>OX392523.1:1032500-1488174 GCA_947623375.1 Apotomis capreana | reverse complement strand
CGAATGACCTTAATATGAAATTTTATTGGAATTCAGTGTGTGTCAGTAAGCTGCTAATACCCCACCGTTTAAACCTTCCCCTGACTACGATAAACATTTCAAAACTAAGATCAGCTAAATCTGCACAGCCGTTCTCGTGTGTTAGCAAGACAAACGAACTGCAATAATTCATCTTATATGAAACAAGCTTATATTACTATACAAACCTGTGATTATCTTACGGAATAAATTACAAAATCACTATATAAAAATGATTATAAACATTATAAAAGTCAATAACGCAAATTCTGCTTATGAAAATTGCCACTTTGCTCCGTTGTTAGGTGAGTATATACATATATTTTTACAATATGCAGATGTTTTAATAGTGGATACTTATTCTATTTTTTTATCTTTTGGGGGCCTAACGGTTACTAACATTTACACAAGGAATAATTATTGGAAACTTTAAATATTCAAGGAATAAACTTTGTTTCCATACTTTTGGCTTGGGGTGTAGGTAGAAAATGTTGTTAAATTTTTTCTTAATTATTTGTGGCATGTTTGAGTTTCAAATTAATGAGCATAAGCTCTTTCTGCCTAATAACTTCATTGTGTTCATTTTGTCTAATTAAATTATCTAATTCTAACTCGTGTATTTTTTTTTTGTGTTCCAACTCCTGCTCGATTAACAGCTTCTGTGATTTCACCAAGTCAAGTTTTTGCTGCGCAAGATTCATGAAGCTGTCATTTAGACACTTCTTTTTTTTTAAAGAAGGCCCAGTTGTAGTTTTATCTGAAATGAAAGTAAACATTTACTGAAAGTGCTGAATAAAAACATAGCTAAGTTGAAAAAGTAACTAGGATGTGCAATTAAATTGAATACTAGTATGGGATAACAGTGTAGGTACTTATATGGGATGAAAAATTGTATTTGTTACAACATTATTCTAGCAATAACCCAATTTTGGGAAAACGTTCCTTAGAAACTAACTTAGAGCTAAAATCTGAAGTATTCACCAATGTTGTAGAAAACTCTCTGAACCAGCCAATTTTTCAAGTTACAATGTATTTATTTTTGATTTTTTCAATGTATTTCCTTCTGTAACCTTTTGTTTGGTTCTGAACTTTCTACTGTAGATTTTTTGGAAATATTCCAGAATATTTTTGATAAAAATAGTAAAAAACATAGTTCTAAAAAGTTAATACTAGTAACAGCCAGAAAACCTTTTTTCTTCAAATATAGTTCCCAGTGATTGTTGATTGATAATTATGATAAATAGTGTGTGTACATACATCTATTTTGTAAAACAAAAATGGATTGGATATCTGTTTCTACAAGATATCCAGTATATGTATAATTCAGATCTATAGTCCCACCGGAAGATCAGCGCTGGCACTCGAGCTAGTGTCTTTCTGAGGTGGAACCTTTTCGTGGCACAGCCAAAATAATAGTTGCTTATTGTTTTATTTTATTTATTTTATTCTAATTTCTGTCACACCCTTTATGCAATTATGTTGTATGATCTTGTCACAAATAAATGTATTTCATCCTTTCAAAAAAAATCATCAATATAAATAAATAAACATAAATATCCGACATCACACAAATCTACCTAGTCCGAGAGTATACTCTCATAACACTAGCCTTACTAGCTTATAAGCTATGCTAGCTAGCTGTGTTATGGGTATGAGACAATAATATTAATACATAAATTTAAACTTATATACATAGAAAACATCCATGACACAGATTAATACAAGTAGGTACAGAATATATGCATATAGATTTGGAGCCAGCATAATACCCATGCCTACTGGCCTTTGTAAATAGCGTTATTCCTAGAGTAAAAGTGTGGTAAAATGCAGCCTAAGGCAGATAGTAGGTATGGTTGTACAGTTAAGCAATGACCAACAATACAATAATATGGTGAAAGTGCTGTGATGTGATATTTTATTGAGAAAACATATTAGGTACTGCAGTTGTACAGTAAATGTTACAGTAACACATACCTTTTCGACCCGCATTGGCATTGTCACAAAAATTAGAAAGATGTGTTTTAAAGTAACGTATCAGTGTATTATTTACTTACCATCACATATTAAAGCAGAAGACTTTTTCTTTCTGAGGATATCTGTCCTATTAATATTTGTTTGTGGAGTAGCTTGTATTTCTGGCGAGACGTGTACTTCCACTTCAGTTTCTAAAAGAGAAAAAGGTATGATTTTTATAGGTCAGCATTTTTATATTGATTGAGATACAAAAAAGTCAATAAATTAGAAGTAGGTAATGATGAGACGTTGTTGATGCTTTCTTTAAACTAAGTAGGTATGCCTGTAAACCTTCCCTTTAATATGAAATGCAAGTATATCACCTTTACTTTGTTGAAGTTAACACTTTCAACAATAAGAAGTCCCTCCGAAATTATTTTTACACAGCACAATATTAGCGTTCACCGTTATTTATTGCCTCCAAAGAGAATATAACACTACTTGAAGTCTTGCTTGACGCTGACATGACACTGACAGCACTTGATTGTCGCTGCGTTCAGGTTAACGCATCCTAAATGCGATAAGCATTCGGGAGTGCAGCTTTCCGTGGCGCCAGCACCTAAGTCCCACTGGAAGATCAATGCTAGCTCTCGAGCTAGCATCATGCTGAGGTTGGGCCTTTTTCAGGCATAGCATAATCATAACTATAGTTACCTACACTAACTAGGCGATTAGAATAAATGAACTAATTTCTTTCTTTCCCTCTTATGTAGAACCAATATCTATGAGAAATAAGATGAAAAATAATTACCATGTGCATTATTCAAAAATGCATTTTCAATAGGCTCTTCTCTCTCATGTTCTTGCCGACTTTCTTGGAATTGTTGCATGAGCAAAGAATCACCATCATAGAGTGTGTACATGCCATCCATTTGAGGTTCAATGAATTTCTTTATACTCTCCAGCGGGTCATCGTCAGGTGGAGGAGGACCGCCACCTTAAAATTTAACAAAAAAAAACATTTTGAGTTAAAGATTCGCTTGACTGATATAAATTCAATACACAGATTAATATCGTATTAAAGACCTAACATTGTCTTTAACTTACATTCTTCTCTGTAACACCAGGTTTATTTGGATGTTTTATACCATATAAAAGTAAATAAATCATTATAGTATTCTAAAATAAGTTATACCAAATACATAATATTATGTAGTCAAACCCAACCTGTGCCCATAACTATTTTTTTATGTTTATTTTCTTTCTTCACATATTCCTTTGTAAGACCAGTGAATATGGTTTCGCAAAGTTCAGCTGGTTTATTTGTAACTCTTCCAACTTCTTGCCAATCTTTTCCATACGACTCCATGGCAATTAATAAATCTTGCTTCTGACTTGAATCTGGGAAATAAAAATAAGTCGATTACCTTTAGATTTTAGCTGAAAACAACAAATTATTACTTTTATCAGAATCAATTTCGTACTAACCTTCTAAAGCCATCTTCGCCTGTGAATGTTGCTTCTTCATTTTGGCCTTAAAGTTCCGGTAGCAACTTATTAAATTGTCCACTGTTCGCGGAACATGTTTTGTATTCGCATTATACAATTTAGCCACGTTGGCCCAAGCTTCTTGCTTAGCAGCATGCTTAATGCCGTCGGTTTTTTTACTTTCTATTATAGCGGTGTACGGCTCTAGCACCTTAAAAAACAAAAGTTGTTCTTCGCTCGTGAAATTTGGGGCACGAGAACGAGAAGTTTGTTCCATATTAATGAATTACTAGCAATTCACGAACACACACAGCAACAGCACTCAGCAGTACCAATCGTAGTCGAGATTTGGCGGCAATACTTCGCGATGTTTCTTAAGTTTAAGTATATGATGTCACAATGACAAGAAACAAATAAAATGTTCAAATGTGCGCGCGCATTCGCGCATGTCCTTTGGAGTCAAAAAGTGAGGGATCCGTTTCTATTCACGCATCCTCGCCTCGTAAAAAAAAAGAAAATGGTAAAAAAATGGCGTATTTCGCTACTTACGTAAAACGAAACGTAGGACAACTGCTTTACCGACACATTAATCGCGTTTAGTTAAATAATCTTCAAAACAGCTTGGTGCAAGACGTCACTAAACGCAATTATGTTAAACACATTTAGCGAGTTAATTGCGTTTTGTTAAATTCGATTAGGAAATATTTAAACGACTTTTGGTGCAAGCCGCCCTTAAACTACGTAACTCGTAATTTTTACTTAAAATAAGCTATGAAACATGTCCGACATTTTGAATTTAAAAATTCATGTGACATGTCTGATCATATATTTTTTGTTTACACAGAAACAAACAATTATATAATATAATAGCGATATTTTTGCATTATTTGAATTTTACTGGCAGGCGTAACGCTTTTACATCCGCCATTTTGCTTACGTTAGCATGACATGGGAAAATTTAAAACTTAGGCGCTATAAAATTTCGCACAGCACATGTCGTATGCACTATTTTAATTGTGTATTGCAAGTTGTAAGACGCGTCAGCCCTCAAAGTCAGCACCCTCATTACTAACAATTTCGTCGTATGACACATGGGGTGCGCCCCTCCCGCCGCCGCCTCTGTCACCTCGCACGATTGCCCTGTCTAGACGCCTTCGTCGACCGACTGTATTGTTTCTTAAACTGTGGTATGGCACTGACAAACCCACCGAATTTATCTAGATAATTATAGATTGACACAAAAAACGGGTAAAAAAAGTCCATACCAACATTAAAAAGATATTACAAATAGAGGTAACTTTGTTTTTTTTTTCGATCGTTCGAAGTTTTACTAGTCATGTTGTCGAAAGCGATTTTATAATTGCAAGATTAAATATGACATATATTTTTTTCATAATCTTTAACCACTGTTTAATATGTTTACGACTCATTAAAAAGTGAGCGAGTTCGGCGTCTACTGGGAAATAGCACCTTAAGTGATCGCGCCGGAATTATCGTAATGCAAAAGTCTCTAGGTACCACAATAACAATAAACAAACAATCCTTAAAGCAGGCCGGCACGAGTCAAACAGAGACAAATATACACTAGGACGATGCAGTCAGCCACCGGCTAAGCTTGCACCATAGATTGGAGCGGAGTTTTTTTTTTTTTTTTTTTTTTTTTTTTTTCAAAATTTTCTCTTCGTCACGACCTAGCGAAATTTAATTTGTGCATTTTAAAACAAAAATTTCTAAAATCGGTTGAGAACTCGCTGAGATCTGCGCATTGTTACAAAGTCCATTCGAGTCGATCCATGGGAGCTTCGCTCCAAAAATATCCTTATGCGTAAACAAGATAGCGATGCGTCGGCGCCTACAAAGGAAAACGCGCAGCGAAACTGAGTAATACCGGTTAATACTGTTCAACGTAACGTTATACATTCGTTTTTCTTGAATAACGATAATCGAAATTATTTTGTTACTTTTTTAAACGTTACTCGAAGGAAACGTTATTTCAACAAACGAAATATTTAACAGTTATCGAACAATATTAACCAGTATTCGGATAACGGTATCGATCCCTGCTTAGCGTAATGAGCAGTAGCTAAATCTAGCCAAAATATTGGGGGATGTTCATGTTTCCGATACACGGGCAGAATTAGCTTCTTAAGACACTCCTTTCGGTAGACATCGCCGCCGATTGTACCCGTAGTGAAAAAGCTGCAACTTTTAAGCAACATGAGCAAATTGCTTGCCATACGAGGATTTTTTGGAGCGAATTTTTCAAATGCCACGCACTCATACTATTCTGGAATATCCTTGCCAGTCTCACACGTATAAAACTGGGGTCCCGGTAACGTTTTTGTGTCTTTTGTAACGCAAGTTTCATCATCCATGAGTATGCATCTGTCGCGATTTTTTATTAAAAACTTGTTGAATAGTTTAGCTCGAGATTTCGCTCTTTCAAGCAGGCCAGCACCATTTTTTCGGGATTTTCTGTTTCTTCCTAGTCTGTAAATTATTTCTTTTTTTGCGTCATGCACGTTCCCAACCGCAGTTTTCAACTTTTTTGCTATATCTCGCGTAGACGCCGATGGATTTTGACGAAACGACGCAACTATTGCCTCGTCCAATTTCGGTCTAACGCAGCCTTTTCTGCGAACTTGACCTGGCAGATCATCTAGTGTATTAAATTCCCCAAACTTTTGTATCATTTTTCATACACCATCTTTAGATATCTTATGTATTTTTGCGAGTTGACGCATGGATATGCCCTTTTCTGCACAATAAGACACTATAATTAATTTACAAATATATTCATTTATCCTCGGCATCTTGATCTTATCAAGTCAATGACATCCAATATATATTTTTCTTAAACCAGACATTATATGTGTTGAACTATGACATGAAACCATATCAAAAACTATCTATATAATTATCTAACCCCGAATTTACGTGGGTACTTTATTTCGTGAACAAGCCTTATTTTTACGTTCTAATAGCACTACACAAGTAAAGATCCTTTCTGAGTTTGTCCTTCTCGGCCTTCACGAGGTTCTCGTCATGCGGGATGGTGATGTTGACGAGCACTGCCTGGCGCTTGGATCGGTCCATCAACACGATATCAGGCTTATTGGCTACAATAGTCCTGTCCGTGATGATAGATCGACCCCAATAGAGGGTGGCACGACCATTCTCGAAAACTGGCATCGGTGCGTACTTAATAGTACGGCACCTCAGACCCCACAGGACCGTATCGAAGAGCAAGTTGCTGGTGAATAATTTTAGCAACTTGGTTATTATTACCATTTGAAGTTTCTCGCCAACGTGTGTTCTAAGGTGCCTTAGAAAAGAAGACTTATATTTAACATTGGAGCTACAATACTTTCATTTATATGGAAACTCGCAAGTATGTTCTAAGATGAGCTAGTAAACTAGACTTAACTGTAAACATAGAGGTACAATGATCACATTTGAATGGCTTCTCCCCAGTGTGTCCTAAGGTGAACTTTTAAACTACGGCTTTGTTTAAACGTGGAACTACAATGATTGCACTTATATGGCTTCTCGCTTGTGTGTGTTCTATTCTAAGGTGAGATTGTAAACTACCGCTTTGTGTAAACGTGGAGCTACAATGATTGCACTTATACGGCTTCTCGCCTGTGTGCGTTCTAAGATGAGATCGTAAATTAGACTTAACTGTAAACATACAAGTACAATGCTCACATTTGAATGGCTTCTCGCCAGTGTGTATCCTAAGGTGAACTTTTAAACTACGGCTTTGTGTAAACGTGGAGCTACTTCTCTCTGGCTTCTCGCCAGTGTGTCTTCTCAGGTGAATTCGTAAATTAGACTTATTTGTAAACATAAAGGCACAATAATCACATTTAAATGGCTTCTCGCCAGTGTGTGTTTGAAGGTGAGCTTTTAAACTACCGCTACGTGTAAACGTGGAGCTACAATGAATGCACTTATATGGCTTCTCGCCAGTGTGTCTTCTGAGGTGATATTTTAAATTACTGCTTTGTGTAAACGTGGAGGTACAATGAGAGCACTTATATGGCTTCTCGCCTGTGTGTGTTCTCAGGTGAACTCGTAGATAACACTTCGTTGTAAACATAGAGGTACAAGGATCACATTTAAATGGCTTCTCGCCAGTATGTCTTCTCAAGTGATTTTGTAAACCACTGCGTCGTGCATACGTGGAGCTACACTGACCACATTTGAAAGATCTCTTGTCCGAGTTCGTCATTATTTTCCTTTTCCTTGTTTGTTTTCCCTTTTGGATTGAAACTTTGGATTCGTTGGTTTTTGCTTGTCCTTCTTGATTTATCAATCGAGCGGGAGCTAAAAAACAAGTTTATTAATCAAGGATCACATGACCATTCAAATTAGCCCAAACAGGATGGGTTCGTCTTGTGCTGTTTAGGAGTTCTACGGCCATCTTCCGTATCCATCCTCATATCAGCTCCAAGATACCAGATTATTGTATTGTTGCGTGAACTACATTCACACGCTTAATTTTATTTCGAGACGATTATTAAAAGTAGTTTAAAATTGTTTTACGAGAGAAATGGGAGACCAGGTGACACACAGGTTTGTAGATACCTTCTGGATTGTACTCTGTGGTAAATAAATGATTTTTATGATATATTTAAACTAACCACTTAGTTACAAGAGAACCAATAAGAAAAGCGTGTTAAATACAGTAATCAAAAAGGTAGCTGCTCCCTAGTTACTAAACAAAATAAATCCAGTCACTTGAATTGTCCGACCGATCAAACTTGCACATCTTAAATCAATCAACTATCTTTTCTGCAAATTTTTGGATGTCATAGATTAGAAAAATATATTTTTATATGTATGTTTTTATGCATGCATGTGCATGTGTCTTTGTACGTACATTTCTTACGATTAATCATCTGGTTTTCTTTTAACTATTCCTACACAAGTACTGTAAACGACGGCCTCATTGGTGTAAGCTGGCCGCTAAGATTTATGTTCTTTTTGATATGTCAGTTCAGTTTTTGGTTGTCAATAATTTTCTTTCGAGCGATTTGTATGTGTTTTTCTAAGTAAATTCTGTTTTGTTATAAAAGTGTGTTGTTTACATAATTGAAACCAAACCCGCGGTCTACAAGTTGGTCCATTCGAACCATGATTGATTATGTTTACCACACCGCCGCCGCACCGAGTACAAACGCGTAGTGATACGCGAGCGGCACGCGAAGCAGAGCAGAATGAGCCCGCCCTTGCGAAGCCTTTATCACCACCACCGACGAACTTAGATACGACGTTCGTGGCTGGCAGCAGCCATATGGATCTTCGGCAACCGTCGTTGAGGGACGACGGTGCGCTGCACCCGCTGCCACCGCACAGTAAGTCTTCGTCCGTATCTACAAGCGCGTCAGCTAGAAGGAAAAGATTGGAGCTAGAGGTCGCAAAACAAAAAGCTAAAGTACAGCTCGAAGAGCTGGAGCTGGTCGCAAAACAAAAGACTAAAATACCAGTTAATTGATAAACAGTTTGAGGCTGATTTAGCCGACCTAGAGAATTGACAACATTTCATATTTATAACAGGTGGAAATTAATATAGAGATCGACAGGGATTTATATAAGAAAATACATCAAATAACTGCAATCTAAGACAATATGGGCTGAATAGGGTTGTTGTCTAAACCAAAGAGCGAAAAAAAATATATTTTTTTTATTTGACGTTGACAGATGACAGATGCATTTGCATACCGAGCATAGATATAGTATAGTAGTTAATACCGAGTTTTATTAAGTTTTTTTTTATTAAGAAAACCGACTAAAGTAACCGTTCCATTAAGTTCTGGTTTTGGTGTTGCCACATTTTAAAATGAGTATGTTTTCAGAAAATAAATAAAAACAGAGATTACTTCATCTTTTTAAGCAGAATTCAGAAAAGTAATAAAATGATAGTCTTAAAAATATGAAATGTTGTCAATTACAGTTCACGCAATGAATCCAGGGCACGGTCTGTCAGCCACGTGGAGAAGTGGTTAGATGAGCAACAGCTAGATGAGCAGCCTGTCCATGAAACTGTTAAAAAACCGGACAGCCTGCGCCCGCCGGCAGTAGTCGCCGCCAGCCCTTCCGACACGGTTCAGATGCTGGCTAGTGCCCTCAAAGACTTCGCCGCAGTGTCGAAGAACAACGACGGACCGAATAACAGTCGTTTACTGAGCCGCTTAAGTACTAACAAAGACCTACCGAACTTCTCCGGCGACCCAATAGAGTGGATTTATTTCAAACAAGCCTACGAGGAGTCCACTGATTTTTGTGGCTTTAGCCTAAAAGAAAATTATTGACAACCAAAAACTGAACTGACATATCAAAAAGAACATAAATCTTAGCGGCCAGCTTACCTACAGCAATGAGGCCGTCGTTTACACTTTGGAAACCCTGATGTCATCGTTCATAAAGTCATGCAAAATATCATAAAACTTGCACCGGTATCACATGACTACCATAAAGACATTGTCGCATTCTCCGTAAACGTGCAGAATTTCGTCGCCGCAGTACGTGCAGTCGG
Organism: Apotomis capreana; assembly: GCA_947623375.1. Lineage (NCBI taxonomy): Eukaryota > Metazoa > Arthropoda > Insecta > Lepidoptera > Tortricidae > Apotomis > Apotomis capreana. The sequence continues at coordinate 1,478,174 of OX392523.1, read as the reverse complement.
CCGCGAGGAATACCTACAAGGAATGCACATGACGACAGTCATCTTGTCAAAACTCCCACGTTTGCTGATTTCTAAGTGGTCAGACTACAGTTTCGCGCCCATCAAGGATGGTAAAATGTCACGCCTGGATATATTATCCCACTTTCTGTATGAAGAAGCACTAAAGATATCCACTACAGTAAATATTCTGACTTTACCTACATCAAGTACGCAAAATTATAACGCCCACCGACCGAACACAGTACAAGTACAGTCCGCCGCAAAAGATGGTAGCAATTGTTTATTCTGCAAGCGATCACAACATGACTTGACGACGTGCAAGAGGTTTAAAAGAGCATTACGCAAAGACAGATGGCATCACGTCAAACGTCACAGATTATGTTTAAAATGTCTAATAAATCGTCACGACCGTGAGAACTGTCCCGCGCCTGTATGCGACACGGAGGGATGCGGCGGCGCGCACCACCGACTGCTGCACTACGAGAACAGCGGCAACGTTGTCACTGTGCATGCCGATCCGCGGCCCCCCTGCCCCCTCCTCGCGGGGCCTCCCGTCAACGCTTCATCGAAACCACGTCGTCGTTTTGCTGACGTCGTTTGTGCTGGTGAGCCTGTTCCAGCCCGCCGGAAAGCCGCGCCCTCAAAAGCGCGTGAACTTCGGGATCCTCCAAAAGAGGAAACCCCTCGCACCAGTGTGGACAAGGAGGATTTCACAACGGTGTCAAGAAAGCGTAAGACACGCAAGAGTCAGTGTGGTACTGCAGAACCGGTTGGTTGTGGTCTGCGGGTCTCCACACCGAGCAAGGCGCTATACGTGTCGCGCCTGCATCACACTGCCACCGCTGAAGAAGTGACGCAGTATGTTCGCCAGAAAACCGGCTACTCGCTGAGGGACCTGAGGGTGTTCCGGTTGCATTCGCGCCACTACGTGCACTTCAGCTCGTTTGTGGTGCGCGTGCCGCGGCCGCTCCAGGACACCATCGCGTGTGCCGATTTCTGGCCGAAAGGTGTCGTGTTTCGTCGGTTCCGGGGCAACCTACCAAATCCAACACCCGAGATGTCGGAACAACGGGGCCACGCCGTTTCGCCGTCAAAATAAACATTGTTCGGTTCATGACGAATCGGTGTAAACTGTAATGTTATGTAACCTGTTTTTCAATAAATAAATAAATCAATAAATAAACGTTCGCCGCCCGGACATCGTGGGCGCGAGCACTCTGATGATGCCGGAGCCTCTAGCAGTCGTCGAACCCTCACCAGTCGCGCAGCTTGCGCCCGTCGCAGAGCCTACACCGACGATCTCTGCACAGACATCGCGCGTGACAGAAGCTGCGATCGGCTTTCTCGCTGACGAACAGAAGATGATGCGCACGACGCTGGCGGCGCGCTTGACGCAATCACCGCACGCCATTCTCAACATCTGCGAGATACCCGATGCGTCCGTCGTTGCAAACATGCATGCACTACGCGAGTTACATGAAAAGGAGTGCCGCTCGTTTGCAATCGAGGCTCTAAGTTTTTCAGATAAGCCTCGCCAGATGGACTCCACTGACATCCGAGCGCAGGAAAAGCCGGAGAAGACCGCTGTACTTGCCACTGGTCGATGGACAATGAAAAATCCGCACCGTATGTACATACCTGATAGTGTTACGAGCGCTTTGAAAAACCTACAGGGTGTTCAAAAACAGATGCTCGCGGACAAAGACTACGCACACAGGTTTGAGAAACGTGTCAATCAGCGTGTGGTTCCCGGTAAAGACGGTCACACCAGAGCCGTAGAAGTCTCTACTACACCTAGACTCTACTGCACCTCTGTTACGCCGGTTTATGGAGCCTGTTGCCTCTGCACCAATGCTTGATGAGTGCTAGTTTCGCACTAGGGTGGGGAGTGTTAACGACGGCCTCATTGGTGTAAGCTGGCCGCTAAGATTTATGTTCTTTATGATATGTCAGTTCAGTTTTTGGTTGTCAATAATTTTCTTTCGAGCGATTTGTATGTGTTTTTCTAAGTAAATTCTGTTTTGTTATAAAGCTGTGTTTTTAACATAATCGGAAGCAAACCCGCGGTCTACAAGTACCTAGGCACAGGTACCTAGGCATCCATAGATGCTTATGGTTTAGGAGTGTACGCCCGTTGCCTAGACCTGTCAAAAGCATTTGATCGCGTAAACTATGATCTGATTTATTTATTTTATAAAAAGATTTACATGACATTACATTTAAAAACAATGTGGCACGAAAGTTGGACTATCAATAGTGACAATTCAAGGAACAAACAAATTATATTGGAACAGTTGAGCACCTGGTAACCATCGCCTCACAGACTCTCAAGCATTCACTGCGCACAGCCACCCATCGCCACGCAAACGTCACATTCAGGTGCATTGAGAAATGAGAGGGCTTGGGGCAGCGGCGAGTTCCTGAGCGACACGGTGGACGACGGCGGCACAACCGACAGGTCGCGCTGGCGAGGTCTGAGGGCTATCCTTGGGACGTCCGGGACAAACAGTCGCACCAGACGCTTTACATGTTCGGGACAGTCCGACTCACCACGCAAGGCTTGACATATGCCGTGATCAGCAGCTGATAATTCCGCTTGACCTCCAAGGAGTAATACCCAAGGAAGCGTTCGGAGGCTCCGGATTAAAAACCTAATCTTGGAAAACAGCTAGTGCTCGTAAAAGGTGAGACGCGTGTTGAACAGTACTCCCACATCCTTGACGGAGAAGACACGATGTATCGGCTCTGACCTTAACATATAAGGACCATATATAGCGGTACGTGAGCGAGTAAATGTACACACACAACACTTGGCTGGGTTAAAATGAAGTTTGTTCTCCATACTCCACCGAAACACCAAGTCGATGTCCCCTTGTAACGTCTTGCAATCAGCCCCCTGTTCTACCCCGTATACCAACTTCAGATCACGCTGAAGAGACACTGAATCGCACGAAGAATCAATTGGAGATCATTGATCATGATACCGAAAAACAAAGGCCCTAGGATGGAACCTTGAGTGACGCCAGATCGGGTGTAGTAAGGTGACAACACAAAACAACCATGTCGAACGAACTGCTCCCGATCGCGCATCGTACAGATAGTTGGCAAAAAGAGATAAACAACTTGGGAGAAAACCAATGTCATCAAGTCTCCTAAGGAGCACGTCTCACGCTATCCACGCGATCGAAAGCCTTCGTTAAATCGTAGAACACATCGACCTGAATACCTCTGTCAAGGTGCACTGCAATGTTGTCAGTTAGTACAGTGGAAACTGGATAAGTGGAACCTGGGTTAGTGGAAAACCTCTTTAAGTGGACCCAAGTTCTCGGTTCCAGTCCCTTGGCAACGAATTACCTCTATAAGTGGAATTTTGGGAACTCTATAAGCGGAATCCATTTTTTCGAAAGTTTCTTATTTTTACCTCTGTAACTGGAAGCAGCCGTCTCCGAAACCTCTATGAGTGGAACAGCTCTGCGTTATGAAATTTGTATTTTTAATAAACCGTCACAAGCAGGGTAGTTTGTTTCGTTAACATTATGGTTCGTGTTTTAACTACGTATTTTGTATGAGAAAAAAATGTATCAGTAATTGGACGAATGATAAAAGAAAAAGCTGAAGAATTTGCAAAAAGGTTAATATTCATAATTTTTCTAAGAGTAATGAATGGTTAGAAGGATTCAATAAACGTAAAGATTTGGTTTTTAAAAAAATGTGCAGAGAGAGTAGTGCAGGGGACACCAACACCTCTACTTACATATTTAATAAAAGAGGATTATTTAAGTCTTGATCTTTTATTGACCATACGTGACCTCTATAAGCGACATTACTAGCATCCACAACCTCTGTTAGCGAGAGCCTCTGTAAGTGAGAAAACGTTTTATTTGTACCTGGCTAAGTGGAAAACTGGATAAATGGAAAACCTGGATAAGCGGAACTAAACAGCCGGTCCCTTGCGATTCCACTTATCCAGTTTCCACTGTATCAACATATTGATACTAACCGAGCGACCAGAACGAAAGCTATGCGTCACACAAAAAGGGCCGAACCTATGAAGACAGAGCTCGGTGAAGTTTGACCTCAAACAACTTGCCAAGGGTAGGAAGAACGGCTACGGGTCTGTTATAGGTGGGCGTAGGATATTAAAATGACTAGTATTACATATGAGTCACTTGCATAAGTGGGCTCAATGTCTACTTCAGCGATTTATATCTTGTATAATATTAAATGATATATTAAGAGAAAGGATGATATTGCACTTACTTCCGAATTTCTTCCTTGAATTTAATTCTTCGTCTGAATGACTACTATCAGTCTCAAAAAATGATTGGAACTCATATATCTGATTACCAATCTTGCATAAACTGAGGTCCATGTCTACCAGCATGTGCTCTAGTCTCACGGAGCAAGTCCTGCCCGGCACAGCCTGGGTGTCACAGTCCGTCTCTTCCTTCTTCAGTAATGCTGCAAATTTAAAACGCATTGCAAAGCCATGTCTACATTGGCTATAAAAACCATGATATTTAGATATAAAATAAAATAAAATAAAATAAAATAGCCTTTATTCCTCACTAACAGTAATAGATTTTTTAACATAAAACCCTTAAAAAAAAGACAATAATAACTTATGATTAATTATAGTTAATTTTTTTTTTTTTTTATAAAATTACGTGAGGACCTTCCATTTCTGGATGAAGGCCTCCTCCATCTCACGCCAATCATCTCGATGTTGTGCACGTCGTACCCAGAGATTTCCGGCCACCGACACAACATCGTCTCGCCATCGGCGAAGGGGGCGTCCGCGTTTGCGTTTGCCATCTGCTAAGAACCAGTGTAGCATGCGCTGGCTCCATCGGTTATCCTTTAGTCTAGCAAGGTGTCCGGCCCATTTCCATTTTAGTTTGGGGATAATTTCCAGCGCATCAATGATCTTTGTTTATAATAAAAGCATTTGATGACTCTATCTATTCAAAACTAGTCCATCTTTTTAACCTAGTCCTCTCAGAAGAGAGGATACCCGGCACGTGGAAAACCTGCATTATTTCTCTGCTCTACAAGAAAGGGGACCCAAAGGACATAGGCAATTATCGGCCTATTAGTTTGCTTCCAACAATTTATAAACTATTTACGACAACTCTACTAAACCGTATAACAAAAGATATAGACGAAAACCAAACAAGAGATCAAGCAGGTTTCAGGAAAAATTAGTCAACAATCGACCACCTGTTCACTGTCACTCAAGTTATGGAGAAATTCTCAGAATACAAAAAAACATTATACTTAGTCTTTATTGACTACAGTAAAGCATTTGATACAATCAAACACAGCACACTTTGGGAAGCTCTAGAAGAACAAGGGATACACCAGAAATATATATCGCTCCTGAGAAACATATACTCAGATTGTAATGCAAGAGTGAAACTGGAAAAACCAGGTAACATATTCAATATAGAGAAAGGTGTCCGTAAGGGAGATACTATATTGCCGAAACTATTTACTGCACTACTAGAATTCATATTTAGAAACCTCAACTGGAATAAAAAAGGCATAAATATAAATGGCGAATACCTTTGTAACCTACGCTTCGCTGATGACATAATCCTTCTATCAGAAAACCATGAAGAGCTCCAGGAAATGATCCACAGCCTTAATACAGAGAGCACAAAATTCATTATGAACTCAGCCAAGACAAAGGCAATGACGAATGGCATAAAGAAACCACTATGAGTCAATAATCTCAATATAGAATATGTGGATGACTACATATACCTAGGTCAAAACATATGCTTCAAGGACAGAACAGCAAAAGAAGTAGCAAGACGAATAACCCTCAGTTGGAAAAAATACTGGTCACTGAAAGAAACTTTCAAGGGTAAATTTCCAATACACATAAAAAAGAAGATTATGGACTCAAACGTGTTACCCACTCTTACATATGGTTGCCAGACATGGGCACCCACGTCGGACGTCAGAACAAAGATCAGGTCATTCCAGAGAGCAGCTGAGCGGAGTATGCTAGGTATTTAGATATACAGGTAGTTTTATTCACAAGTATAATAATATTAATAAATCCATCTGAACCAGTGGTTGGCAATGGATTATAGTGTATAACTTAAAAGAGCTAACTGCACTTGTCAAGAATTTTGTAATAGGTAATAAAGTAAAACATAATGGAATAAGTACTATGTAAAAGCAGTCCAGGCCACAGGGACCGCGGGTTTTCAACCAATGTTATGAATATTATAGTGATATCCTAGTTCAACAGTGTATACAGAAAACAACTACCGCTGGCTTGCCATTGGTTGAAATTATCATAAAGGGTCAAGCAATATAGTGATAGTCAAGTAGCTGACCTGGGAGCGCATAGACAGCATCGGGCGGCTGGAGCACCACGGGGCCCAGCTCCAACTCCTCCTTCAGCACAACAGGGCCTGGCTCGTGCTCATCGTTCAGCTCATAGTCCACACCGTCACTGTCCCACTCCGGCTCGTGCTTCACACACACTGCCTCCAGAGAGTGAATAACAGATGCTGTAACAATATTTGACAGTTTATTGGCTAATTAAATGATCAAAATTTATTTAGTTTCTTTTAATGTATGGTATGATTTCATAGGGCATAACTAAATACTTCCTGTTTGTTACCATGTGGACGCAAATTATTTATGTGCGCCAATAAAAAATATTTTTCTTTTACTTAGTACATGGGGTCATCCATAAATTACGTCACACGAATTTCATGATATTTTGCCCCTCCCCCCGTCCTTGTCACAGCTGGTCACATTTGGGAGACTCCCCCCCTCCCTAGTGTGACGTCACATATTTTGCAAATTTACATTTAGAAATTATTGAAAGAAAACAGCGGTTCCGAAATCGGTTTTATTTCCATTTAAATTTTTTTTTTATAAAATTAACATCAAATCAAACAATTAACTACACATAAAACGATGATAGTAGAGTGAGTGGTCGACAAAACAATTGGTATCTTATATTTACACAGATAGTTGTATATGTTTTTGGGGTTTTCGTAAAGTTATAGTTTAAATTTCGTGTTTTAACACATATAATACATTTTTAAATGTGACGTCACGAAATTTAGGACCCCTCCCACCCCCTTGTCACACAATGTCACACTTCGTCGACCCCCTCCCTCCCCCTTAACGTGTGACGTAATTTATGGATGGCCCCCATTCTACGGAATGAAATTGTGAATACTCGTTATAAACAGTGAAAATATATAAATTTAATTTAAACCATGAATACAAAGATCAAAGCTTAAAGAAAAATTGAAAAAGGAGCTACCTGGTGGAAGGGACCGGGAATCGAACCCGGTACCTCTGGATTCTTTTTCAATTTTTCTTTAAGCTTAGATCTTTGTATTCATGGTCATTAGTCTCTATGGGTGTGCCGCAAGGATCAATATTGGGACCCTTCTTGTTCCTTATCTACATTAACGACTTGCCACAGCTCATAAAGACCCACCATGATATAGTTTTGTTTGCGGATGATACTTCACTTATTTTCAAAGTCGCACGAAACCAACAATCTTATAATGACGTAAACAATGCTATATGTAAAGTAGTGAATTGGTTTAATTTAATAATTTGTTGTTAAATGAGAAAAAGACTAAATGTGTTAAGTTTGTCACGAGTAACGTTATACACGAGCAAGCAAGTGTTATTGTTAAAGATGAGGAACTGGAACTAGTTGATAGCACAGTTTTTCTCGGTATTACATTAGATTCTAAGCTCCAATGGGGTCCCCATATTGCTAATCTCTCGAATAGACTGAGTTCTGCAGCTTTTGCAGAATCAGAATCAGAATCAGAATCAGACATTTATTTGTAAACATAGGTACATAAAATATATCAGGTCTTACATTTAATAAAAACAGTATCACCATGTCTAGCCGTTAGGCATACAAATATTTCAAGTCAAGATGGAGCATGCAGTATATTACTTAAAGTCGTTATCTATATAAATAAAATTACAATTCAAAATCGGATAAGTATTCTCCTACTGAATAATATGCTCTATTTACTAAAAGCGCGAATAAGCTTTTTTTAAAATCTACAGTATCGTCTAAGCTAGACACATATTTTGGCAATTTATTGTAGATTCTAGGTGCCATTCCAAAGACACTTTTGGAGAGAAGAGCGGTTTTAGTAGGCTGAATTTGGATCTTATTACATCGGCGAGCACTGCTAACGTTAAGGAATTGGTTGGTATTCATGTTGTTTTTCACATACAATGCGGTTTCATAAATATATAGGCACGGTAATGTAAGTATGTTTAGCCTAATGAAATGCGGTTTACATGATTCGGTTTGCGGTATCCTACATACTGATCGTAAACATTTTTTTGAGCCTTGAAAGCTAACTCTCGGTCAGTGGAATTCCCCCAGAACATGACACCATATCTTAAAGTTGATGTGACATACGAATGGTAAGCGGTTAGTACTGCTGATTGATTAACTATTTTATTTAGATTATATAGTGCATATGAAAATTTGTTAAGTTTATTACATACAATGTCAATATGATCTTTCCAATTCAACTTATGATCTAAACTTAATCCTAGAAATTTCGTCAGATCTGTGTTATCGATTACGTGTTCCCTATATGACACAGCGAGGTTTGGTGTTTTGTCCACTCTCTGCTTAAAACTCATGACTTTTGTTTTATTTAAATTTATATGTAAATTGTTCTTATTCAACCAATCAACTACTGTTTCAAGTGTTTTGTTAATGCTGATCTGTAATGAAAGTGGGTCACTTCCTGTAAATATTATTGTGCTGTCATCAGCAAAAAGAATCATTGAGTGTTCGGTGGTTTGTGGTAGATCGTTAATATATATTATGAAAAGCAACGGACCTAGAACACTGCCTTGCGGTACTCCGTATTTAACTTCTTTATAATTAGATGTTACCGTCATTTCCGTTCTTGATTTTGTGCATATTTTATTCATTGATACCATTTGCTTTCGACCGGTTAAATACGATTTCATAAGATCGTGGACATTGCCTCGTACGCCATAGTCATAAAGTTTATTTAACAATATATTGTGATCAACGCAATCGAAAGCTTTGGACATGTCCATATATAAAGCACAAACAGGTCTTTTTCCATCGATCTCTTTCATAATTGTTTGTAAAAGTTCAAAAATTGCCATGTTAATTGATCTTTTTTTCCTAAAACCTTTTTGTTCTGGTGCAAGTAGGTTATGAGTCTCGAAATATTGGTATAAACTTTTATGAATTACCTTCTCCAGTATTTTTGAAAATATGGAAAGAAGTGCTATTGGCCTATAATTCTCCATATTTTCCCTATCACCTTTTTTAAAGAGTGGCTTCACTATGGCCATCTTAAGCATTTCCGGAAACTGGCCCTTCTCAATACACAGATTTGCTATGTAGCTAATAGGCAGTGATATAATAGGGGCTACTTCTTTTACAATTTTACTTGATATGCCATCATAGCCAGTACTATTTGTGTTTTTTAAGGATTTAATAATAATTACAATGTCTTCAGGGTTTATAGGTTTCATAAATATTGAATTAGTTGATTTAAATGTCATGGTATTATTAATTGGAATTGAATTGGGATTACTACAACTATTAGGCATGTCAGATAAAATGTTTACATTATTGTTAGATGTCACATGGTTAATGAAATGTTCGTTAAATTTTTCTGCAATTTCGTTCAAATCATTTAATCGCCTGCCATCGTATTTTATGTGTGCAATATTATTATTGCAGTTAGTAAGATCCGTCAATTAACAGACGTGAAAACAGCTCGATTAGTATATTTTAGTTATTTCCATAGCATTATGTCGTATTGCATATTACTTTGGGGCAGTGCGTCAGATATTAATATAATTTTTGTTCTCCAGAAACGGGCTATTCGTGCGATATATAAAATGCACCATAGAGACTCGCTTAGAGATAAGTTTAAGGACATTAATATAATGACAGTGCATTGTCAATACATTTATGAGAATCTTATGTATGTACATAAGAACATTGCCAATTTTAAGAAGAACTGTGATATACATAATATTAATACTAGAAATAAGCATAAGCTCGCAGTGCCTGCCACTAGGCTCCATAAAATAAGAAAATCATTCATGGGTAACTGTGTAAGATTTTATAATAAACTTCCTAGAAGCGTAACTGACTTGTCTGTTGGTAAATTCAAGAATTATGTAAAACGTAAACTTATTTCTAAAGCTTATTATAGCACTCAAGACTACATGAATGATAACGTGTCGTGGGATTAGTGAAATCAAGCAATGTTATGTGTAATTATTGTAACGAGTACCTACCTATCAGGGTACTGATATTTTAATTTTAATAATTCTTATTATAATTTTTGACATTTAGAATTTTATTCTAGAAATATTCTAGCCTCTAGTTTTTTATTTATATACTTTTTTTGTGTTGACGATCCTTTTTAGGATTTTTCTTTTATTTCTATAATGTTGTTTTTTATGGTGATTTATTTTATTTTTAGTATAAGTTTATCAATAAATTGCTCTGCTCTCTGTAACTGACGATTCGAAAGTGCTTGTAGCTAGGCCTACTTGAATAAAGAATATTTTGACTTTGACTTTGACTTTGACTTTTAAATAAAATTGTGGTGTAACTACCCACATTAAAAAAAAGAGACATTACATGTTTCATAAATTTATATAAATTTAAGTTACAAACCCTCGTCCTGACCCTCCAGCGGCATCGTCGGCAGCTGTGTCGGCAACTATCCTCGCTTAAAATCAGTTGTATTGTTGTATATATATATATTCGGCGACTGTGATACCATATGATCAGTAACGTTCCAATTGTACAAATTAAGATATTATCAAGATACTGCTATTCAATTCTTTGGTTTTTAGACTAATTAAATTGGTTGCAAATGAAAAATGTTTAAATCTAAGAACAAAGTAGTAAACAAACTAACACGGCACTTCGCATAATTTAATTCGCTTTTGATTGACAATGACAATGACATGACTTTAGTGAGTGAGACAGTCTCAGTCTCACTGAAACCCGCTCCAGACCTTCGATCCGATCCGATTTATCGGAAAAAAAATCCTAACAATAATTGCACTACTCATTATCCGATTTATTCCGATAAATCGGACAATGGCACTACACATTATCCGATTGCTTCCCGATCGGATCGAAGGCTTAGAACGGGTTTTACACTATAGTGTATAGTCTGGCAAAAAAGAGTAGAAATTAAAGTGGCAATACCGTAGTGACGTCCCTTTCTAATCCATCTAAGGAAAAGGGGACGGCACTACAGTATTGCCACTTTTTAATTTCTACCCTTTTTTGCCAGACTGTAATTTTGTAATCGATCCTAACATTTGCACTACACATTATCCGATTTCATCCGATAAATCTGATCGGATCGGAAAGTCTGCAACGGGTTTAGCTTTAGCTCAACGAATCTGACTTTTGTCTAAAATGTTACCACATTAAATAGATACATGCGCTTGGTAGTTCTAAAAAATATGATAGGAAAAAGCTTACTAGTAAATGCCGGTTAAAATATTAAAGCGGAATGACCGAGCGAGCGAGGCATCTCCGTTTCAGCTTGGTCTAAATTATTTTCTTTTGTCCGGATGTTTAAATGTTACAATGTTAGGATGTCCGGATGCTTTTCGGCAGTTCTCGCCTAGAGGTTGCGCAGTTTATCGAATTATTTAAATATGTCTGAGAAACTTATTTATTTATTTAATCTGTTAAAAAGTCTATATTTTTCTATTGTTGTCTGTGCTCCTTGCGTATATAAGAACCGAACCATAGACTAGCTTCCTCCTCTTCTATTCCCATAAAGCCGCCTAAATGTTGTAAGTGTTTGTGTCCGTCCAATTTTAATCATTTTAATTAATTCAATCTAATAATGTAATCCAGTAATCCCTGACAATAATATATGTACTAGTGTTTAGTGAATAAACGCTGATATATTATCTTGACTGAAGACTTTGATTTGATTCGTGCTCTCGCCATATTCCACGTGCCCACCTGCGCTCTATAAATGCTAACAGGTTAGTGGTCCAGTGAGGCTTTGTGCATAACTCAGAAAGAGTATCGTTTAAAGAAAGCACAAATTGAGATAGCAAGAATATTTTCGTGTGGCACATTTATAACCTCAAAATTTCTTAAGTCTACCTCAATATGGCTGAGGCACAGTCAAACAATGGCGTTACTAGTACAATGACATTGACATCTATAGAAAAACTGCAAGGATTGGACAATTATCTATCGTGGAAGTTTGCCATGAGGATGGTTTTGACGTTGGAAGGTCTGTGGGCTTGCGTAGAAGGCACCGAAGACGACGCGAATAAAAACGCAAGGGCGCTCGCTCGTATTTGCCTGTCGCTTCAGTCCAGCCTGTTTCAGCTTGTGCGCGATTGCACTGGTGCGAAGGACGCGTGGGCGAAGCTCGCTGACACTTTCGAGAACAAAGGACTGTACAGGAAGGTATTGTTACTACGGCAATTACACCGCGTCGAGTATAACCACTATGCCAGTATGTCCGATTACATCGATGGTGTGATGAAGCTTGATGCCCAGCTATCCGATATAGGCAAGTCGATTGAAAATGGTGAGATTGCGGAAATTTTGCTCTCTGGATTGCCGGAGGAGTATAATACTCTAGTTTCTGGCCTTGAGACTGCCGGCTTAACTAATAGTTTAACGCTTGAAGTTGTGCGCACAAGATTATTACAGGAAGATCATCGACGAAACAATGTTCAATCGACGGATACTTTGGCTTGCATTGCAAACAAGAAGAGGAACTTCAAAATTACCTGCTCATATTGCAAGCGTGCTGGACATGTTGCACGGAGATGCTTTAAGAAGAAGCGTGAAGAAGGAACTACGAAACATCAAGATCACACTTTGTATGCTTCGGCCTACTCCGCATGCATCTCTGGAGAGTTCATCATCGACAGTGGCGCTACCAGCCACATGTGTATGAACCAGCAGTTGTTTACAGACTCAAAAAGACACAAAAGTGTAATTACTGTTGCAAATGGTGAGAAACTTAATAGTGAATTTGTTGGTAATATTTCCCTTCTTGATAAAGTATCATTAGAAAATGTATTGTATGTTCCAAAGTTATCTAGTAATTTGATGTCTGTCAATGAAATCACAGAAAAGGGCTATATTGTTACTTTTGACAAACACTCTTGTAAGATTTATGATAATAATACATGTAAAATCATGGGCAACTATGTCTTATCTGCTGATAAAAATAATGGGCTTTATAAATTTAAGTTGCAAGGGCAGCCCACTCCCGATGTAGGTCATTCGGTTTCCCTTCCCTTTATGCAGGGAACACAGAGTGCCAATGCTGCGGCCTGTTCACCTATGAGTGTGTGGCATAAGCGTCTTGGGCATTTACATCCAAATGGTATGTATCAACTGCGTGGTGGTGGTCAATGTGTTGGTGTCGTTTTTCAGAATGAAGACGATGTGCCAGGCAGCTGTGTCTCGTGCCTTACCGGGAAGATGTCTGTTGCATCGTTTCCTGGGGTTGGCAGCGGACGTGCTGCTCGTCCACTTGACCTGGTCCACAGCGATGTTTGTGGCCCGATGCAAGTGTGCAGCTGGAATGGAGCCCGCTACTTGCTGACTTTTACTGATTGCTGTACGAGGAAGACATTTGGATACCTCATGAAGTCTAAATCAGAAGTAAGTTCCCATTTTATTGCTTTTAAGAGTATGGTAGAGAAACAGACTGGTTTGCGTATCAAAATCTTACGAACCGACAATGGTACTGAGTATTGTAATAGTAATTTGTCCAATTTTCTTAAATGTCATGGGATTATTCACCAAACGTCTGTCCCTTACAGTCCTCAGCAGAATGGGACTGCGGAGAGACTGAACCGAACGATTCTAGAAAAAGCTAGGTCCATGTTACAGGAGTCTGGTTTGAGTGATCGTTACTGGGCTGAAGCTGTGATGACAGCAATTTACTTGAAAAATAGGTCGCCTAGTAGATCTTTGTCAAACAAGATACCCGAGTGCGAGTGGACTGGGCAGTCCAAAATTGACCTCAGTCACTTGCGTGTATTTGGCTGTATAGCATATTCACACGTTCCAGATCAGAAAAGGCGTAAACTTGACGCTAAAGCCAAACAATACATATTTGTAGGCTATGGTGAAACATGTAAAGGATATAGATTGATGGATCCCAATAATCCTCGGAAAGTAATTTATTCACGAAGTGTCGTGTTCCTAGAGGATAAATTCATGGGAAAGGACGTTGACATTAGGCAGGCTAAAGAGCATTTTATTATACATGACCAATTGAATTATACAAATTTTAATAAAGCGAATTTTAATGATGCGAATTTTAATAATACGAATTTTAATAATAATGATTTTAATGATACCGAGTTGAACACTGATACTCAATGCAGCAATACTAATGAAACCCCTGTAAATGTTTCAGATGCGGAAATGACGCCGTCTGCGTGGTCGCCGCTGTCTGGCTCCTATCACTCGCCTGATGAGATGGGTGGTGATGAGGACGACGTGAATCTGCACTCAGGCACCCTGTCCTCTCTGCCGTGCCCTTCATCTGATGAGATGGGTGGTGATGAGGATGACGTGAATCTGCACTCAGGCACCGTGTCCTCTCTGCCGTGCCCTTCATCTCGAGGAGGAGAGTCGATTACGCCGGTCGATGCCGACGCGTCGACGTCTCGCCCCATTAGGAGTACAAGAGGTATTTTCCCAGGGAAATAAGACGATTTTAAATTGTTATTAGCTGCTGAGAGTAGTGCTCATGATTCTCTCTATGAACCACAATCATATTATGACGAGGCTATCAGTTCTCCTGAAAAAGATGAGTGGGTCGTTGCAATGAAAAACGAGTATGACTCTATGGTTAAGAATAATGTTTGGGAACTGGTAGACCGTCCTTTTAGAGAGAATGTAGTAAAGAATAAATGGGTTTTTAAGAGGAAACATGATACGTCTGGTAATTTGTTAAGATATAAAGCGCGTCTAGTTGCCTGTGGCTATAGCCAAAAAGAAGGTAAAGATTTTTCAGACGTATATTCACCTGTCGTAAGATTTCAAACCCTAAGACTTTTGTTCAGCATTGCAAATCAGTTGGACTTAAGTATGGATCACGTAGATGTTACAACTGCTTTCCTAAATGGTGAACTAGATGAAGTGATCTATATGGAACAGCCAGCTGGTTTCAAATGTAATAATAATAAGGTATGTTTATTAAAGAAAAGTTTGTATGGCCTCAAACAGGCATCCCGTATGTGGAATATTAAAATTCATAATGTACTGTGTAAGGATGGCTATAAACAGAGTAACTGCGAGCCTTGTGTTTATGTAAAGAAAACTAAGGACGAATATATAATATTAGCTTTATATGTAGACGATTTTTATGTCTTTCATAATGGTTGTATAGATAAATTACTTGTATTGTTAAAACAGAATTTTGAAATTCGTCACTTAGGTATATATTGAAGAATTGTCTTGGCATGAATGTAACTAAAACTAATAATATGACTATTCTTGATCAATCAGATTACATAAGGCGCATTTTAACTAAATTTAATATGAATGATTGTAAACCTGTAGCCACTCCGTTGCCAGTAAACTGCAAGCTGGATAAGTCTGATAAAAAATGTTTACAAGATGATGTTTATCAGTATAGACAGCTATTAGGGTCACTTATGTACCTATCCGTGTGCACCCGACCGGACATATCCTATGCATGCAGTCAGCTGAGTCAATATAGTACATGTTTCGACATAAGTCATTGGCGTATTGCTAAAAGAGTGCTTAGATATTTAGCTGGTACTTTGAATTATGGTCTTTGTTTTCAAAAGAGTAATAATTTAAATATTGTAGCTTACACTGATAGTGATTGGGCGAATGACTTATCGGATCGTAAGTCTTATACTGGTTATGTAATAAAAATTGGTGAAAATATCATCAATTGGGAGGCTAGAAAACAGCGATGTGTAGCTTTGTCTAGCACGGAAGCAGAGTATATAGCTATAAGTGATGTATGCAAGGACATCTGTTTTGTTAAGAATTTCTTGTCAGAAATAATTGACAAACACTTTGATGTCACTGTATTTAACGACAATCAAAGTGCTCAAAAGCTATTGTTGGCAAAAGACTACTCCCATAAGAGAACAAAACATATTGACTTGCGATACCATTTTGTAAAACAGCTGATACATGAAGGTAAAATTTGTGTTAAGTATTTGTCTACAGAAAATATGCTTGCTGATATATTAACTAAGCCTTTATGTATAGATAAGCATAACTGTTTTGTAAAGGGTCTAAAATTGAAATGTTTAGTGTCTTGAAATATAGTAATTTTTTTTAATGTTTTTAGTTGAACCTTTCGTTAACAGTAAATGCTGTATTATAGTATAGTACTTGTAGGAGCACATAAGGAGGAGTGTTAAAAAGTCTATATTTTTCTATTGTTGTCTGTGCTCCTTGCGTATATAAGAACCGAACCATAGACTAGCTTCCTCCTCTTCTATTCCCATAAAGCCGCCTAAATGTTGTAAGTGTTTGTGTCCGTCCAATTTTAATCATTTTAATTAATTCAATCTAATAATGTAATCCAGTAATCCCTGACAATAATATATGTACTAGTGTTTAGTGAATAAACGCTGATATATTATCTTGACTGAAGACTTTGATTTGATTCGTGCTCTCGCCATATTCCACGTGCCCACCTGCGCTCTATAAATGCTAACATAATCTTTGCTGCACAGAAGAAAACTTATCGTAATATCGTAATGCCATGAGGTATTCTCTACCAGTCGACCTTAGGACAAAGCAGAAAATTTGTAGGCGGCGCAACAAGATAAGAAGATTGAAAACATAAAAAATTACAAAATTCTGCAATTTCGAAACAAACTACCTACTTAACGAGCCTTCTCATCAAATTTCCTGAGAATTAGTTGAGAAATGCGACTTCTAAGTGAGAATGCATCTGGACATTCGAACATCCGGACGTACGTTTTTTTTTGCGCGAAGCTGAAGCGTGGACGCTACGCTCACTTCGTCAATAAGATAAGCTTTACTCTTGTCGGTAGACGTGACGCTTTAAGTCAATCGAATAACAATACTATTTGTAACTTAAATGCAAACAATACAAAAGTAAAATAACAAATGGTGCACTTCATGCCCTAATAAGGCATCTCTACCATTCAACCATAGGACTAAACCGAATCATTTACATGGTGCAAGGTATTTAATAGTAGTAAGTAGTTAGTTTTCTAATGATTATAATATGAAAAAAAACTCGAGTGATTTTTAATTGCAATCACTTCACTTAAGAGTATTGTGTGCCTCTGAAGTAGATTCAATAATCGTTTTAATAAATAATGTATAATTCTCGTCTACAAAAACCATAGCTTATATTCTAATTCTTATTTGGTAGACGAGATAAACTTTAACCCTGTTGGCCGAAGAGCACCATCTGCTGGTTATGTTGTTTTTAAATAGATATTAAGATCAAGTTACTATTGATACAATGATCTAATACATAGTTAGGTAGCTGGCAAAATAAATAATTCATTTTCTACGTCAATATTTTGGATCTTTCTGCTGGTGTTATTGAAGTGACTTATGTTACTTACTCGTTCTAAATAGCATTACTAAAATTTGCCACTCACTGCAAGAGCAAACGCCGTAAATTATCATTGTTAAATTAGACAAAAAATATTTTTAAACATTTCCGCTATTTGGATATACCATCAATTTGGTAGAAATGAGAAAATAATACTGGCAACATTTTTGCTGTCAAATTATTTTTTTCTACATTTGTTACTTTACCTGTGGCTCTAATAAAAAAAATAAAAAACTTTCTGTCTTATACGCTTTCGTGCGCTGTAAAAACAACGTAATTAAGAAACATTCTTGTATGAAAACTATGAAACCATGGCTGAAACAATGCAAGAGCTACTTGCGTGTCGTGTATGTTTGATTACAGATGTTAAATTGTTTGATATGTTCAAGTTTAAGCTAGCAGAACCTTATGAAATTGTAACAGGATCTCAGGTTTGCATTTCTGTTTTAATTCATTATTTTATAAATGTATTGTCTAATAATGAAACTTTAAGTAATAAACGAAGCCCATGCTGTATGTTTCATTAATACTTCCACTCAATATCGTAATTTTGGTTATTTTCTATTACGTTTGCATTCTTATTTTGAACCTAATTTCCTGCTTTAATTGGATTAAAAATGGACATGGAATTTAATTTCAGATATCAGCAGATGGCCTGCCGTTGTATATTTGTAGTATTTGCGCGGCCCTACTCCAGAAAAGTATGACATTTAAAATGAAATGTGATAATGCTCAACAGATAATTAAATTTGCCTTGATGCAACAACACATTGTAAGTAGTCTTTCTATGTGTCTTACTTAAAGCGATAATAGAGCTGCTTAGTAAAGGGCAATACCTATGTGTAATTTTTTTAAAGACGAATTGAACTGTATTAGGGCTGGTTAGACCTCACAACCAGTAGTTGGACTTTGTGTGGGAGTATAACCCGCTTGTAGTGGACCCATGACCACCCATAGGAGAACTGCACTCATTGGCTCGGTATGGCACCAGCAGGTCAGACGTCCGTCACAGCCGGTGGCTCTCCCGTGACTGTCTTCCCACCCGTACTCTCGAGACAACGTCATACCTACCCACATAATAGGTATATGCAGATCCACAAACACTACATCCCTTCCTTATTTTAATATGTTTTTATAATCTGAATTTAATTTATTCTATATGTAATAATAATAATAGCTATGATTGTGTTATAGCTTAGATTGACAATGTATGGTTATTACAAATAAAAAATCTATCTATCTAATCGAATAAATGGGTGTAGTTTAAGACTCTCTTTCCAGAGAGATTCAATTGATTTATCGTCACTTGCAAGTCTTCTTATTGTATTTTTTTTTAGTTTACTTTGACTGACAATATTATGAAGAGATAATCATTTCGTACAGGTATAAGGTCAATTTATTACGCTTCAAATTACTGCACATCTTTATCCATTTCCTCTCTTCCTTTCTCTTTCAAAATTGAGTCTCAGTCGTATCGAAGGTAGTCTTTTTTTTTTTTTTTTTTACTGCCAGGTTTTTTTTTTTTTCATTTGATTTAATCGACATTTTGACAGCAATAAATGTAATTCCCAGCTAGCTCTTTGTTTTAAAAACTACCATTCAGTGACTAGTTCTACATCTGTATTATCTAATGATCGAGAGACCCAGGGACCCAATTCGAGAATGCCGTTTGAGTGATCGCCAAACGTCGAATCTCTATTAGATAACAGGGATATCGCCATTGAACTGTCATTAAAATGTGATGAGCTTCAAGTGACATATCTCATCTCAATTTTTGGAAATACGAAGCCGATAATGTAGGTATGTCAAAAAATATTATTCATGTATATGAATTTCTGTTTTGAACGAAACGTAACTGACTAATTTCACGCACTACGCGGTCAAATAAAAGTATGCGCCTGTTATTTATGCCGTCACATACAAAGGAAACGCAAATTTAGCGCGTCCAAATTGACGAAGTTGCGATGTTCTAAGGAGATCGCCACTTGTCAAGTAGGCACACGTCAAAAGTGACGGATGGCGATGAAATGGAGAGATCTTCATTATCTCTCTAAAATTGGTAGAATACCCCCCCCCAGGATCGCACAACTGAATATTATTAGATCACACTTATTTTTATCAGACGTATAATTCAAGGGTTGTTGTCAAACGGTTTAATCAAAAGTTCGTCTGTAAAGCTCAGAATTCAGTATGATATTATTTATCTGACATAGAATCCAACTACGTGATACTAATTCAATACGATTTGGTATATTTTTAGCCTGTTCCCACATTGACGTTACGGCACACATGGCCCTTACAGGATTAATATTATATAGTACACCAGAAAGAGGGTAAAGTAGAACGAATCGTTTAGAACAATAAAATATAATCAAGGTAATAACTTTTTACCAAAATAAATTACTGGACAACCTTCAATAGCTCGTCGTCATGACATGACCAAGCAAACAAGCCCAAACATGATGGAGTCGAATATTTATATTACGGAATTCCCACTACCATTCTCCGGCTCCATCATCTGACCAACTTCACATCACAATAATATTGTAGGTGCTGTCTTCCGATTACAGAAGCTTGCATTAGGTATCTAACTCAGTCTAACAGGTGAAATCTAACTTGCTACTATTGATTGCACCCACGGCACCCACCAAAACAGGTGAAACTAGAAAAATCTTCTAAAAGCCTGCCCAAAAGCCTGTTCAGTTATTTGTCTTTTGCTTAAATATAACTGTTTTAAGGCACATAATGCTCTGACTAGTCGGTTTGCTTCGTGCCCACCTCCGTAACTAGTGACGCCTACCAGTGTACCAGTGCACGAGTATAATTAGTTATTTTTTTTTATGCAACTTTGAGATCAATGCAGCTCCTGCACTTACTCTTCTCATATCTCTATTTCTTTGACAGTTATGCTTGGCGGGTCCGCACGCAAGTAAAGTTTATTATACTTTATTTGTAAATCAAGTTGATTTCTCATATTAAAAACTATCATTAAAACGGTTTGACTTATTTCCCGTGTTTCTACTTAATAAATATTAACTTAACACGAATGGTTTACAATTCATGTAGGCCCATACAGCCGTTACACATTCACGCATGGTTTACAATTTCATGTAGGCACATACAGCCGTTACACATTCACGAATGGTTTACTATTTTCATGTAGGCCCATACAGCCATAACACGCATGGTTTACAATTTCTTGTAGGCCCATACAGCCGTAACATATTCACGCATGGTTTACAATTTCATGTAGGCCCATACAGCCGTTACACATTCACGCATGGTTTACAATTTCATGTAGGCCCATACAGCCGTTACACATCCACGCATGGTTTACAATTTTCATGTAGGCCCATACAGCCGTTACACATTCACGCATGGTTTACAATTTCATGTAGGCCCATACAGCCGTTACACATCCACGCATGGTTTACAATTTTCATGTAGGCCCATACAGCCGTTACACATTCACGCATGGTTTACAATTTCATGTAGGCCCATACAGCCCTAACAGATATCGTATCTAATGCTGGTCGAGGGGACTTTAGTAAAAGGACATATGTCTGAAATGTAACTTCTGGTATCCGCATAGGTAAGACGTTAATCTATGACAAGCTGAAGTTAGAGATGAAATAATCAAATAAAATCGTACAATGAACTGTGAATGACTGTTTTATTTTTCAATTTTAGCAGTCATACTTGCAAGCGTTGCTGCGTGCATGAAATAAGAACTTCGTTACAGAATGCTACAGTCCGTCAGACTATGGCATTAGTCAAAGATAGTTGCCTATTATCGTTTATTCAGTTTAATTTAGGAAATATCAATTAATGATAAAAGAAGGGGGGCAGAGATATAAAATGACTTAAACTATGAGACCAAAACGCCCCATGTTTAGTGATTTATTTGTCACATCCAAATTTATACTTTATATTTAAATTCGTATAAGTAGGTACTGCAACAAGTAGTAGCTGCCCATGAAATGCAGTCAGCCCTTTTACTTCTACATATGTCATTATAAAATTCCAAAATTAAAACGTCTGTACACCGAAGATACTCTTCACAGAAACAAGTGAAATAGGCCACTCAGAGATCACTGAAATCATCTACGTTTTAGATAATTGTGTACCCATATGTCTTTGCGCGCTAATCGTGCCCCCACGACCAGTCCGATTTTAACCACCTCCAGCACACATGCAGCCGGACATCCACACACGGTTACGCCACCACGGAGAAGAAAAGTCACAACCCATTTCCTCCTCTGTGCGAAGGAAGCCCGCGGTTATGCTCTATTTAGGATGAATGTTAGAATGAACAAATAAATAACGAAATCATCATCATCATCATCATCATCATCATCATCATCATCATCATCATCATCATCATCATCATTATCAGCCAAAAGACGTCCACTGCTGGACATAGGCCTCCCCCAGAGAACGCCACCATGACCGGTCCTGCGCCTCCCGCATCCAGCGGACTCCAGCGACCTTCACCAGATCATCAGTCCACCTTGTGGGGAGCCTACCCACGCTAAACAATAACGAAATACCCTACACAAATCGAACCAACCCCACAGCAAGCTGCGGCAGGCCCGTACCTTGGGCACTAGACGAAGGTATAGATAAATCATATTTATAATCTTCCGCAGTAATAACTACTGATGTCAAATATAGCGTTTTCTAATCGGACATATCGATACTAGCAGCGCCGCGCGGCGTCACCCGCCCGTCCCACGGGAACACCACACATTCTCGGGACAAAAAGCAGCCCATGTGTCAATCCAGGGTGCCGCCCCGCACCATAATCCATAAAAACTGGTCCAGCCGTCTGAGCGCGAGGAAGCAACTAACACACACAAACACACTCACAAACCCTCGCCACAAAACAAAAAGAACCAAAAATGTTAGACTCAATGCCTGAAAGCACTCTCCACCAGTCAACCAATAGGTCGAACTGAAACATAAATGTAGGAAGTTAAAATACCACACAGATTATGCTCATTTACATCATCATCATCATATATTTAAGAGCTAGAGTCTTGTCTGTGCAGTAACTTTCAACTTAATCTACATTCCGATTTTTGTTTCTTTATAATAAAATAATAAAGCATTAGCTTATTTTATTTGCTTCATATATTTTCCTTCTTTTTTGTCCTGGTTTTCCCCTTTCCTTTTTCCTACTCGAAAGAATGCTCGTAGATCCACTATCAACCGTCGCTATCTCAATATTTTATCTAACTGCATTTGAGATTACCTATAATACTTAAGATCTGATAAAATTATGTATTTCTTGTTATGTAATCGTCATTTAACAAGTTGACATCATAGAATTATGTTTTTTTTTCTATAAGTACTGGATGTGCTTATTATTGAAGTAGAAATAAGAAAAGTAGAAATGTAATAAATATTGCTAAGTATCGCCCGCGCATTGCGCTCTAAAAGGATTAACGTACTCTCACGCACGTATGTATAATCTACGACATTGTAATGTCCATGTCCCCATAGGAAAGCGAAGTAAACTACTGATGTAATACTCGTACTGATGTATAATCTTACATGGAAACTGTAGATTATTTTAATAAGTGTAATATTATTATAACGCTTATTAAGAAATACGCTGAAAAGTGGCTGGATAACTTACACAAAAATATTAAGAAAACATTGCCACAGTTTTTTCCAACAATAATATACGCGACATTTGTGGCAGCTGTACATTGGCTTATATAGCCATAAGCGAACTGTATCAACCGGAACAACTAAATATTATACAGCGTTGCAACAATCATTCGTAGAGGAAACAGTGGCCATTGATGATGGTGTTCCATTGTAGGAAGAAAAACAACATAGCATAAATAGAAATATGAATGAATGAAGCTGGGTTGACATATTTTATGTATTAGATCTGTTGCAATTACTTATTATTTTTAGTCAATTGCACGATACACGTCTTAACTTGTTAAACACATATTTTTAGACAAAAGTCGACATTTAAGTAAATAATATATGTGTATATCAGAAGACACAAACCGTAAATAAATTCCGAAGAACTACTAACCCGCATGTTGTTGATCCAATATATCTCATGCTGTGTCACTTCCACAATTATGATTGAGGTGTACATAAAGAGTATTTGTATTTGTAAACTTTGAGAAAACCTTTGCTAACAAGACTACGCTGATTCCCGTCACTATTTTTTCCCAATTCATTTCGTATATTATAACACTGTTATTGCTAAGTTAACAAAAATATTTTCCTCGCATTCTTAGTAACACGTAAAAGGAAGTAATTAACAATACTACTTTATGATGGTATACCGTAATCACAAGTATGTATTATCAATCGCAACTACCCGCGCTACAAAACATAATGTTGCCTCAAATTGTATGAGTTTAGTCGTCATGTTATTACATTACGTCGCTAGATGGCGTTGTCCAACGATTCTCTAATTGTATAGCGTTCATTTTCTTTATAAAGTCAAATAGCTAAAGTTAACAGTTTTTTTTACGAATGCCTAAAATATTGTACTCATTATTTTCATTCGATTATCTGTTTGCATGTTGATATTGTTGTTGCATATAATGCCAAAACAAGTATCTCATTTGCGACTTTCACTGTCTTAAAACATCAGACTAATCTATTAAATTATTAATAGATTGACTATTTTTCTTTCAATAAGAAACACCGGTAACTATTGAACTGATTAGTTATTATGTCACTACCATAATTTACCCGATATCCCTTTCTCTTTTTCTTATTATTTTACTCACGATGTTTTGTCCTCGTCGCCATTATGTAGTGGACCCATGACCACCCATAGGAGAACTGCACTCATTGGCTCGGTATGGCACCAGCAGGTCAGACGTCCGTCACAGCCGGTGGCTCTCCCGTGACTGTCTTCCCACCCGTACTCTCGAGACAACGTCATACCTACCCACATAATAGGTATATGCAGATCCACAAACACTACACCGCTAATGGCATTATCTCCGCGCCACAGGAGTAATTTAGCGTTATATTAATAAGTGGAAGGTCAAAGGGAAGAACTGGGGTAAGGCCATTTATTTTTGTTTTTTATTTCAATGGCCACAAAATTTCTGTCCAAATCTCAAAAAGTTGCTGGGTCCTTGCAAGCTCATTAGGGTTGACAACTGATACTAAATACTACAGCATACAGTAGTAAAAAAAACCGGTCAAGTGCGAGTCGGACTTGCGCACCGAGGGTTCCGTACAAAAACTTTCCATCCTTAAGTGGTTAAGTTTGCACCTGGTATGTATAGCACTCCATACAAATGAGGTGCAAAGTTAACGCAACCAATCCCGTTTGTTGTATGGGAGCCCCCCTTAAATATTTATTTTATTTTATTTTTAGTATTTGTTGTTATAGCGGCAATAGAAATAAATCATCTGTGAAAATTTCAACTGTCTAGCTATCACCGTTCCTGAGCTACAGCCTGGTGACAGACGGACGGACGGACGGACGGACGGACAGCGAAGTCTCAGTAATAGGGTCCCGTTTTAACCCTTTGGGTACGGAACCTTAAAAAAGAAAAAAAATATTTTTTTTTTATATAAATAATGAAACTTCAATGGTACAAAAATTAAAAATATATTTTTTTAATCTGATACCCATTTTGAAATTGTTTTCAGAATCCTCATAATTTAACAAAACAATAATTGTATGTCAATCATAAACGTAAATGCACTTTTTCATGGTGAAAATGGCAAATTACTTATTTAGCTAGCCATTTGTATGGAGCGGTTTTAGTGCTCCATAGGAATGTTGCACTTTGACGGTCATTTTTGACTTGTAGAGCAGTCTAAGTGTAGCTAGTCCCACCCATGTAGCCATTTAATCCCAATAAAAAATAGAATCATAGACACCCTCAAAAATAAATTTGAAATTTTGCAAATGTGACTTAGCCAGTTCTTCCCTTATAACAATAAATAAATAAGTAATAAATAAATATTAAGGGACAATCATACACAAATCGACTTAGTCCCAAACTAAGCAAAGCTTGTACTATGGGTACTAGACGACGATATACATAATATATAAATACATATATAGATAACATCCATGACCCAAGAACAAATATTTGCCCCGGCCGGGATTTGAACCCGGGACCGCCAGCTCAGTAGGCAGGTGTCTACCAACCGAGCCAAACGCGTCGTCAAAATAAAATAACTTCTAATAATAAACAAATAACTTCTTTATAGTCTATATTTATTGTATTTTGCCTTAAAAATATTGGCTTAGGCTCATAAAACTCACTTCCCCAAAATGTGCACTTTTTCTAAAGGATCACTTTCTCGGAAGGCGCACTTTCCCATAAAGTGCACTTTGTCAGACGGTGGACTTCCCCAAAAAGTGCACTTGCCCAAGAAGGACACTTTCCCAAAGACTGCACTTTCTTAGATGGAGCACTTTCTCAAATAAAGCACTTTCTTAGGTGGTCCGCGTTTCCAAATGAGCCGTTTCAAATCCGGTATCTAAATTTGAAAACGAGGTAGCCATCTAGATGTTTGCACTCCATGCATGTGACAACAAATCGCCATCACGGCTTAGGGGAAAACTTTGTGGTGAAGATGACATTTATGGCTAGTGAATATTTTGGGTGTGCATTTTGAGAAAATTACTAACATTTTGGGAAAGTGTGCGTTTTGAGAAAATGTTCATTTCAGGAAAGTGTGCGTTTTGAGAAAATGTTCATTTCAGGAAAGTGTGCGTTTTGAGAAAATGTACATTTGGGGAAAGTGAGCGTTTTGAGAAAATGTACATTTTGGGAACATGCACTTAGGGGGAAAGTGCCCTTAATGGACAAGTGTACATTTTGGGAGTGTATATTTTGCGGAAAGTGCACTTTTAGAGAAAGTGCACATTTCGGGAAAGTGTTTTTTTTGAGCGTAAGCCAAAATATTCCTAATATATAGTTTAGTGTAGTTTCGCGGCTCTGTCGTGCGACATAGCACTACCCGTCACTCTCTCACATTACTGCACAGAAAGAGACTCGCGCGAGAAATTGTCGCGTTTGAGGCAGCCTCTCCACTGAACTGGAGCGGAGCGGAGACATGCGGAATAGACCAATCACCTGAGTTGAAATCTGTATCTCAGCACCGCTTCACTTTTGTGTGAAAACCAAACAGTTTACCACCTTAACTCACTCAATTAATATTTGTATCAACGTCTCCGTTGTGCGACGACAGTTAACCTTCTAATAACGTACCTTAAGGTTCTAGTTTAAGGTTCCTTATTGTTGAAGGGATCTTACGGGGAAGCTGTAGTATGTAGCTAATGTCTACATTTAGTATAGCATGCAGTATAACTGTAGCCTAATGCATATTGCTTGGATAAGCGTTAACCTTATTGTAAAAATGTATATAAGCTAATGTTTTAAGTAATTAAACGTTCACTACTATCTAGAGCTCGGCATATACTTTGTCTCCCATCAACACCCCCCCCTGATGACCAAATTATTACATATATTACATGGCGATCCTGCACTAACGTTCCGAAGACGAACTTCTGAACCAGCCAGAACCTCAGAACCTCGCACCGGACGGTGCGGCGGAACACCGCACCGTCCGGGACACCACATCGTCCGGGACACCGCACCGCACCGTCCGGGACACCACACCGTCCGGGACACCACACCGTCCGGGACACCACACCGTCCGGGACACCACAAGAAACAAGAGGAACCACCAGACTGACGATGCAGTCTCAAGAATGAAGATTTGAATTAACTTGAAAAAAGAAGAAGACAATTATCAAAGAAGCCATAAGAAGAAACAAGTCTCAAGAAAAGAAGAGCGTTGTCCAGGGTTATCCCGGCTCGCAAATCAAGAGGTGTCCAGGGAAATCCCGGCCCATGCTCGAGGGTGTCCAGGGTTAGCCCGGCCCGTCATCGCATCGCGCATCAGCAACGGCATCGTGCTCCACGTGCCTGCCAGCCGCCAGCGCATCAACGTCCCGCCATGCATCGCGCAACGTGACGACACGTGATGACCTCACTATCGTTAGGCATTACTCCTACGTAAGCGTAGAATTAAGTAAGTGAATATTTTATTGCATAACTTATGTTTTCGGTTATAATTATTTTAAATTCACGCACGATTTAATTTTATTATGTCTACTGATTTGCAATATATAAGAGAATATTTAGTTAAACTTGGCCCTCAGAGGCGTCAAAAGGAAATCGCATCTAAGAAATTAGAATGAGATTTTTTTATGATATTTTTTTTATTATATAAAAATTAATTAGCTAAACAGGTTAATGCCCAATTCATTCAAAATCTTTTTCTTTTACATACATAAATTGTTAGATAACTTTCGTACATGAAATTGTTACCCGTGTCAGTTAGCATTTCTAATTATTATTTTTTTAAACCAGATATCATCACTTAAAATAATTAGAATAATCGTCTCTAATATTTTTTTTTCGATGCAAATGTCGTAAACAACTTACACATTTCGCAATTTTCGCGCGCACGGAAATGCATACCGCGCCGCGAAGTCCGCGCGTAAGCAAAAATTTTAAGTAGGTCACGCGTGTTCGCTGTCTACAGGTAAACTTATAATTATTGGTGAATGTAATTTGATATTCACACTTAGAAATTTTATTGAACAATTATACTATAGCTAGTTATTGGATTGATCACCTAATAATTTAGTGACAGTTAATTGAGTTATATTTGCGTAGATATTTCTTTTATAAAGTATTACAATACGAAATTTTAATTTCAATTTTTTTTTCAATCTCTCAGTACTTGGTAAGGTACGGTACAGATTTATGTTAGGAGGTGAAGGCACATTTTTATAATGTGTACTTGCATCGGTTAGTTCACAATCCTTTTACTTGATCATAGTGTGACCTACCGTCCTCCGTGAGAGTATTTGGAGACTTTTAGTCTTAATATATATATTGTGTTTCTAAGTACAGGCGACGGACCTGATATGCCATGTGGGTGACCATGCCCATGTTTTGAGTTAAGGGTGCGCACGGACGCGCAGCCCAGTTAGTATATTATTAAGGGTGACCATGCCCTGGGTAACCATTCCCGTTAATTATTTTTGGAGCGAAGACTCCATTGGTACGGCATTAGATATTTTATAGGGTAAATGTACCGATACCGTAATACCAGTACCTTATATGTGATTAATACACAACTTTAATGGCAATTTTTTACATTTTTTTTTTATTTTGAGAGAGATTATTTGATAATAATACTGATTATTTTGTTGAAACAGACAGGAATTTTAATAAAAATAATTTTAACTTCAACTATAAAATATTTCTTTTAAAACAGTGACACTGGGACATGACGATATTTTTTTTATTGGGGTGACCAACTAATTTTTGATAAATTTTTGTAAAGTGTATAAACTTAGTCCTAAGTAGTTTACACAGTGGTCCCCATCTTCATTTCGAATTGTAAACAAGTAACATGCATTACATTTTTTCTTTTTCTCCAGCACCCCGGGGGTGAAGGGATCTTACGGGGAAGCTGTAGTATGTAGCTAATGTCTACATTTAGTATAGCATGCAGTATAACTGTAGCCTAATGCATATTGCTTGGATAAGCGTTAACCTTATTGTGAAAATGTATATAAGCTAATGTTTTAAGTAATTAAACGTTCACTACTATCTAGAGCTCGGCATATACTTTGTCTCCCATCAACACCCCCCCTGACGACCAAATTATTACATATATTACATTGTATTGTTAATTTTTGTCGGACAACGGAACTTATTCCAATAGCTTTTATTTTATTTCCTCGTTTTGTATGGCTAACTACGGCTTAATTTCATCAAACTTTTTTTGTGACTGTTCGATTCCGTTCCGCTTCAGTTGAGGCAACCTGAGCTGTGCTAGATATCGGATATTTGTATCATGTTAGTATTATTGTTTCAGCTGACGACTGCCTACTTAAGAACCATAGACCGAAACCTTCACTCACTCAACTTTCCACTCACTGCGACAACCCTCACAGAAACCATAGACATCTCTTATGAAATAAAGGAAGAGACCACAGACCTAGACCTGGAAAGCGTAGACAATATAGACAACATATCAATGAAATATGAATCAGATGAAGAGCCTCTATCCAAAAAAGTAAAGAAAAAGAGAAAAAAGAAAGTAATCAAAATTGAAAATGACATTAAATTAGAAAATGAAAATAATTTAGGCGAGGATAACATTGATAATGAAAATGATAGGGTTGTTATAGACGAGATAAATGAATTGGAAGGTTTAAATGATATACAGGTTGTAGTTTTAAGTAAGGAGCAGCAAATTGAGGAGGTTTTAATGAGGAAGAACTCTTTCAATTATTTGAACTCTTTTTATAAATGTGATAAGTGTTTTAAAGGATTTATCACTGACTCAACATATAAAAATCACATGGCCAGACATGCACCGGTAAGATTTTTTGTTTTTGATATTTTCAAATATATTTTACTAGCCGTGCCGGTGTTGCCCGCTCATCCCACGGGAACACTAAATTTTTTCGGGATAAAAAGTAGCCTATGCGTTAATCAAGTGTAATCAAATGTAAAGCCTGACCAGAAATATAGAGGATGCGCCATATTGCGGAATTTCACTGGAACTAATTTCTTACACTGGCAATGATTTTATGATGGCTTGTCAACAATGTCAATGTCATTCGTGGTTGTTTCTTTAAAATACAAATATTTAAAATTATCCAAAGCAAATGTCGAAAATCATTCATAGTCGTGAACGAAGATTATAAATAAAGTGTACACGTGTTTACTACACGAAAAACCGTCGGGAAAAGAGAGCATTAACATTTAATGATATTACGAGGTAAACATAGTGGAATTGATAGGTATTTAAACTAATGTCATTATGGTGGGTTGCGATTGTTTGCAAAATTGTTGCCATATAAGTCTTATAAATAGCGCCCTCTTGACAATCCTCATATATTTCTGGTCAGGCTTATCAAAGTATTTGCTAAATATAACACGGAAAATCGCAGTTTTAAAAAGTGACCCGGGGGACATCGCCATGGCAACGAGTGGCAGAAAATAGTTGATAGACCCATTTGCGTATATATATATATATATATATATATATATTCTACTATATATATTCTACTAGCTGTGCCGTGCGATATTACCGGCTCATCCCACGGGAACACAAAAAAAACCGGTCAAGTGCGAGTCGGACTCGCGCACTGAGGGATCCGTACAAACACTTTCCATCCTTAAGTGGTTAAGTTAAGTTTGCACCTGGTATGTATAGCGCTCCATACAAATGAGGTGCAAAGTTAACGCAACCAATCCCGTTTGTTGTATGGGAGCCCCCTTAAATATTTATTTTATTTTATTTTTAGTATTTGTTGTTATAGCGGCAATAGAAATACATCATCTGTAAAAATATCAACTGTCTAGCTATCACCGTTCTTGAGATACAGCCTGGTGACAGACGGACGGACGGACGGACGGATGGACGGACGGACGGACAGCGAAGTCTCAGTAATAGGGTCCCGTTTTTACCCTTTGGGTACGGAACCCTAAAAAAATCGGGATAAAAAGTAGCCTATGCGTTAATCAAATGTAAGTCGGATATTGTTGTGTAGTATTAAGGCTGATTTAGACGAAGACAATTTTGAGACGCCTAAATTACGGCGCCAGTGATTACCGCACAGCACACCTCCGACCGTTTAGACAATGACTATGTTCAGCCGCCTAAATCTCGCCGCCAGTCGTGTTTACACAGTGCTTTTTTTCAGTACCAGTCATTAGTGGCAGCGAGAGACGCGGAGGGAGGGTCACTGGCGCCAAAAAATAGGCTCGTGTTCTATTCCGCGCCAGCGCTGGCATGCGGCGAAAAAATGGCGCGGAAAGTGTTTATACGGTGCCTTTTCGAGGCGCCGTAATTTAGGCGTCTCAAAATTGGCATCGTCTAAATCAGCCTTTAATGTGTGGGGCAGGTGAGCGGCGCGCACGTGTGCGAGGTGTGCCTGACGCGCTGGGGCACGGCGCGGGCGCTGCGCGCGCACGTAGTGACGTCACACGAGCGCCAGTACGTCTGCCGCAAGTGCAACCACGTCTCCAAGTCCAGGTGAACATTTTCATTATTTATATAATAATTATAAAAATGGTTTAAGAGGCCTTATTCCTTTTTTTTTCATATGTTGACAAATATATTGATAATCTCAACCAACTTTTTGAAGTGAATAATACGTTTCCCCCTTAGTTCTAGGTAGTAACATAGCTATTTCATGCTTTTATTGCGTACAGAAGCAGAAAAAACTAATTTTCCGGGTTAATTTTGTAAATTTCGATTAGTTTTTGAAACAAAAATTATCAATAAAAAATTCAAACATTAGGTTTTAAATTTATACCAATAAATCCCATATCCCTGTTTTAGGTAGTAACATCAATAATAGAAGTTAAGAAATATGTTTGATTATAGAGAAAAATGTCAAAAACAATACAATACAATACAACAATACTTTATTGCACACCAACAAGAAAAATATTAAATGAGAAATCATTAATTAAATAATGGTAGACAATAGGCGGACTTATCGCTAAAGAGCG
Source organism: Apotomis capreana (assembly GCA_947623375.1). Taxonomy (NCBI): domain Eukaryota; kingdom Metazoa; phylum Arthropoda; class Insecta; order Lepidoptera; family Tortricidae; genus Apotomis; species Apotomis capreana. The sequence continues at coordinate 1,445,977 of OX392523.1, read as the reverse complement.
ATCTCTTCCAGACAACCTTTGGGTGGCGGAGATAACAAAATTAAACAGAAAATAGTAGGTGGTGAGATAAGAACTTCAATCAATCAGCATATTAAAAGGAATAAGGCCTCTTAAGCTCACGTAATAATTATCCAAGTGGCAACTGGCGTTGTGCAATAAATTTATTTTTAAATTGGTCCACCGTTTTTTGCAATTTTATAAGCTACGAGCTATGCCCCGCGGTGTTAACCGCTCATCCCACGGGAACACTAAATTTATTCGGGATGAAAAGTATCCTATGTCCTTTCCCGGGTCTTAAACTATCTCCTTACCAAATTGCATCTCAGTCGGTTCAGCAGTTTAAGCGTGAAGAGGCAACAGACAGACAGACAGACACACTTTCGCATTTATAATATTATATAGTTATATATAGTTATTATATAGTTATAGTATATAGTATAATAGTATACAGTATGGATAACTAACTCATAGTAAAAAAAATTCAGTCACAGAGCGAAGGAGCACAGCAAATGGCATCTCGGGTTCACGTACACTTGTAAAATCTGCGGGGCCACGTTCGCGTGAGTTGCTTTATTTTTCGTCTCGTTTATGGTACTGTCAGCAGCGAAAATTGCTACGCACGACAAAATTGACAACATTTCATTTTAGGCTCTATATTGACAAAATTTCGTTTTATGCTCGATATTGAAAACATTTTATTTTATGCTCTATATTGACAATGACAGCATTTAATTTTAGGCTCTAAATGTACATTTAATTTTATTTTCTAAATTTTCTACATTTCATTTTCGGCTCTAAATGTACAGCATTTTATTTTATGTTCTAAATTTACAACATTTCATTTTATGTTCTAAATTGGCTACATTTCATTTTATGTTCTAAATTGGCTAAATTTCATTTTATGCTCTAAATTGACAATATTTCATTTGCAATTGATGGATGTTCAAACAAGTACAGTCGGCTATGAAAGGTTATCACAAAAATGGAAGACAGATACTTATGTTATTTTCAGCAAGTCTACGAGTCATCTAACGCATATAAGGTTGCAGCATCCTTCCAATCACTGCTGCGATGTGTGCGGAGAGTCCTTTATCGGAGAGTACGGGCTGGCCATGCACAAGAAGAAAGCGCATAGAAACCTGGTACTAGCCAAATCACTACATAGTATAAAACAAAGTCGTTTCCGGCTGTCTGTCTGTCCCTATGTATGCTTAGATCTTTAAAACTACGCAACGGATTTTGATGCGGTTTTTTTAAATAGATAGTGATTCAAGATCAAGAGGAAGGTATGTAAAGCCTGAGTAGAAATATATGAGGATATTGTGTCATACTTTGTCATACTATATTATTTAAGAATAAGTAAATTTGAATAAATTAGTAATAAGTATAACAATTAGTATACTCAGGAAAAATATAAAAACAGTGATTAAGTCCTCTTTGTAAGCGGAACACAAATAGTAATAAAATTGTACTGTTAAAAATACGAAAGTTGTACATTTTAGAACAACAAAGTGAAATCGGAGTCCCTGTGCGTGTTATGCGGCGTGCAGTTCCGCACCCTGGACGCGCTCAACAGGCACATCAGTGCCGCGGAACACAACTCCTGCGATAGCCTCAGGTATGTTATATTGTTTTCATCACGCTTGCTCGTAAACAAGGGTTTACATGCTAGAAAAGTGGGCGGTAAATCGTATATTACGCCCTAGGGCGGTAAGCCGTATATTACGCCCTAGGGCGGTAAGTAATATTGGTATTGACTACTACTACTACTTTTGTTTTATTTCCTCCAAAGTGTGATGAAAAACGTCGTACGTGACTCTGGTGGTAAAGGAATTCCAAACTCGTGTCATTAAATAGACACTCGTTTGTAATTTCTTTACCACCCTTGTCTTGTTACGTAATGTACTAAAAGGACTTCCAATATATACTATTATAAAATACTCGCGTGGAAATCGGTCTGTCAGTTTTGTTTTATCACAGTTTCTTGATACCCCGCAGACAGGACTTTCCGTGCTGTCCTATTCTATTGGGATCTCGAAAGTTGTGCGAGTTTTATCATTATTCAATTAAATTTATTTATATCCGTATCCCCTCTTCTAAACTTAGCATTAATTTGGCAAAATCCTAGCGGCTTACTTAAGTCACAATATATTAATTTCAACGCTATCTGTTCGTTGCACATGTTTGAAAAAGTTTGCACCTCATTCCTAAGTAGCGCCATAAGATTCAGGTGCAAACTTAATCAATCGAGTGTAGTGGCTACCCCCCCTTTTATTGGTAACTTTTAACTTATAAATTGATTTAATTTACTTGTCTCATTTTTTGATGTGGGCACACACCACAATTTTTATGTCCTAACTCTATACATGACCGAGGAATAAATATTCGAGTTAATGACATAATTGCCCTCGCCGGTATTCAAACCCAGGACAGCCGGGTCAGTAGGCAGCTGGCTCAGTCCGCGTCGTCGATCGACTGATGAATGAATGTTTCAATTTACAGGCCGTGTCTTAGCTGTGGCGAAGGTTTCTCAACGGAAGAAACACTGAAAGAACATCTGAAAATACATATTAAAGATGACAGCGTTCGGTGCGAAGAGGTAAGTAAAACACACAAAAACCATGCCTGGATTTAATTTTCGATGTATAATTTTACTGTTACGGTGTTTCTAGCCTGTTCACGAACACAGACGCCGTTTTAAAAATAAAATTAATTCCCAGCCTAGGCCTTCAATTTTTTACGAAATTCCTTTACAGTTCTCTCGAGTTGTTCAGCCCAAAACGTGATACTTTGGACTCCAAAGTATCACGTTTTGGGCTGAACAACTGTTGGGTTGGGCTGAGCAACTCCAAAGTTTGGAGCCTGTTATAACGCACGTTTTGAAGATATTTTTTTGCATGATTGAGAAAAATATTTATTGAATATTTTCAGTGCAACAGAACGTTCGCGCACGAGAAGAGCTACGCGATCCACCATCAGCGCGTGCATCTCGGCGTGCGGGCGCGTGCGCGCCGCGAGCGGGAGCGCGTGGTGTGCGAGGTGTGCGGCAAGCGCTGCATCGTGAGTGTTCCGTATTGTGTCACAACGTGTCACATGTTGTGCGCGCCGCGAGCGGGAGCGCGTGGTGTGCGAGGTGTGCGGCAAGCGCTGCATCGTGAGTGTTCCGTATTGTGTCACAACGTGTCACATGTTGTGCGCGCCGCGAGCGGGAGCGCGTGGTGTGCGAGGTGTGCGGCAAGCGCTGCATCGTGAGTGTTCCGTATTGTGTCACAACGTGTCACATGTTGTGCGCGCCGCGAGCGGGAGCGCGTGGTGTGCGAGGTGTGCGGCAAGCGCTGCATCGTGAGTGTTCCGTATTGTGTCACAACGTGTCACATGTTGTGCGCGCCGCGAGCGGGAGCGCGTGGTGTGCGAGGTGTGCGGCAAGCGCTGCATCGTGAGTGTTCCGTATTGTGTCACAACGTGTCACATGTTGTGCGCGCCGCGAGCGGGAGCGCGTGGTGTGCGAGGTGTGCGGCAAGCGCTGCATCGTGAGTGTTCCGTATTGTGTCACAACGTGTCACATGTTGTGCGCGCCGCGAGCGGGAGCGCGTGGTGTGCGAGGTGTGCGGCAAGCGCTGCATCGTGAGTGTTCCGTATTGTGTCACAACGTGTCACATGTTGTGCGCGCCGCGAGCGGGAGCGCGTGGTGTGCGAGGTGTGCGGCAAGCGCTGCATCGTGAGTGTTCCGTATTGTGTCACAACGTGTCACATGTTGTGCGCGCCGCGAGCGGGAGCGCGTGGTGTGCGAGGTGTGCGGCAAGCGCTGCATCGTGAGTGTTCCGTATTGTGTCACAACGTGTCACATGTTGTGCGCGCCGCGAGCGGGAGCGCGTGGTGTGCGAGGTGTGCGGCAAGCGCTGCATCGTGAGTGTTCCGTATTGTGTCACAACGTGTCACATGTTGTGCGCGCCGCGAGCGGGAGCGCGTGGTGTGCGAGGTGTGCGGCAAGCGCTGCATCGTGAGTGTTCCGTATTGTGTCACAACGTGTCACATGTTGTGCGCGCCGCGAGCGGGAGCGCGTGGTGTGCGAGGTGTGCGGCAAGCGCTGCATCGTGAGTGTTCCGTATTGTGTCACAACGTGTCACATGTTGTGCGCGCCGCGAGCGGGAGCGCGTGGTGTGCGAGGTGTGCGGCAAGCGCTGCATCGTGAGTGTTCCGTATTGTGTCACAACGTGTCACATGTTGTGCGCGCCGCGAGCGGGAGCGCGTGGTGTGCGAGGTGTGCGGCAAGCGCTGCATCGTGAGTGTTCCGTATTGTGTCACAACGTGTCACATGTTGTGCGCGCCGCGAGCGGGAGCGCGTGGTGTGCGAGGTGTGCGGCAAGCGCTGCATCGTGAGTGTTCCGTATTGTGTCACAACGTGTCACATGTTGTTCGCGCCGCGAGCGGGAGCGCGTGGTGTGCGAGGTGTGCGGCAAGCGCTGCATCGTGAGTGTTCCGTATTGTGTCACAACGTGTCACATGTTGTGCGCGCCGCGAGCGGGAGCGCGTGGTGTGCGAGGTGTGCGGCAAGCGCTGCATCGTGAGTGTTCCGTATTGTGTCACAACGTGTCACATGTTGTGCGCGCCGCGAGCGGGAGCGCGTGGTGTGCGAGGTGTGCGGCAAGCGCTGCATCGTGAGTGTTCCGTATTGTGTCACAACGTGTCACATGTTGTGCGCGCCGCGAGCGGGAGCGCGTGGTGTGCGAGGTGTGCGGCAAGCGCTGCATCGTGAGTGTTCCGTATTGTGTCACAACGTGTCACATGTTGTGCGCGCCGCGAGCGGGAGCGCGTGGTGTGCGAGGTGTGCGGCAAGCGCTGCATCGTGAGTGTTCCGTATTGTGTCACAACGTGTCACATGTTGTGCGCGCCGCGAGCGGGAGCGCGTGGTGTGCGAGGTGTGCGGCAAGCGCTGCATCGTGAGTGTTCCGTATTGTGTCACAACGTGTCACATGTTGTGCGCGCCGCGAGCGGGAGCGCGTGGTGTGCGAGGTGTGCGGCAAGCGCTGCATCGTGAGTGTTCCGTATTGTGTCACAACGTGTCACATGTTGTGCGCGCCGCGAGCGGGAGCGCGTGGTGTGCGAGGTGTGCGGCAAGCGCTGCATCGTGAGTGTTCCGTATTGTGTCACAACGTGTCACATGTTGTGCGCGCCGCGAGCGGGAGCGCGTGGTGTGCGAGGTGTGCGGCAAGCGCTGCATCGTGAGTGTTCCGTATTGTGTCACAACGTGTCACATGTTGTGCGCGCCGCGAGCGGGAGCGCGTGGTGTGCGAGGTGTGCGGCAAGCGCTGCATCGTGAGTGTTCCGTATTGTGTCACAACGTGTCACATGTTGTGCGCGCCGCGAGCGGGAGCGCGTGGTGTGCGAGGTGTGCGGCAAGCGCTGCATCGTGAGTGTTCCGTATTGTGTCACAACGTGTCACATGTTGTGCGCGCCGCGAGCGGGAGCGCGTGGTGTGCGAGGTGTGCGGCAAGCGCTGCATCGTGAGTGTTCCGTATTGTGTCACAACGTGTCACATGTTGTGCGCGCCGCGAGCGGGAGCGCGTGGTGTGCGAGGTGTGCGGCAAGCGCTGCATCGTGAGTGTTCCGTATTGTGTCACAACGTGTCACATGTTGTGCGCGCCGCGAGCGGGAGCGCGTGGTGTGCGAGGTGTGCGGCAAGCGCTGCATCGTGAGTGTTCCGTATTGTGTCACAACGTGTCACATGTTGTGCGCGCCGCGAGCGGGAGCGCGTGGTGTGCGAGGTGTGCGGCAAGCGCTGCATCGTGAGTGTTCCGTATTGTGTCACAACGTGTCACATGTTGTGCGCGCCGCGAGCGGGAGCGCGTGGTGTGCGAGGTGTGCGGCAAGCGCTGCATCGTGAGTGTTCCGTATTGTGTCACAACGTGTCACATGTTGTGCGCGCCGCGAGCGGGAGCGCGTGGTGTGCGAGGTGTGCGGCAAGCGCTGCATCGTGAGTGTTCCGTATTGTGTCACAACGTGTCACATGTTGTGCGCGCCGCGAGCGGGAGCGCGTGGTGTGCGAGGTGTGCGGCAAGCGCTGCATCGTGAGTGTTCCGTATTGTGTCACAACGTGTCACATGTTGTGCGCGCCGCGAGCGGGAGCGCGTGGTGTGCGAGGTGTGCGGCAAGCGCTGCATCGTGAGTGTTCCGTATTGTGTCACAACGTGTCACATGTTGTGCGCGCGGCGAGCGGGAGCGCGTGGTGTGCGAGGTGTTCGGCAAGCGCTGCATCGTGAGTGTTCCGTATTGTGTCACAACGTGTCATATCTGCTACGTCACCTTAGGAAGTAAATGGGATTTACTACGGGAAGAAAGCCCCACTTCCTGGCTGACGTAAGACTTTGCGTCAAAACATGGCATATTTATGGCCCCTCACCCTCAGTACGGGCCGCGAACACCTGTGATCTGGGCCATTCACCGCCATGTACTATATCATTTCTGTCACACCCTTTACGTATTATGTTTTAGGACTTTTAGGAAATACAACGCGACTACGCGTTTGTCAAAAGTTGGTGCGAATTTTACTCACGAGTTCAACATGTTTATATTGTACAACACCGTACTCGTCCTGGGGACGCCCTCTACAATAGCGGCTAATAAAACATTGGGTTGCGAACGAATAATTTTTTTTTTTTTTTTTTTAACATGTCCAAATGTTAGCCTGGTCACAATTTTGGCCACTAACTAACTTAATGTAGTAGCGGCTAGGTTCGCAGAACCAAGCCGCAAAAAGAACAAAAAATGGAACGCCTGACACAAAGTGAGCAGGACTTTGAGGCCCAAAAAAGAAACTAACCCTCCAGAGGGAACTTACTGTTGCTTGTACCTTATATAATTTCTAGGACCAAAACGATCCGCAACACTACGCGCCTGGCGTAATTCGTATTCAGGCGTCCGGACCTTATGAAATTTAACCCCCCTTAAGGAAGGCCTATACCTTATTGAAGGAGCAGCAACAGGTATGGCGACTGTCTCTGTGTCAATGTCAATGTCAGGAGCAATATTATTTCTAATAAGCCTCTTAATGTGAAGAGACCGACGCAAACGATCTCTCAAATCAATGTCAATTTTGAGTTCTTCATTAAGCCTAATAGAAATGGGGTCAATAGGAGCCAGGAAGATATGCCTAGGCCGCCTGATATTGTTAAAAGGCGGAACCGAAGGCTTATAGTTCACGGCACTTTTAACTAAAGGATTCGGACTCACCTCAGCCCTTTCAAAGAAATTTTTAGAAAGCTTTTTAAAATAATCAATAACAGAAGGAACCCCCAAATCAGCATGTATCTGAACATTTCTGACATAGCCAGGAAGACCAGAAATACGCCTGAGGCACTTATTTTGGATGACCTGCAACGACCGGATTCTCGCAGGTGAGGCCTGAGCAAAAACAGGACACGCATACGAAAATACCGGACGAATACAGGTCTTATATAAGGTTAATTTATTCCTCCTAGAAAGCTTTGATCTTTTAGACAAGAGACAGGACAACCTTGCCATAAAGAAAGCTGCCCTGTCCCTTACCGTTTTGATATGCTGAAAGAAGGATAATTTTCTATCCAAGGTGACCCCCAGATACTTGACATCCCTCTTCCAGGGAATAGGGACACCTTGGAGGAAAATATCCTTCTTCAATTTAAAAGTTTTAGAACTATGTGTAAACAATAGAGCAGCGCTTTTTTGGGGGTTCACTTCCATTCTCCAGAGCTTACACCACAGCCCCAGTGAATCCGCAGCAGCCTGAAGACGGCGGTGCATGGTTTGTAAAATTGAAGAAGAAGTATAAATAGCAGTATCATCTGCAAACTGGGCATAATTAACACCAGGCGACCTAGGCAAATCATTTATATACAACGTAAACAAAGTAGGCGACAACACCGACCCCTGCGGCACACCTGATCTAATGGGATGACTAACCGAGTAAGCACCCTCAACTCTATAAATAAAACTACGATCAGTGAGAAAATCATTGATAATGGCAACCAGCCTATCCGGAATACCCACCATGTACAGTTTATAAAGAAGGCCATTATGCCAAACACGATCAAAGGCCTTCGCAATGTCAAGGAAAACCGCACATGTTGGGATTTTCCGACGCCAAGCCGTCATCCAGCCCAGAATATCTTCAGTAATTCTGTGCACCTGCTGGACACACGAATGCTCAGCCCTAAAACCAAACTGCTCGTCAACCAGCAGGTGCTCAGAATTAATAACCTTGAGGAGCCTTACTCTGATCACCTTCTCATATAATTTCCCCAAAGAGCTTAATAAACTAATGGGCCTATAACTATCCGGCTTATTACGGGGTTTACCTGGCTTATTTATCCCAATAACAACCGCCTGCTTCCAGACAGCTGGGAAATGGCCATTAGCAAGGGCTGCATTAAAAATAGCCACCAGGATGATGAGAATACTCTCTGGGAGCATTCTTAATAACCTATTGGAGACTCCATCCCTACCCGGAGCTTTCTTGATTTTTGACTTCCTAGCAAGGGAGGAAAGCTCAGACAAAGTCACAGGTTCTAACGGAGGAGCAGAAGGAAGCAATGAAGCACGCCTTTTCACTTCACTATCAACTTTGGCAACGTGATCATCATCCACAGGGCCCACACTCAATGAACATTGAGCCTCTAAAGAACTCGCAAGACACTCTGCCTTCTCCAGGTCACTAAAAGCAGTACAAACAACCCCGTCATTATCAAAACTAAGTGGAGGAATATCTGAGACTGTGTCCACTTTCAAAGTTCTCGCAAGTTTCCAATAGGCCTGATGACTTGGCGAAATCTCTGAAAGTAGATTGTCCCACTTGACATTGTTGTAAAAACGAATTTGCCTCTTAACTTTTTGTTGCAATCTATTTAAAACAGTTTTATTACAAGGAGATGGAAACCTATCATAAGCCTTTAGAGCCTTGTTTTTTTCCTTGATTAACTGTCTTAGATAACCTGGAAGCCTCCAATGATTGGGGATGTCAACAGGAACTTCCTTAGAACAATCCTTGACCAGATTACTAAGACCACTAGTAACGGCTAAAATAGCCTCATCAGTATCTTGCCTTGAAAGAATAGGATCCGGAATATTAGGGAAGCACAAAGAATCCTCCCTAGCAAGCACTCTACTCAACTTTTCCCAATTTGTAATAGTCCTCATGGGTTGAGAATCACAAGGAGGACCCAGCTTGACCACAACAGGTCTGTGATCAGAGGTTAACTGATGATGTACAACAATGGACCTAAGCTGTAGGGAAACACTCTTAAGGACCATAACATCAAGAACATCAGACATTTTATTCACATCACCCGAATAATGAGTAGCTTCAAGTGGAGGCACAATATCAACCTTAAGAGAATTGGTAAATCTTAAGAGTCTACTACCATTTACATTTGTGTAATTACACCCCCAAAGCAAATGCTTAGAATTAAGGTCCCCCGCCATTATAACAGAGGGTCCCAAACCAAACACCGCTCGAAGGTCGGACATAAAAAGTTCCTTGTTCGGAGATAAATAGACAGAAGCAAGGATTAGAGGCTCATGACCCGTTAGAGCAAGTTGACAAACAGAGACCTCTAAAGTTTTTAAAGAAAGCGAATCCGCCAACAAAGGCGAACAATGTAAAGATTTCCTATAATAAATTAAAGTGCCACCCTAAGCAGAAATTCCCCGATCATTTCTGATTAACTTGAAATTGGCAATGTTAGGATCCCTAAGTGAAGGTTTAAGATGAGTCTCCTGAACCAAGAGAATATCCAACTGATGCTCTTTAAGAAATAAAGCAATCTCGTCTCTTTTACCTGTAATACCATTTGCATTGAAAAAAGCAAACGAAAGTTGTCTAGGTTTAACTCTACCAGGTGTATTATCCATTATTGGAACCTAAGGATTTGACAGCCCGCAAAAGACTAGAATATTTGTTAATGACAGCTAATCTAGCACTCAAAGAAGAATAACTTCTAAACTCCTGAGCAAATCTACTAACTTGATTCAAATCAATCCTCTCAGCAACATCTAACACTAAAGCCAAGTCTGAATCAAGATCACCAGATCCCACCGGAAGTTCAGGGCTACAACCTGAAGAGGGATACACTGAAGAAGAAATACCAGGGCCAGAAATATGATTGGACCTAGTACGAACCACAGAAGGCTGCTCCTTAGTAACAACTTTACTAAAGGATAAAGAGTTACAAGAGGCCTGATTTGTAGACTTACGCAATGCCGAATTCATCAAAGGTCCCTGCTTAGCTGACTGAGGAACCTTATTAGAAAATGAAGCTTGACGATTACAAGGAGACCCTGCATGATTACCTTGCTGGACAGAATCAGCATGAATTTGGGCCTTAGTTGAAATTTTCAAACGGTCACTAACACCACCAGAGGAGTTAGCGCCCAGAACAGGGTCAATAACCATCACCTGAGAGTTATCAAGATGAAACCCATGAGCAGACAAAGGGCTTTGGTTAATATGGGGAGCCAAATCAAATAACGTCACCGCATCATGGGAAGCAGTGCCATCATGAGCATCTGACCACTTCTGCGCAGCCTCTACCAATTGCTGAGCTTCCAGATCCTTGTCACGAACAGAACTTACATCGTGTAAGGGGGCACCAGGACGCAAGGCAGAATTATGCTGCCTCTTAACCCCCAAGGAAGGAAAGGAACGCTGATCCTGGAAATCATCAGCAAAAATAACAGACTGCTGTTTCATTAATTTCTTACGCGTCGCTTTGGACGCACGCTTCTTCTTTTCTTTGTTCTGTTTAGGAGCCGCCGGACAGTTCCAAAAATTGGCTGGATGCGGACCACCACAGTTACAACAAGTAGCTGGACCAGCAGCCGTCTCTCTCTTCCTTTCACACTCGGACGTATGGTGAGGCAAAGGACACTTGACACACCTCGAAGGTAACTTACAATTATTATGGGTATGACCAAAATACTGACAATTCCTACATTGAGGAATCCTTCCCGATTTGATGGGATGTTCTACCCTGATACCGCTGAGACCACAGGCAGTCTTTAAATTGAAAACACCTTTACCTGCAGGAGAAGATTCGAGGGACACAAATACAGCCTCAAAGGGTTCCCTTCTATCTCCTCTGCGCATCCTAGTAATACTCCTGACAGGTAAGTTCTGTTCAACTAGGTCCTCAAAAATTGAGTCGTTATCAATCTCCGTAGGAATACCTTTAATAACCACATGAAGCAGTTTATCAGCATTGTAGGTGTAAAAACCATTACCCAAAAGAGCCACCCACGCCTTATATTGAGTTATGTTAGAGGTAGCAATAGCAATGCCACCAGGCCACCCCGTTTTTTCTTTAAAGGAAAAAGCTCTGAGGAGGCCAATTCCTTTACCAATCGCATCTTTTTTCAAGGACAACCACCTAGCCTTATCCTTACATACAAGCAAAGGTGGACGCCTCTCTTTCTTTGCTAATTCAGCCTGATCATCCATATCCTCTACACCTAATACAAGAGGAGGTAAGGGAGTACCCTGCCTTAGCCGTTTGGGTTGAGTCAAAGAAGACTCACTGAATGATTTAACACCTTCCGACTTATGAGATGAAGCAGACAAACCTTTGTCTTTAAAAATAGAACCCGAAGGGCTAATATTGCCCCTTTTCCTACTGCTCCTGACAGGCTGAAAGCCCTCATCATCGCCAGAAGCACCAGAGACAAACTCCATATCCGATTCCGATGCAGGGTCAAGCAAAGGAGCCACAGAAGGAACCGACAGAGAAATTGAATTAGCCAACGGAAGAACATCCCCCGAGAAATAATTATGCAGTTCTTCAAGTGACCCATCCTGACCAAGCTGCAACTGTGTGTCAGGGGTAGGTTGACCCAAGTCGAGATGAGTATCAACAGTACTAACAGTATTAGTGACACCATGATAACTACAACCAGCAGTCAAATCATCCTCATTCTCACTACCACCAGAACCTGCTGAGGGTGGACGCGAGAGAGAGGGCGACCGAGAGCGAGAAGAGGAACACGCCTTAGAAAAAGTGTTCAAAGCCCTACGCTTGGAACTAGAGCCAGAATTATGAATTGTCTCCAAAGAAGACCGCGACCCGGAAGTCGAACTATAAGAATCCTCTAAGGAATCCCCTACACTAGCAGTAATGGAGCTAACGGGGTTACTAACAACTAATGGAATGGAAGATTTAGTATTTGTCATGGTCAAGTCATTTACAGAGACAGGCACCTTACCTTGTCCACGAGCAAGACTCATTGATTCCTCCCTTGTGTAGGCCAGGTATTCCTTCATAATGTCCGGATGTGTTTGGACGATGAAATTCGCCAGGGTAATCGACTTCTTAATACCGTCTTCCATAGTAAACATGAAAGGAACAGCAAAGGAACAGAGGGTTAGTTACACATGATAACACAAACAATAATGAACTAAAACATGCACTTAATAGAAAAAGATGACAAGACAGAAACACACTAGTTAATCTTTTCTCGTGCCGAGATAATCTTTTCTCGGTAAAGCGCAAGTAAATCTTTACTTGCATACGAGTTACTTTTTCCTCGCAAAAACTGAGTTAATCTTTTCACAAACAAAATAAAATAACATAAACTAAGCTAATTCCACAAGCCACAGTCACAAAAAACAATAAATTGGAGATAAGCGTCAACCGCACTATAACACATGCAACAACATGCAACACTTAACTACCACAGCAATGCATCAAAAACACTTTGGAATTAGTCCCAGGCACAAATGCAAACACAGGAACATAACGTAAACAGCACCGCCCGCATGGGCGAGGCCAAATTGAAATGACAACACCGCACCGCACTAAGTAGGCAAATACGTCACGGCCATAATAAAATAACACAGCGCTACAGCGAAGGCGTAGCGCAACTTGAAATATTAAAATTAAAAATGTAAGCAGACAACTGTCATCAGAGCACAACCAGGCTCGCCGACAAAATGTTCCAGAATGCGAACGAATAATATTTATTTCTTGAAAGCCTATATACATTCTCCGGGAAACAAACGATACCGCGATGCAGCATTGCCGTCAAAGTAACACCGCCATCTACCAGGAAATTCGACCAACTTAGTCATATATTACATATGGCGTGAATATGTTTGTTCGCGCGAACTTGCGATAGTGTCGCGTATTTAGGACTATCCTTTATAGCCAGGCCACGGATAGATGTATTTCTGTATTCCTTTCCAATAACATAAGAATGTTAACTGTGCAGTCGAAGGCGACGCTGGTGTACCACCAGCGCACGCACACCGGCGAGAAGCCCTACCAGTGCCGCCACTGCCCCAAGCGGTTCAGCGTGTGCCAGCTGCTGCAGGTGGGTGCATCTACTTTACTGCTGTTATTCTGTCCCGTGACCCAGGGGACAATAGTGATTAAACTTCTAAGAAAAGTGTTGATAATTGATATTACTGGTATTGTCAGGAGATAGTCTACATAAGAATGGGCTTATAACTGCTTAAATTACAAAGCTTTTGCTAAATATAACCACGGAAAATCGTTTTCAAAAGTGACCCGGGGGATATCACTATTGCATGAATGGCATAAAATAGTTCATTGGCCCAGGTAATTAATGCTTACCAGTGTCTACTTAATGTGGGATATAAGTCTAGAGCTAGACCCCGCTATCGGTGGTGCAATTTGGTAGCTCCCAAGATTTAGATTAATTTATTTCATAATAACCAATTTCATTACAAATTATCCTAAGTAAATTTATATGAATCTTGATATTATGATCGTCAATAGGAACATAAAATTAGATAATAATCATTCAATTTTGTCATATACACCATCATAATATTACTACAACAATAATAATAGAATCATAAAATGCAATGTCATATAAAACAGAAATATATGTCACTATGAATAGGAAAACTAGCAAGCACAACTTATAATAGATATACATATCTCACATGGGATCGTCACAAAAACATTAAATAACTAAATAAACGTATGTCATTTTATAATTTCATGTCCATGTACTCACTAACAAAATAAAATGGATGTTTCAATAAAAAGTTTTTAGAGATGGGTAAAAATATAGATTATCTTGCATGGGTTAAATGTGTATGTGTTTGTGAGCAGATCCACATCCGCACGCACACAGGCGAGCGGCCGTTCAAGTGCACGCGCTGCCCGAAGGCGTTCAAACACAAGGCGGCGCTCAACCGACACGACCGGGTGAGTCGTTATCTATTCGTTCATTCATTCATTCATACCGACATTCTTGAATTTATACATTCAATTATTCACAAATTATTTCATTCAATTATTCATAAATTATTTCATTCAATCATTCATTCTTACAATCATTATCTCATAAATTCTTTCACTCATTCATACATTATTGAATTCATACGTTCTTTCATTGATTCATACATTTATGAATTCATTCTTTCAATCATTAATTAAGTTACAAAGTCTTGCATTTATTGATACATTCTTGAATTCATAATTATTATTATGTCAATCATTCTTTGTTTCTCTAACTCATCCATAATTTGTTTTAATCACTAATTAATTCATTCATTTAATCATCATTCGCGAATCACGAATTTTCGGCCAATCTGAAACACAAACGCTTCGCTAGCTCGTTCAGATAGAATGATTATTAAACCTCTATTTATTTTTTCTAATCTCAGATGATCTTATCACAGATGATGTATTTCTCTTGGCGGTATAACGACAAATGCTAAAAACAGAATAAAATAAATATTTCAGTGGGGCTCCCATACAACAAACGTGATCGGTTGCGTTAACTTTGCACCTCATCTGTATGCGGCGCCATGCATACCCGGTGCAAACTTAGCTCGGAATCCTCGGTGCGCGAGCCCGACTCGCACTTGGCCGGTATTTTTTGTGGGGCTATACTATACTGTATTGTAGGCTCAGCCTAGTTTGGTCTCTGAAGGCTGATTTAGACGATGCCAATTTTTTTTTTTCTTTTTTTTTTTTTTTAAATCTCGCCGCCAGTCGTCTTTACACAGTGCTTTTTTTCGGTACCAGTCATTATTAATAATAATAATTTATTGATAAAACATAATGTACAGAGGTGACGGTTAAATTCTATACTTAAAAAACAAATAAATTCACAATTTACATAACCTGAACTAGGGTTGCCCCTGTGTTTCAGGCAATGGGAAAGCCTTTACATTATTTAATTTAAGTACATATTCATCTATCTTACAGTAATCTTATTGTAGCTTAACGACTAAAATTTACACTAAAGAACTAAATTCAACTAAACAAATATTTATTTCATGACAGCCAGTAAGTTCTCTGTATCTTCGTACGTCATAGTTTGTAGTGACTCACGAAGCGCTTTCTTACATTGAGCGAAGCTTAGTGGATATAGGTCCAATTTCGCATTTAATCTATTGTAAAGAAATGGACCCAGAAATATGAAAAATCTTGTAGAAAAAGCGTGTTTTGCTTGCATGTTATAGGAGCAAACAATATCTTTACGCCTCTTGTTTTTATATTCGGTGCTGTAAGGAGTTATGCAGTGCTGCTTTAATACTGTGCCGTGGATAAATAACTGACGAACTGTTAGTACAGCGAGAGACGCGGAGGGGGGGTCACTGGCGCCAAAAAATAGGCTCGTGTTCTATTCCGCGCCAGCGCTGGCATGCGGCGAAAAAATGGCGCGGAAAGTGTTTATACGGTGCCTTTTCGAGGCGCCGTAATTTAGGCGTCTCAAAATTGGCATCGTCTAAATCAGCCTTGACGGATAGCTTCGTTTATGTTTTTTTTTTTTTTTCAAATAAATTAATTTGTATTGTTGTCCCAGGTGCACACGGGCGCGAAGCCCTACGCGTGCCCGCACTGCGGCAAGTCGTTCTCGCAGTCCAACTCCATGAAGACCCACGTCACCACTGTCCACCTCAAGCTGCCGGCGCCCTACCGCCAGCGGCGGAACAAGCCCGAATAATGTGAAGCGGGTCCATACGACTAATATCGTCAAACTGCTTTCTTAATCAGCAATGTAAATAATATACTTTGTACTAATAAATTATGTTTTATATCTTCGGAAATGTTGTTTTATTGACTTTATTTAAGTAGACATTTTTATGTGCTCGTAATAAAAACAAATGTTACAAGTAAATATATGAAAAAAAAATCTTTAATGAGCATTATAACACTGTTATAACATGTCTATTATAAGTTTCAGCCTACATTATTAAAGATAGACAAAGATAAAAGTTGTAAAATGACAATGATTTTCGAATTCTCCCCATGAAACCCACATGCAAATAAATTATTCTTATTCTTATAAAACTTGGCAAATCAACAATATTCGTATTTTATGAAAGTGATTTTTTTTTTTTTTTTTTTCAAAGATTCAAAGATTTTATTTGCCAGAATACAGTGTTTTAGATGTTACAAAACTTTTGTGTCATGTATTCAGCTTATATGTAGGCATGCAAATTTTAGAGTACAATTTAAAAAAAAGCCAAGTGATTGGGAATTTAACAAGTCTACTTGAACCATAGTGACGTCACATATTAAAGCTGCTACTCACGTACAAACTGATGGTAGATTTTAGTTTTGTTTTCCTGGCAACATTATTATGATGGCGGCATTGGAATGGCGTCACTACCTTTTCTAAAATTACAATGTTGCATTACTGTTGCCACAACGACTGGAATCTGCTGTAATTCACACCATTAAGGGCTACTATTGCGTACATATGCAAGAAAGTGAATAAATTTAACCGCAAATAATGTACGCCGCCATTTTGTAGCAGCTACGCGACAGATCCACGAAAAGTGAACCATCGAACAGATTATATAAATAAAATCTCGAATTGTTTATCTGTATCATAATGGATAAGGACTTTTCTAGCGTAAGAACTCAGTACATTATCTGTGAATGTGGGGATAATTTTCCAAATGAAACTTTTCTGAGCGCACATCTAGCAAATGATCATGGAGAAGTGGATACATTTTTATGTGATGTGGTGAGTATTACGATGTTTTGCTATTTCCTATATATTACCTGTGATCGATAAAAACTAACTTTCCATGGGCCGGTATTCCATTAATTGTTATTGTTGTTGAAACTTATCATGCTAATGGTTTTGTTCGTAACAAGGTAGGTTTCATAAATCTCAGTACATTTCATACTAATTTATATTACTCACATGCTTTAAATCACTGTATTCAAAATTCTGCGGTGCAATAATAACTATCAATAAATAGACAGTTATTTGGCTTCGACGCGGTTGACACAGTAAGTACTGAGCTAAATGTTATCTATGCATATATATAAACAATAAATAGTAAGGAACAATCTTACACAAATCAGCCTAGTCCCGAAATAAGCAAAGCTGGTACTATGGGTGCTGAATATTATATACAGTAATACTAATAAGTAAAATCTTTCTATTCAGTTTACTAACTTCTTGATTTTCAATTATGATATACTGTCCCTAAATCATCTGGAAGATCTCTGTAGTGTAACCATGCAACTAGAGGTGGGTTTAGGATGGGCAACCCAGGTGGTTGTCTAGGGCGCTGTCTCCTAAAGGGCGTCTTTATGACCGGATCTAGGCCACCTAATTTGCCAGAGCGAATCATTATGAATGACTCGTCCAGGCTGCCTATATGGCCCTGCATGCCTATTTTAATGAAAATGAAGTACAATCAAAAGAAAAAAGAATACAAAATAGAAGCTTGATTAAGGGCAAGCAATAGAAATTTTACTTTTTTTGTTCATGTTTTGTGTTAAGCCATTGGTTAGATTTAAGTTTGTATACGTCTTTTAGATTAACTATGTTTGAGTTGTTATTATCTTTAGTTTAATAATTATTTATTTTCTGATGGTTCTGGTGCTGTTTAGTTAGTTCTCAATAAATTTATTTCTGGTCCTCTTTCGAAAACTGGTTTACCCAATATCAACAAAACAATTTTTTGATCATAGTTTACATAATTTTCAGTGCCCTGAAGCCTTCACAAGCGACAAGCTGCTCGTTCAACACAAGCTCACTCACAAACCGGAAACACCAAAGAAACCTGACCTGAAACCGCAAAAGAGCTTGCAGGTGACGGTACCGGTGAAAAAAGAAAAAATGGAGAAGAAACCTCCCGTCATCAAAGTACAGAACTTGAAGAAGATTGACACAATTAGTTTAATTCAGAGTTTGAAGACTTATGGAAGGTAAGTTTGCATTGGTTAGTCATTACTCTAGTATTACTCCACTTACTGCAGATAATCCCATTAGCGGGTTATACCCCCACAATAAAGTCCGACTCAACAGTAGTGAGGGTTAAACAGTCCTGATACAGTTGAAGTTGTGCTCAGGGTTAAAAAAAATGGTTCATAATAACAATGGTTAGGCACAGGACTTCTGATACGGCAGTAATACTTTAGAGACCTATGGGAGCAACATTGACATTAAAATACAATTCATACTCAATTGTGTATTTAATTCGCAATTTTAATTTTATTTATTTATTTATTTATTTTAGGAGAACCAACAGCTAATACACTAAACATAGAAACTTAAATAGAAATACAGAGCCAATTACAGGAACTCACAAATAGTTGCTGTACATAAAACATAAACTTAAGTAAACAGCGCACATCGATGTACCGACGCACACTTGCAGCAAATATATGTAAAAACTATGAACATTCGTTAATCTACAAACTTAAACTTATAAACCTTAACTTTTAGAGCCTTGATGGGCTGACAACCTAAGTACCTACCTAATACACAATAACAATACTGCACAAGCATGTTATAGAAATCGCTCAATCAAAAAACACATTAGCTAAATTTCGCCTCACGGAAGGAATTACGCAATTAAATATATCAATATCATGCTCTTTCGTCGTATTATTCAAATGGCGACTAGCGCGGTTAAGGAAACTATTCCGTCTGTAATTGGATGATGTACGCCTCAGTGAGATAGGGGGGAAGTGCCTTTTGGACCGAGAAGGAGTCACAAACGATAATTCCTTGAGCAGTTCGGGACAGTCAATGCCGCCAGTTGTGATTTTAAGCAAAAAGGTAATATCGGCTATTTCACGGCGCTTATATAACGGGATCAGATGGTGTTTTTTACAAATATTTAGGTAATTGGATGAATTATAAGGGAATTTTAGTTTGTAACTTAAGTACTTAACAAATTTTTTCTGAACACGTTCAATCCTGTCTATATAAGTAGCGTAATAGGGATTCCAAATTTGGGATGCATACTCCAGTTTACTCCGAACTAAGGAGCAAAACAGAATCTTAAGTGTTTTGGCCTGAGTAAAATGGACAGAACTACGCATTATAAAACCTAGTGTTTTTAAAGCAGAACCAACGATAGTGTCAATGTGGGTGTCAAATAAAAGTTTGGAATCATGTACCACCCCCAAGTCTCTCATAGATTGGACTTTGTTCAGAGGTTGACCTTTAAGTTTATAAATAGTCGGTATTAAATTCTGCTTTCTTGAGAATGTTAGAGAAAAGCATTTCAATGGATTCAAATCTAACTTATTTTTCTGACAATAATCATCAAGTCGCTCGAGATCTGACTGGATCAATAGTGAGTCACTGGTCGACTTCACCCTTCTAAAAACCTTCATATCGTCAGCAAAACAAAGTAGTTTGGAATGTATAAAGCATTTACTAATGTCGTTAATAAAAATATTGAAAAGCAATGGTCCGAGCAAAGAACCTTGGGGAACACCACTGGGGATAGTAACCCATCCCGAAATATAATTATTAACTACAACAGCTTGAGACCTATTGTCAATGTAGGAAGAAAACCATCTCAGCAAATCGCCGCTGATTCCGATGTCATATAACTTGGAAAGTAAGATAACATGGTCAATTCGGTCAAATGCCTTACTATAATCAGTGTAGATTACATCAACCTGAGTGTCATTGTCCATAGCATCAGTGACATACTCATTGAGGAGAACGAGATTAGATACAGTGGAACGGTCCTTCAAAAAACCATGTTGGTTTGAGCTAATCGAATTCTTTAGAGCGCAGGAAACTTGGTTATACACTATTTTTTCCATAACTTTCGACAATATACATAATTTAGAAATTGGTCTATAGTTTTTTATGTCCGTTTTTGGGCCTTTTTTATGGACTGGTGTGATAAAGGCGGATTTCCATAAAGGCGGGACAAAACACTCAGAGAATGACCTTTTAAGTAATAACGATATGGGAATCGCCAAGCTTTCAGCACAGTTTATAATAAAAGGAGCAGGCAGGTCATCCGGGCCAGCCGACTTAGATGGGTCAAGTTTAAGTAGAAGACTTTTAACTGTAACAGGGCTTACTTCGACGTTTGCCAAGAAGGCTGTAGAGTTAACGGCGTTACTAGTACTAGGATCCACGTTATTACTGCTTGACACTGAAAAGGATGATAAAAAATATTCCGAAAAAGCCTTGCAGATGTCCGTCCCAGTGTTGACCAACTTACCATCATAATTTAAACTGCTAGGAATGCCGTGGGAGCCAGACCGCGACTTTATGAATGACCAAAATTGCTTGGGATTTTTACACAAATTGCTCTCAACACTACTAATATATGAGTCAAAACATTGTTGCTCCAGCCTTCGGACTCTGTCACGTAATACCGTAAAAGAAAGAAAATCAGATTTATTCCTATATTTATTATATTTATTTAAGTATTTAAATTTTTCTTTAATAGCGCATTTCAATGGGCGCGAGTACCACAGAGGATACGAATCAACTGTAATCTTTTTACTAGGAATAAATTTAAGCCTTAATTTCTCATAGGTCTCATAGAAGAAGTCAAAGGAATTTAGTAACGACCGCGTAGAAAACTCTTCTTCCCAGTTAATGGAAAATAATTCAGTATTAATGGACGTATAATCACCCTTATTATAAAAATATTTCAAACGAGTGTCAGGCTGCAACATGTCTATAACTGTGTATTTAATTTCTATTACTAAGGCTTTATGGTAAGGATCTATTGGTACTAATGGGTTCAAGCAATCCCTTACACTTACTACATCATTCGAAAAAACGAGATCCAACAACTTGTCAGAATTATTTAGGACACTATTATACTGGAAGAAACCATGCATGAGCATATCGTCAACTAAACTACATTCATCGTTACTTACGTAATTAGACGGATCCAATGAAGAACCCCGAGGTGTCCATAAAATATTGCTCATGTTGAAGTCACCGACTAATAAAAATTTATTATTACAATTATTTAAAACTATCTCCCCTAACTGGCTTAAGAAATTAGATAACTGCTCCGAAAAAGAGTTACCTTGGGATTGCTTACAGAGGTATAAAACGCAAACATGGACTTTAACCGAATTCTTGTTGGCGTCACTGAGTGAAATAGTGAGCCATAAGTCCTCAGCCGAGGACCGGTAGGTTGGCTGCGGCGTCACCGCCAACTGCCTACGAGTAGCAATAAGCACGCCACCACCGCGGGTTTGACCCGTTAAAGCGAGATCACGATCCCGCCGCCATACAACGTACCGGTCATCAAATAACTCTGTATCCCGTATTCCATCCACTATAACCAAGTCTCGGTCAAAATAATTATGTCATAGGCCTCTTTAACAAGATTACGGTAAAATGTTAACGTTTTCGAACGAAGTCCCCGCACATTTTGGTAATAAATAGTAGGATAATTTATACCCGTACTCGCGTTATCGAATGAAGTGACTTACAAGTGAAATTGGATAGTTATTGAATAACACGCGAACCGATAAATATGTAAAAATAAATAGGCACGAACGAAATAATAACTTAAAGAATAAACGAGCGCGCAAACACCAACCAAAACAGATCGAAAAACCATTAACATAAGAGCGAAAGAGCAAGATAATTAATACAATTTGAAGCGAATGCGAACAAATGAGACAAATATATTTAAAAGTGCAGTCAAATGGTGCATAGTAACTGGCAGTAGCGATAAGCCCGAGCGACAAACAATAGAAGCGGTCTGACCAGGTGGGCCGCACAGCGTTGCTCAAACTTTCATGCTCTTGTAGTGAAAACATAAATATTACAATTATGCACAAAAATATTAATATACGACGAACTAGAGCAATTTGTTTAAATCCCGCTCGCTGCTTATAATATGAACATTAGAGTTATCGTCCTTACGGACGTGAATTTTACAATATTTCACCCAGACATGCTCGTAGCCCTTATTATCTTTAAGTGATTTTTTAGTTTTAGTTAATAGTTTCTTATTTTCCGGGGTCAGATGATCATTTAAATATATATTATGAGCACTGTCTTGAAAGCCAATTTCTTCAGCTGTGACCTTCTTCTTCAATCTTGCTGAAGCTATGAAATCCTCTTTTATGTAGCGATTGTTGAAACGAACTATTATCAACTTCTCCTTAGAATTATGAACCGGAACTCGTGATATATAGTCTATGCTACTCCTCTCCACTTTGTGACCTACGGCCGTACATATGTTTATAGTCAAGGATAAAGTCATCAGAATATACAAAGACCTGATTTATGTTAGGTTTAAGAATTGTTTTTATTGTCATCATTAAATACGTGAATATTTGCTTTTTCCATGTTTCCTGGAGTTAGTTTGGTTCTCACGAGGGTTCCTACGATCCTCAGTCGAGAGTGAACAACAAGATCCTAAAATTGTGCTACTGACGCCGAAGTCTAGATATAATTGTATTGATCATCCATACTAATATTATAAATGCGAAAGTGTGTCTGTCTGTCTGTTACCTCTTCACGCTTTAACCGCTGAATCGATTTTGATGAAATTTGGCATGGAGATATTTTAAGATCCGAGGAAGGACATAGGATAGTTTTCATCCTGGAAATGATCCCTAAAAAGATTGAAAAGTGAGTAAGTAATTCATGATGACATTGATGACCCTGTAGGAAATGTAATTATTAGGCACTTTTAATAATCCCTTTTTAGGGTTCCGTAGCCAAATGGCAAAAAACGGAACCCATATAGATTCGTCATGTCTGTCTGTCTGTCTGTCTGTCCGTCTGTCCGTCTGTCTGTTCGTCCGTATGTCACAGCCATTTTTTTCCGAAACTATAAGAGCTATACTGTTGAAACTTGGTAGGTAGATGTATTCTGTGAACCGCATTAAGATTTTGATGCAAAAATAAAAAAATAATAATAAATATTGGGGGCTCCCATATATATTTTATATTTATGCCATATTTATTTTATGGTTTATATCAGTTGGTAAATGAGTCTCAAAAGGCTCATCGTCAAAAATGCACGAGGAAGGCGGCTATCACGAAAGATTGTCGGTGTGTAGCAAAGCTCGTCACAAACGTCTGAATCGATGATCATGACCACTCTACCAAGACTGAAACCAACAAAGTAGAGATCTCTACACCTGTTCTTAAAGCCTGTGTCGGTCTTTGTTGAATTAATATAAAAAAAAATGTCTATTACAGGTTTATCAAGCTGGATCCGGAGCCCCCAGAGCCTCCGGAGACTGTCCCCATCGTGGTGGAGAGAGTGGAGGAACCGACGCAGGTGCTGGTGAAGAAAGAAGAGGTCGAAGCTGACGCTGAAGATGATGCAGAGGAGATTTACTACCAGTGCGATGTGGTAAGTCTGATTTAGACATGGCATACTGCATCACATACTACTTACGAACCGAATACCTTATCCTTAATCAGGTCTGTTAACTATAACAGACCACGAATAGGAAAAGAGGTACCTTTACCTTTTCGAGGTCTGTTAAAAATTACATATCTTGGGTGGTGAATTCGTAAATCAAAAGTTTACTATGAAGCGAAGAATTGAAAAAAAAATATGTGGTTCAGACCGGGTTCGAAGCTGCTTCTCCAACTGCTTTCCGGGCCAACACAGGCATCCTACATATTAGACCACTGAACCTGATGCGAGAGACATTGAATTTGTAAACATCTGGTTTACGTTAGTAGACGTACTGTTTTAACACTTTTGCAACCAGACAAAAAAGT
Organism: Apotomis capreana; assembly: GCA_947623375.1. Taxonomy (NCBI): domain Eukaryota; kingdom Metazoa; phylum Arthropoda; class Insecta; order Lepidoptera; family Tortricidae; genus Apotomis; species Apotomis capreana. The sequence goes on along the minus strand of OX392523.1, from coordinate 1,422,028 downwards.
AAGACATATCCCAGAAACCGGCCGAGCCGACTTTTATAGCATCAACCCCGGCTACCGGGTTGGCCGGCTTCTGAACAAAGTTCACGAGCGCCCGGCCTCCGGGTTGTTGGTGTCGAAAGTGTTAATCAAAATAGTAATCATCTGAACAGTGCAACGCGATCTTCTACACGGAGATGGATTTCAACGTGCACTATCAGAGCGAGCACGCGCTCAAGCAGGAGCTGCCTCCGACGGCGGAACAGATCCTCGCCGACCACCTCGCCACCGACCACGCCGACCACGTGGACGTGCAGGCCAGCGTCGAGACCGTCTACTACTACGAGTGCGAAGTTGTGAGTACTCATTATTAATATATTAGATAGACGAACTAATGTCACCGACATAGCAAACAGGGCTAGCAAACTGAAGTGGCAATGGGCAGGGCACATAGCTCGAAGAACCGATGGCCGTTGGGGCAGAAAGGTTCTCGAGTGGAGACCACGTACCGGCAAGCGCAGCGCAGGACGGCCACCCGCAAGGTGGATGCGGGTCGCTTCTATCCGGCCCATGTGGAAGTCAATTGAGGAGGCCTGTGTCCAGCAGTGGACGTCCTATGGCTGAAATGATGATGATGATGATTATTATTATATTACTAGCTTTTGCCCGCGACTACGTCCGCGTGGAACTTGGAAGTATGGAAGCAACCTCGTACAACACGATAGATATCCACCTAATCACCTTAATTAATGAAAGGGATTATTAAAAGTGCCTAAGCAAATGTAAGAGCAATTGTGCTTTTGGTCTAATCATTACATTTCCTACAGGGTCATCAATGTCATCATGAATTACTTACTCACTTTTCAATCTCTTTAGGGATAATTTCCAAGATGAAATCTATCCTATGTCCTTCCTCGGATCTTAAACTATCTCCATGCCAAATTTCATCAAAATCGATTCAGCGGTTTATGCGTGAAGAGGTAACAGACAGACAGACACACTTTCGCATTTATAATATTAGTATGGATTGGTTGACGTTGTTTGTGGAGACCTGCCTCCTGAGTCGGCGGTCGCGGGTTCGAATCCCGGCTAGGACAATCATGATCATAATTATGAAACGCACACAAAGTCATAAAGGCTTATATTTGTGTTGTACGTTTGTTATTTCTCCACGCTCAACGGGTGGACCAATATTGATAACTATTGAAGTTAGCTGACACCCTTGATAAACACATAAGCTTGTTTTTATCCCGAACAAAATTAGTGTTCCTCTAGGATGCGTTGTTGTTAGTATAAACAGTTTAAACCCACGTAGTTTTAACCACGGGTCAAAAACTACGGAAAAATTCAAGAAAATGAGGCCTTATAAGATTCAATGAAAACTATATTGAATAAAATCGGTCGAGCCGTTTTTGAGTCATCGCAGAATTTCATAATTTTCTTTAAAATGACGTAAGTGCCGCGCGGTGTCGGTTATACTTCGAACGTTACACATATTAGTTAAGTGCCATACTGTATTAAAACATTCCGCTCAATCTGGCACGTATAATCGATAACTTCCAGAAGCTAGTTAGTAATTACAGTTACTTTGGCGTTTACATTTTTATAGAGCTTGAAATCTTGTAATTTAAACCACTGTTTAAAGCCCGTTTATTGTGAAGGATGGGCAACTACGGAACCCTACACTGAACGTGGTCCAATATGCTCTTGGCCGATTTTATGTATTACCACATATTACCTGTTTTACAAATAAGTATTTAAAATAACAATTATAGACTATAAGCGTCGGTCCGGCCCAGGGATAGTGGCGCTACAAACAGCTTTCATATGGCAATAATGTGCATACGTCATATATTTGCATTATTAAACGTCAATAGATATTTGTCAAGGATTTGTCATTAAACAAAATCAAAACATTGTTTACCGGAATACTGCTCAATCTTTCATTCTTCTTGCGAATAAATACTGAATCCTATTGAAAAAAAGTTGATCATTCATTAATTACTGTGATAGTTTTGGCTTTATTACTTAATGAAACATGTTTATTTATTTAAGGTTTAAAATATATTTAGTATAATAGTGTTCACATACGTTATATTTAGCTTACGTTAATATATTTTCTGTTTTTGCGACTTATTTTAAACATTATTATTTTCTTTAATAACAGGGGAGATTCGAAATCGTACGAACAGTTTTTTCCATAAATGTAATGGGAAGCATTCACAAGACATATCAAAAGTGATATGCCGCATCTCGGCCAACAAACTGTTTCCCAATGTTTGGGACAAATCGTCTTTATATTTGTATAGAATCTTTTTATCGATTCATATTTTTTGTGGTAATACCACATTTTTATTTTTATAAATAAGAGTAAAGTGTTGGTGTGATTGACGTAGCGATCAAATAGCTCAGTTGGAAGAGCAATGCGCCGGAAACGCAGAGGTCGCGGGTTCAAATCCCGCTTGGATTGTAGTAGATCGCATTCAATTTTTCTTTGTTAATTTACCTTTGTGTCATTATTTATAAATCGTCTTTATTTTTGACAAAATATTATAGTGAAGGTAAATCAAAAGATCGCGATAGACCCGTTTCAATAAGTTTTTAAATATTATAATCTTTTCATCAATGGTTAAAATATTATAATCATAGTATTTTGGTGTACTATCTTGTCGTTCTGATAGTATATAGTACCAGACATAAAAATATAGTACAAATACTATAATTATAGTACAACATCGTCACTGGGTGCGGCCCTTCGACTCGGCATTCATATGAATGCCTTTCCCCACCTCGCGCGTCCCGCGCTCGCCCCGCGACACGCACACACAGCCGCGAGTTTTGTTGCTGCACGCAAGTGTCGCTGTTGTTTCTTTTTACGTTGGTATATATATTCTTTGGTGTATAACTACTTATTTACTATTATCACTTCGAGGATTCATTAAACTGCGAAACGTACTGTAGTCTGTAGTGCAGTGTTTTTTTTTGTTGGGGAAATTGACATTTTAATTTTATCATTTCAACTTGCTTATGTACAAGCGTTATAAGGTTCCATTAGCATTGTTTAAATTGGACCCGTAATGTTTTATGTAACATTTTTTCATCTAGTGTAATAGTTGACAAAATTTAACGTTTGATATGACGCGCATTCGGAAACGATAACAGTTTCTAACCTAACCTAACCTACCTCGATCTAAACTAGAAAGGAAATAAATCATAATAAATATCGCGTTTACATCAAACGTTACATTAGATCAAAAAACGTCATACCAAACGTCGGGTACCCGCAGAAACAATTCAATATCAAAAATTAAAATGTCAATTTCGGTTTGGCAGGGAAAAGAAAATGAGAACAAATCAGAAAGACCACAGACAACTGTCAAGTCCACAGCATCTTCAGACGATCCCGATCCAGCAGACGCGGATAAACCGTTAAATCATTCAATGACATTCGAAAAAGTAAAAGAAACAAACCCTACTGATAAACTAGATGACAAATCCGAACAATTGACTGGTTTAAATGAAATGACAGCTATATACGAACTGTCTGACACGCATGATTTATTAAAAGTCACACACACCAAAGTAAAGAGAGGCGGTAGACCTAAAAAAGTCAAGGCAGGTCGGCCACCTAAAGAAGATGTCTATGCCAACTTACCACCAGGCCTGACTCGTTGGCAAGCGTTGAAATTCGCCGAGGAAAGAAAAAAGGAAATAAGAAAAGAACAACTCAAAAAAGCCGCGGAGAAGTATAGAATGAATCATCCCGAAGCCAGAAGAGTTTCTTGCGCTAAGTACGTCAAGGCACATCCAGAAGTGAACAGGAGAGCCGTCGCGAGATATGCGAAAGCGAACCCAGAAGTATGTAGGAGAGCGAGCAAGAGATACGCGGAGAAGAAGAGAATGGAGAATGTGAAATTGCAGATGGAAATGAAGCAGGAGGTTTTCATTAAACAGGAAATTGAAGTAGAATTCGAGAGCATTTTAGGTGTCTGAATTTATTGGTAAATATTAAGGGACAATCTTATAAAAATCGACCTAGTCCCAAACTAAGCAAAGCTTGTATTATGGGTAATAGACGACGATACATATAATATACAATACAATACAACAAACAAACAAACAAGAAAAAGATTACAATTGAAACCTTAATTTATAAATGGTAGACAAAAGGCGGTCTTATCGCTAAAGAGCGATCTCTTCCAGACAACCTTTGGGTAGAAGAATGGCAGAAATAAACAATGAAAGAGTAGGTGGTGAGATAAAAAAATTCAGCAACATAAATAACATAAAATATAAGTCATAAACATACTTAAACATAAACATATATACATATAATATTGATAACATCAATGACCCAGGAATAAATATTCCCGTTCATCACATAAATATTTGCCCCGGCCGGAACCCAGGACCTGGCGCCGCCGTGGAGCTGGAGGCTCAGTAGGCAGGTGCACTACAAACTACGCCAACCGCGTCGTCAAAATTAAATATTTAATCGTGCCTCATAACCACTCAATTGCTTTTGGTAACTACGGCTACCTGTCATCGCTCTTATTTTGTTATATAAATAGAGTCCAACTCAAAATTCGAAGCAATTGAGTGGTTATGCCATATGAAAAGTAAACTTAATAATTCAACTCAATTCAAACTCTTTATTTCGGACTTGAATCCATATCTACATTATAATCTCATAAAAATAGTAGATTGTACGACAAGTGCATAAAACGCACCATTTTACATGAGACGTTTATCCATCTGAGCGAGCTTGCGAGCGAGGACGAATATAAAGTCGAGTGTAAAATGCGCTTTATGGACGAGTTGGACACTCTACTTTACACTTCGATTGCGAGGAAATGAAATTGCATCATGTAAATATTATATTTAAAAACAAAATTAATTAAAATTTAAAAACACTGTTCTTTATATCTATGATAAATTATTGTTATACCTAAGTAGTTTAAATATATAGTATATTGATTTACTAAAATACAAATAAATTTAAAAATCAATAAATGATAAGTAAATAAAAATTACAAGTTTATTTCAAGAAGTTTTATTGTGTACTTTGGCTGTTCGTATTTTTGCCTTGGTCTTAGAATACTAACGAAACGAAATAAAATGATGAGTCTATTCTATGAAGTTTTAAGTTGTTCGTGTGGCTGTTGGACCGATCGCCTTGGTCTACGACGACGATTCTACTTTATGCTCTAGAGCATAAAAAGCGACTTTATGTCGCCTACGCACAGCATAAAGTCGAGCTTTTAGAGCATGAGAAGTGAAAACGTTTTTTACGTAGTTTAAACTGTTTATATGGTTAACTAGACGCGCCGCGCGGTGTTACCCGCTCATCCCACGGGAACACAATATTTTTCGGGATAAAAAGTAGCCTGTGTGTTAATCCAGGATGTCAGCTACCTTCATACCAATACTTATCAAAATTGGTCCAGTCGTTTTGGCGTGAAGAAGCTAGAAGTAACTAACATACAAACACACACAAACATCGCCTTTATAACATTGTGTGTGTGTTTCATAATCATAATGTTTATTTATAAACAACTAGCTTTTGCCCGCGACTACGTCCGCGTGGAACTTGGAAGTATGGAAGCAACCTCGTACAACACGATAGATATCCACCTAATTTAAGTTTTCTGTGAAACAAAACGTAACTGCTTCCGTTTCACAGAAACGTGTATCGAGAAACCGTTTTTTAAGTAACCTTTTTGTATCATACTTGATACTGTTAAGTTAACCACGCCGAAGGTCTCGTAATGTTATGAAATGATATCTCTGATTTTTATCGCTGCCAAGTAATGTATGTAATTTTCTTACCTATAGTATCTGGACTGGTTATTGTAATTTAACTATATGGGTGTATATTTTTATAGAATCTTTTTTATCGATTCTATTTTTTATGTGGAAATACCACATTTTTATTTTTTATAAATAATGACAAAGGTAAATTAAGAAAGAAAAATTGAATGCGATCCACTACAATCTAAGCATTTCAAACACATATGACGTAGAGGGCGCTCCAGTAGCGTAAGAATTATGGAATGAAAGATTTGGTGTGGTTGACGTAGCGATCTAATAGCTCAGTTGGGAGAGAAATGCGCCGGAAACGCAGAGGTCGCAGGTTCGAGTCCTGCTTAGATTGTAGTGGATCGTATTCAATTTTTCTTTCTTAATTTACCTGTGTCATTATTTATATGTATGTACTTAAAAGAAAAAGAAGTTGGCTTCTGGTTGAAGTGGGTTTATAACCTTTTGAGCGACAAAGGCGGCAAATCACGTCGGCGGAAAGCTGTGCCCCAGGCGCCGCATCATTCACCGCTGTACAATGCCATTCTATCTGTGTGCGTCTGGGACACAGTTTCGCGTCAACGCGCCGGGCGGTCATATTTTATATCATCATATCATATCATTTATTCATGAACAATTTACATTGTGTTTGAATTTTAAAATCACATTATAAAAACTACACAGTATTAAATTACACAGTACATAATTGTTGATAAAAGTAAAAGTCAAAAATAATATTAGTTTAAGTTTTCAAATTAAATGTCAAGGCAGTTTATATAAACATGCATTGTAATAATTGATAATTAAAATTGTATACAATGACAAGTAATGTGCTTAAGTTCAAATTGATCATTGATAAAGTCCACAACTGAGTAGTACGATTTTTCTAACAGTAACTTCTTAAGCCTTGCATTGAAAATCTTACTATTTGCTATCGTTTTGAGCTCAGACGGCAATTTATTATATAGAAGCACCGATTGGAAATACGCCGCGTTCTGACTACGTTAAGCTTCGGGACAATATTGCAAGCTATATCCTTTCGTCTTGTTGCCCATCTTTTTTCTCTGTCTTTTATGCTTTCCCATTTATTAATTAAGTCAATAGGTTATCAGTAGTGTGTCCCGCAGTGCCACAAGATCTTCGCGAACGAGAAGTACTTCAACATCCACTACAATAAGGTGCACGGCGGGCTGCTGCCGGTCGCCGAGGAGCCGGAGTACAAGGGGGCCCACTCGCAGGTACGTCGCGTCATAAGGGGGGCAAGAAGGGGACTACTAACGAAGCTCTATTAGAACGGCTTTTAATGGTACGAGTTTGTAATCCCCTTACTGCCCGTTATACACAATGCTGTTCATTACATTTGGGAGGAAATAAACAAACTTTTGTGAAAATCTCGTATTATGTTTGGGGGTGGGACTAGAAATCTCGCCCAGAGATCGCTTGTCGGAAAAAGTCGTTGCAAATACAACTTTAGTGCACAACTCTACGTGGTTTAAATTTCATGGGCACAATAATTGTAATTAGTACGATTGTACTAAGGTATTTATTTATTTAATCTTTATTGCACAAAAGAAAGAACTTATCGTACAAAAGGCGGACTTAATGCCATAGGGTATTCTCTACCAGTCAACCATTGGGCTAAGCAGATAATTTGTGGGCGGTGCAACTAAATTAAAACAATTAGATTAGGTATCGATGTATAATAACTTAATGTTTCTCAGCCTGACGACCCCTCAAGCGAGCCGGACGGCGCGGCGCCGGCGCTGGCGCTGGAAGACGTGAAGCCCAAGGCGCCCGAGCAGGTCGTCTACTACAAGTGTGACCTGGTGAGTTTCCACTGATTTCCAGCCGAACCCAGTGGTGGGCAAAGGACGGCCCGCGAAAGGACTTTATCCGGTCCGCCACCCGTACTTCGAAATATAGTAAGACCCGTACTTCGAAGTATATGGCCCGCGATAATTACATTTAGAGTCAAAATCAAAATTTTTGATGGTCCAGCCGTAAAAAGTTAAATAATAGATGCATAACTAAAGGAGCCAGCTAGACTAGCTGTTCATGTGTCGCGGGCGAGGAGAGGGTAGCGTAGTGGGAGGCGGGGGGTAATTCAAATAAAAATTGTTTATACCTTTATAAGATTCGTTGATTAGTAAACAATTTCAAATCAAAATAGATTTTACTGCAATTCTGGCCCCTCTGAGAAATTTCCTTAATTTTCTGGCCCCCCATGAAGAAAGATTGCACACCACTGGTCTAACCAGTTTCGGTTTAACCTTGGGATACAGCAGTACAACCTACAGCCTGACGAGCGTCGGTCCGGCCCAGCGGGAGTGGCGCTACAAACAGCTTTTACATGGTGATAGTGAACATACGTCATATAAATTATAAAATGTCAGTAGCAGTAGCAATTTGTTAATAACCCATCTCAAAACATGGTTCACCGGAATGATATTCAATGTTTCTTGTCTAATATGTAATGTTTGTGTTGAATGCACAATCTCTTTTGATTCAGTATTTACCAATAACGTAGTTTCGGTTTTAGTAATAATAATAAACAGACAAATTATTCTAGAAAATATAGTAAAACAAACTTAGAATTTTAAACAGAGAAATGCAGAGGGTGCTTTAAAGCGGAATGAAAAGACATTATTTTACGATATCCGTGTAGCGGTTCTAGCTCAGTGGTGAGAGCAATGCTCCAGTCTAACAGAGGTCGTGGGTTGAATTCTTAGTAGCTATCCTTTGTATGTATAATTAAAAAGAAAACTGTTTTGATTATAGTATCATAAATGTTGTATACGTACGTTTTTATCGCAGTGCAAGATCCTGTACCCGAGCGAGAAGGCGTACAACACGCACTTCGACAAGAAGCACGGACAGAGCTGCCAGGAGCTGCAGTCCGCCGGGTTCCGCTACATCGAGCAGGACCTGTCGCAGGAGTACCGGCCCGCCGCCGGCGCCGAGCTGTTCTCCTGTGAATTCGTGAGTGGCGGCATTGTTGTTGTTGACTGGGGAGCTGCCGGGACACGCAGTCCGCCGGGTTCCGCTGCATTGAGCTGTTCTCCTGTGAATTCGTGAGTGGCGGCATTGTTGTTGTTGACTGGGGAGCTGCCGGGACACGCAGTCCGCCGGGTTCCGCTGCATTGAGCTGTTCTCCTGTGAATTCGTGAGTGGCGGCATTGTTGTTGTTGACTGGGGAGCTGCCGGGACACGCAGTCCGCCGGGTTCCGCTGCATTGAGCTGTTCTCCTGTGAATTCGTGAGTGGCGGCATTGTTGTTGTTGACTGGGGAGCTGCCGGGACACGCAGTCCGCCGGGTTCCGCTGCATTGAGCTGTTCTCCTGTGAATTCGTGAGTGGCGGCATTGTTGTTGTTGACTGGGGAGCTGCCGGGACACGCAGTCCGCCGGGTTCCGCTGCATTGAGCTGTTCTCCTGTGAATTCGTGAGTGGCGGCATTGTTGTTGTTGACTGGGGAGCTGCCGGGACACGCAGTCCGCCGGGTTCCGCTGCATTGAGCTGTTCTCCTGTGAATTCGTGAGTGGCGGCATTGTTGTTGTTGACTGGGGAGCTGCCGGGACACGCAGTCCGCCGGGTTCCGCTGCATTGAGCTGTTCTCCTGTGAATTCGTGAGTGGCGGCATTGTTGTTGTTGACTGGGGAGCTGCCGGGACACGCAGTCCGCCGGGTTCCGCTGCATTGAGCTGTTCTCCTGTGAATTCGTGAGTGGCGGCATTGTTGTTGTTGACTGGGGAGCTGCCGGGACACGCAGTCCGCCGGGTTCCGCTGCATTGAGCTGTTCTCCTGTGAATTCGTGAGTGGCGGCATTGTTGTTGTTGACTGGGGAGCTGCCGGGACACGCAGTCCGCCGGGTTCCGCTGCATTGAGCTGTTCTCCTGTGAATTCGTGAGTGGCGGCATTGTTGTTGTTGACTGGGGAGCTGCCGGGACACGCAGTCCGCCGGGTTCCGCTGCATTGAGCTGTTCTCCTGTGAATTCGTGAGTGGCGGCATTGTTGTTGTTGACTGGGGAGCTGCCGGGACACGCAGTCCGCCGGGTTCCGCTACATCGAGCTGTTCTCCTGTGAATTCGTGAGTGGCGGCATTGTTGTTGTTGACTGGGGAGCTGCCGGGACACGCAGTCCGCCGGGTTCCGCTGCATTGAGCTGTTCTCCTGTGAATTCGTGAGTGGCGGCATTGTTGTTGTTGACTGGGGAGCTGCCGGGACACGCAGTCCGCCGGGTTCCGCTGCATTGAGCTGTTCTCCTGTGAATTCGTGAGTGGCGGCATTGTTGTTGTTGACTGGGGAGCTGCCGGGACACGCAGTCCGCCGGGTTCCGCTACATCGAGCAGGACCTCTAACGCTACTTCCAATTTCTTCCAAATCAAATCAAATTTTCAGCAATTGAAAGAGTCTTGGAACTAGGAGAATATCTTTATATTTATTGAATCACTGTCCTACAATTTTTATAGAGCCTAACATGTGAATGAAAAATTAGCGTAGGTACCTTTAAAGTCGAATGAAAAAAATTAAAAACTTTTTTTTTTTTTCAACACTATTCAGCCAATTTTATATTCATATAACTACAGTATGCTGTGGAATTGTCCCTATTAAAATAGGTCGTAAAAAATTGCCTAAAAACCTATAAGTCTTCAAATATGTTCTTCCTATAATATGTTTCCAGTAATATATATTTTGTATTTACTTGTATACTAGATCCTCTCTGTGCCATCAGATTTCTGATTTGCACCCATTTCTAGTATCTCTTTTTGGCTCTATGGTTGACTGGTTTCGCCATCTGTACTGACTTTTGTGCAATAAAGTTTAAATAAATAAAATAATTAAACATTTTAATCTGTTCCAGTGCTCTAAGAGCTTCAACGTGAAGCGGTCGCTGGCGGTGCATCGCAAGCGCGTGCACGTGGACCTGGTGAAGGTGGCGGACGGGCTCGCGGACAGCGGCCGCGCGGCGAGCAGGAGCAAGGTGTGCGACATCTGCGGCAGGGCTTACAACGTGAGTCTCATACAAGGTGTGCGACATCTGCGGCAGGGCTTACAACGTGAGTCTCATACTAGCGGCCCGTGGACCTGGTGAAGGTGGCGGACGGGCTCGCGGACAGCGGCCGCGCGGCGAGCAGGAGCAAGGTGTGCGACATCTGCGGCAGGGCTTACAACGTGAGTCTCATACAAGGTGTGCGACATCTGCGGCAGGGCTTACAACGTGAGTCTCATACTAGCGGCCCGTGGACCTGGTGAAGGTGGCGGACGGGCTCGCGGACAGCGGCCGCGCGGCGAGCAGGAGCAAGGTGTGCGACATCTGCGGCAGGGCTTACAACGTGAGTCTCATACTAGCGGCCCGTGGACCTGGTGAAGGTGGCGGACGGGCTCGCGGACAGCGGCCGCGCGGCGAGCAGGAGCAAGGTGTGCGACATCTGCGGCAGGGCTTACAACGTGAGTCTCATACAAGGTGTGCGACATCTGCGGCAGGGCTTACAACGTGAGTCTCATACTAGCGGCCCGTGGACCTGGTGAAGGTGGCGGACGGGCTCGCGGACAGCGGCCGCGCGGCGAGCAGGAGCAAGGTGTGCGACATCTGCGGCAGGGCTTACAACGTGAGTCTCATACTAGCGGCCCGTGGACCTGGTGAAGGTGGCGGACGGGCTCGCGGACAGCGGCCGCGCGGCGAGCAGGAGCAAGGTGTGCGACATCTGCGGCAGGGCTTACAACGTGAGTCTCATACTAGCGGCCCGTGGACCTGGTGAAGGTGGCGGACGGGCTCGCGGACAGCGGCCGCGCGGCGAGCAGGAGCAAGGTGTGCGACATCTGCGGCAGGGCTTACAACGTGAGTCTCATACTAGCGGCCCGTGGACCTGGTGAAGGTGGCGGACGGGCTCGCGGACAGCGGCCGCGCGGCCAGCAGGAGCAAGGTGTGCGACATCTGCGGCAGGGCTTACAACGTGAGTCTCACACTACCTTCTTCTGTTAGCCTGCATATCCAGCAATCGCTCAACGGAAGCGGAGGTGGATAGGGCACACCCTCCGAAGGCCAGAGGACAACACCGGCAAGGTCGCGGTCACGCGGAGCGCGACAGGCCGGCATCCACTAAGACCACCTGACCTGATCACATACCTAGGATAACTCGGGGCACGTTCTAGGATATCGATAAAAAAGATGTCGATATAATTAAATTAATATATGTGCTGAATGAACATTCTGGATTACTATAAAGAGATTCGATGTCATATCTGATCTGATATCGAGCCTCTTAAATTAAGATAATAAAAGTATGAGGATGTCATTTCAATCAAAATGTCAATTTACGTATATTATGAAAATTATTTTAAAATAAACATGTAAATATACGTTTTAATATGTTTATTTTTTCATTTGAAAATGTGGAGAAATAAAGTAATATTTATTTATGTCGATGACATTTAGATGTTGACAGTAACATCGATATATTTTTTGTCGATAAAATATTTTGCTACGTTACTTTCGTATAGGTGCCCCTAGTTATCCTAGGTATGCTGACCCAGGTGATCGTATTGAACTAATATGTCTTCTGAGATCACCCAGGTGATCTTATTGGACGCTATATCTTGCACGATCCCCTGGATGATCTGATCTTACTGGATAAGTACGTCCACTAGAATCAATTACAGATTGATATTACTTTCAGGGGTATCCTAGTGGATATAATTCTGTCCACTATAATCACCCAGGGGATGGAGCAGGATATAGCGTCCAATAAGATCACCTGGGTGATCTCAGAACACATATTCGTTCAATACGATCACCTGGGTGATCAAGTCAGGTGGTCTTAGTGGATGTCGTGGCGCTGCGGACGGGCGGGCCGAAATTGAGTGGGGTATAGGGTACCATAGGACGGCAACATATCCAGCGCCGAGCAAAGAATTCCCCTCTATTTCGCCAGGCATCTCGGTAAAGTGCGTGCCCCCGCGGTGCGTTCTGGAATGCCTCTAGATCGTCCCGCCATTTCGGTCTGCCCATCGTGTGACTTTCGAAATATTATGTTTATTTCTAGCCATCTTAAAAGTTCACCGACTGAGCCATCGTTTTGACGACGCAATTGGCTCAGTTTGTAGACACCTGCCTACTGAGCCGGCGGTTCCGGGTTCGAATCCCGGCCATGGCAAATATTTGTGTGATGAACTCGGATATTTGTGCTTGGGTCTTGGTTGTTCTATGTATTTAAGTATTTATTTATCTAGTATAAGTATGTATATCGTCGTCTAGTACCCATAACACAAGCCTTCTTGAGCTTCATTTGGGACTAGATCGATTTGTGTGAGGTTGTCTGATATTATTTATTTATTTTTTATCGTCACATGCTTCGGCTATCCACTCGGCGGATAATTTGTCCCATCGTTCTGTGACTTACTGTGTTACTATTATATCATAAAAGGGAAATATTTGTCCGTGTACAGTCGAACGCGGCGCTGCGCTACCACCAGCGGCGGCACACCGGCGAGAAGCCCTACGCCTGCTCCGTGTGCCCCAAGCGGTTCACCATGCCCATGTTCCTGCAGGTACGTTTTGGGAGTAGTAGGGCCTCGTGCAGGGTCCGTCCGGATTGTTACTACCGTCTTGCCTACTAACCCACCGCCAAACAGCAATGTTCGCATTGTTGTGTTCCGGTGTGGGGGTAAGATAGCCGGTGAAATTACTAGCATAGAGGCATTCTATCTTCGTCCTCCGGGTAGGCAAGCACTTGTGACTCCTCCGGTGTTGCAGGTGTTTATGGGCGACGGTAATCGCTTTCCATCAGGCGATACGTTTGCTCGTTTGCCCCCTATGACATAATAAAAAAAAAAAAAAAAAAAAAAAAAACGTGTGCCTGTGCCTGCTGCCTCCGACCCTCTATGTACAGTCGCCATCAGATATATCGCAGCATATAAGGCGTCCATAAATATCTGAACACGACTCTTATTGACTGGGCGTTGCAGTACATGTTCACATATTTATGAACGCCTTATATGCTGCGATATGTCTGATGGCGACTGTACAGTCATCCAATTTGATTTCTAGGCCACTATAGAACCTTGTCACAATGACAATGATATGAGATTTCGAGCGGCTTTCATATTGACGTTCACTGTGACAAGGTACGAAATGGCCTAGGAATCAAATTGATGGACTGTACGGGCGAAGTCAGACGAGCGTAATTTCGGTAGCGCCATACTTCACGTCACACGACCGACGACGAAGTATGGCGCTACCGAAATTACGAGTCTCAAATTACGCTCATCTGGCGTCACCCTAAAGCCTGACCAGAAATATTTGAGGGAGCGCCATGTTGCGGAATTTCACTGGAACTAATTTCTTAAATATAAAAAAAACCGAAAACCATTCACAGTCATGAACGTAATATTATAAATATAGTGTACACGTGTTTACTACACGAAAAACAGCCAGGAAAATAAAGCATTCCGTTAAATTATGTTTCGAGGTTAACATGCACTGACAGATATTTAAACTAATGTCATTTTTTTTTTTTTTTTTTTTATACTACGACGGTGGCAAACAAGCATGCGGCCCGCCTGATGTTAAGCAGTTACCGCCGCCTATGAACGCTTGCAACGCCAGGAGCATCACGCGCGCGTTGCCGACCCTTTAAGAACCTATTTACTCCCCTCTTGAAGAACCGCATACTGTAGCCCCCGGGGAAAACCTCGGCAGGGAGCTCATTCCACATGCGAAGCGTTCGCGGTAGGAAGTTCCTCTGCAACCGCACAGTTCTCGACCATTTAGGCTCCAGCATGTGAGGATGAACACCCTGCCGATGGCGAGCAGTGCGATGGTAGAAGGTAGCCGTGGGCATCATGTCAAACAATTCCTCAGAACACATCCCATTATAAAGACGGTAGAACACACACAAGGAGGCAAAGTCTCTCCTCAGACTTAAAGGCTCGATTCCGTCTGTGAGTTTAGGATTGTCAACAATTCGCACAGCACGTCTTTGTACCGAGTCAAAAGGGCTAAGCTGGTATGCGGGGGCTCCTGCCCAGAGGTGACTACAGTACTCCATGTGAGGTCGGACTTGCGCTTTGTACAGCAGTAGCCTTTGACCAGGAGTGAAGTACCGCTTCGCTCTGTGCAGTACACCAAGCTTTTTAGATGCAAGCTTTGCCTTATCCTCTAAATGACTTCGGAACTGAACGTCACTGGTGATGTCAACCCCAAGGATCCCAATACTCTTTGAGATGTTGAGGGATGTGTTCTGGAATTGCGGGGCCACAGTAAACGGAGTTTTCTTAGCGGTGAACGCGCAAACTTGTGTCTTAGAGGGGTTAAACCGGACCAAGTTATCCCGCCCCCAATCGGAGACTCTAGATAGAGTACTCTCAATTTTAGACACAAGTTGCTCGCGGCTTTCTTCCACAACGGAACGAGGGATGTTAGCACGGCCTGTGTAGACTGCATCCCCAGTGCTGTCGTCCGCATAGCAATGAATGTCACCAACAGATAACATATCATTGATATGAATCAGAAACAGCGTTGGAGATAGCACTGAGCCTTGTGGGACGCCAGCATTTATAACCATGTGTTTAGAGCAGCTGCCGTCAACTACGGCTTTTATGCTTCTATTGGTTAAAAAGCTGGCGATCCATTTGCACAAGCCCTCGGGTAGTCCGTAAGATGGCAGCTTCGACAGAAGACCACGGTGCCAGACCCGATCGAATGCCTTGGCTATATCTAGGCTAACTGCCAAGGCCTCACCTTGACTCTCAATAGCTGATGCCCATCGGTGTGTAAGATACACTAGAAGATCACCAGTGCAGCGACCATGGCGACCATTATAGTGCGGTTGCGATAGGTTGAAAAATTGTTGCCATGTAAATCCACAGTTTATTTACATGGCAACAATTTTTCAACTATGTCAAAATGTCCACTATGTCAGAACGTCCACTGTGACAAAATGTCCACTGTTTCAAAAATGTCCTCTGTATCAGAACGTTCACTGTTTCAAAATGACCACTGTGTCAGAACGTCCACTGTGACAAAATGTCCACTGTGTCAAAAATGTCCTCTGTATCAGAACGTTCACTGTTTCAAAATGACCACTGTGTCAGAACGTCCACTGTGACAAAATGTCCACTGTGTCAAAAATGTCCTCTGTATCAGAACGTTCACTGTTTCACAATGACCACTGTGTCAGAACGTCCACTGTGACAAAATGTCCACTGTGTCAAAAATGTCCTCTGTATCAGAACGTTCACTGTTTCAAAATGTCCACTGTGTCAGAACGACCACTGTGTCAAAATGTCCACTGTGTCAGAACGACCACTGTATCAGAATGTCCACTGTGTCAGAACGTCCACTGTATCAGAATGTCCACTGTGTCAGAACGTCCACTGTGTCAGAACGACCACTGTATCAGAATGTCCACTGTGTCAGAACGACCACTGTATCAGAATGTCCACTGTATCAGAATGTCCACTGTGTCAGAACGACCACTGTATCAGAATGTCCACTGTGTCAGAACGACCACTGTATCAGAATGTCCACTGTGTCAGAACGACCACTGTATCAGAATGTCCACTGTGTCAGAACGTCCACTGTATCAGAATGTCCACTGTGTCAGAACGACCACTGTGCACTGTGTCAAAATGACCACTATGTCAGAACGACCACTGTGTCAAAATGTCCACTGTGTCAGAACGACCACTGTATCAGAATGTCCACTGTGTCAGAACGACCACTGTATCAGAATGTCCACTGTGTCAGAACGACCACTGTACACTGTGTCAAAATGACCACTGTGTCAGAACGACCACTGTGTCAAAATGTCCACTGTGTCAGAACGACCACTGTATCAGAATGTCCACTGTGTCAGAACGTCCACTGTATCAGAATGTCCACTGTGTCAGAACGTCCACTGTATCAGAATGTCCACTGTGTCAGAACGACCACTGTGCACTGTGTCAAAATGACCACTGTGTCAGAACGACCACTGTGTCAGAACGTCCACTGTATCAGAATGTCCACTGTGTTTGAACGACCACTGTGCACTGTGTCAAAATGTCCACTGTGTCAGAAAGTCCACTGTGTCAGAACGTCCACTGTATCAGAATGTCCACTGTGTCAGAACGACCACTGTGCACTGTGTCAAAATGTCCACTGTGTCAGAACGTCCACTGTATCAGAATGTCCACTGTGTCAGAACGACCACTGTGCACTGTGTCAAAATGACCACTGTGTCAGAACGACCGCTGTGTCAAAATGTCCACTGTGTCAGAACGTCCACTGTATCAGAATGTCCACTGTGTCAGAACGTCCACTGTATCAGAATGTCCACTGTGTCAGAACGACCACTGTGCACTGTGTCAAAATGACCACTGTGTCAGAACGACCACTGTGTCAAAATGTCCACTGTGTCAGAACGTCCACTGTGACAAAATGTCCACTGTGTCAAAAATGTCCTCTGTATCAGAACGTTCACTGTTTCAAAATGACCACTGTGTCAGAACGTCCACTGTGACAAAATGTCCACTGTGTCAAAAATGTCCTCTGTATCAGAACGTTCACTGTCTCAAAATGACCACTGTGTCAGAACGTCCACTGTGACAAAATGTCCACTGTGTCAAAAATGTCCTCTGTATCAGAACGTTCACTGTTTCAAAATGTCCACTGTGTCAAAATGCCCACTGTGTCAGAACGACCACTGTGCAATGTGTCAAAATGTCCACTGTGTCAGAACGTCCACTGTGTCAGAACGTCCACTGTGTCAGAACGTCCACTGTGTCAAAATGACCACTGTGTCAGAACGACCATTGTGTCAAAATGACCACTGTGTCAAAATGACCACTGTGCACCGTGTCAAAATGACCACTGTGTCAGAACGACCACTGTGTCAGAACGACCACTGTGTCAAAATTACCACTGTGTCAGAACGTCCACTATGTCAAAATGACCACTGTGTCAGAACGACCACTGTGTCAAAATGACCACTGTGCACTGTGTCAAAATGACCACTGTGTCAGAACGACCACTGTGTCAAAATGTCCACTGTGTCAGAACGTCCACTGTGTCAAAATGTCCACTGTGTCAGAACGTCCACTGTGTCAAAATGTCCACTGTGTCAGAACGTCCACTGTGTCAAAATGTCCACTGTGTCAGAACGACCACTGTGTCAAAATGTCCACTGCCTCAGAATGCCCACTGAAAAAAAAATGTAATGTACTCCACTGTCATGCAAGCAAGACATCACATTACATTTTTCTTTCATAATTTACCTTTTTTTTAATAGCCTGTTTAGGTGTCCCACTGTCGGGCAAAGGCCCCCTTCTTTTTTCCACTCAATCCTACTATTATTAATCCTTAAAAATATATTTTAGCGTCAATATTTATAAGTTTTTGCGTGAGTTTAAATCGTTTTTATAATTTGTTAAAGTATGAAAATATTGGTTTCAGATCCACACGCGCACGCACACGGGCGAGAAGCCGTACGAGTGCCCGCATTGCCCCAAGGCCTTCACCAACAAGGCGGCGCTCATCCGACACGACCGAGTGAGTCACACAGGAATAACTTCTGGGGCTATTGCGACTATGGGGCAAATGCGACTTTTTTTATGATTATCATACCACAACTCCACAAGTTGTTTTTGTTATTAACCCTTTGACCGCCAAAGACGGCAAATCACGTCATCGGGAATTCGTGCCACTGACGCCAACGACGTCTATTGACGTCAAAATTTCAGTGGTCAAAAACATGCTAATTCAAACCACTATCTGTGTTTTTCAACCTCTGTTGATTTTGGAGCACTTTTTTTTTTTGGTTTGGCGTCTGTGGCACGGTGAATTGCTTTGCCGCTCGGCGCTCAAAGGGTTGCATGGTATAGTTAGCTGCTAAATGGATGTTTTTGTACGCCAACTGGCAAAACATAGTGTTACGTTATATTTTTGTTCCGCCTATATTCACCTATGTTTTACAAAATGAAACACTTTGACTTTAACATTTTAATGACCACCGGTACCCTTACTAACTAAAATTTGTCACTGTTCATATTCAAACCGGCTGAGTGCGAGTCTGATTCGCGCATCAAGAGTTCCGCACAAACAATTCAAATAACAACAGTTACAAATTAAATTATTTGGGTCAATCAACTATTTTCTGCTACATGTCCCCTGGGTCACTTTTTAAATCTACGATTTTCCGCGGTTATATTTAGCAAAAGCTTTGTAATTTAAGCAGTTATAAGCCCATTCTTATGTAGACTATCTCCTGACAATACCAGTAATATAAATTATGAACACTTTTCTTAGAAGTTTGATCAATATTTTCCCCTGGGTAACGGGACAGAAAAACAGAAAGAAAAAATTGATCCACCCAATTACATTTCAAGGTGTAACACTTATCGGTTATCGCATCTTAACTGACCGGGTTCAAAGTTAACGCATCCGATTACGTTTGTTGTAAGCGAACCCATTTAAATATTTATTTTATTGCGTTTTTAGTATTCGTTGTTATAGCGGCAACAGAAATACTAACTAGCTAGACAGCTAGCCTAATAGCTAGACAGTTGATAGTCAATAGTAATTTATTCAATAAACAATATAAATTGTGTTTGAAATAGTGGTATATATACAAATCAATTAACATCTTAGGAATAGAACAATAGAATTAACAATTTGGCACATTACATGAAAATCAAACTATATCACAAAGAATTAGATTAAATTAAAAATTATGTCACAAAATAGGTAGGTATATCCCAATAAATATTATTTCGCAAATTAGTATATAAGTGTAATATAATTAATTTCCAATATCAATTAATAAATTAAATTCCAAATTAATAATTAATTAAAACATATCATAAAAATATAATCACCATCATTCCTTAAATATCATAATAATTAACCGAATTCATCAATCGAATAGAAACATTTCTTTAGCAAAAAAGCTTTAAGCTTGTGTTTAAACATGTTTGCGTTTGTCAGTGACTTAAATTCAACAGGCAGTTTGTTGAAAAGGATATAGCCTGATAACCAGCGGAATGCTTAACCACTTTAAGTTTGGTTTGTATCCTCTGTGGCAAGTCTTTCCTTCTCGTAGCCAGACGCGTCTGCCTTTCTTCAAGCGTCTCTATATCTGTTAAATGCTTTATTAGGTCAGTGAGAACTATAATTATATATTATCACAAATGATGTATTTCTGTTGCCGCTCTAACAACAAATACTAAAAACAAAATAAAATACATATTTAAGTGGGGCTCCATAGAACAAATGTGTTTTTTGCCGTTTTTTGCTCGCCAATGGTACCGACTCGCACTTGGCCGGTTTTTTAACAAACATTTTTAATAATAAGCTCCATAAATCCAAATATTTACTAGATGAATTTTTAATAAATCTTTAATTTAAGATTAAGTTTTCTTTTAATCGCACCTTTAGAATTATAGTGACCAAATTCAAAATTGTTGACACTTCAATTTTGAATAATATATTTTTCTCCAACTTGCTTGGAAATGTTCCCATTAATGTAGTAAAACTGGACCGCGAAATCGTTCGTTATATTTAGAAGGCGTTAATGAAAATTTAAAAAAATGTATATTATTGGCCTTAGCCGGGAAATCAATATTATTTAAATAAGACAATTAAGTAAAAAACACACCTTCCGTTTATAACGTCTCATACAAATGAAGTTAATCTTAATTTGGCCGGTTACTGCATTTTTACTTTTAATTTTTTCAAAGACTTTGATAATTCACCATACAGCCAATTGTCCACTAAATTGACTAAATTTAAAAAATAAAATCTATTATAAACTTTTTAATTGTTCTCTGCGTTTAGTTCTTGCACTGAACATTTTTTTGCTCTGCTACTGTCAATGTATTTGAAATGTCGACAAATTTCGAATAACGGACAAACAATTTAAATAACTAGAGGCCCGTTGCGGCGTCGAACCGCCGCTAGAATATGGAAATCCGGTAGTGTTATAGAAAATAACTACTTTATCGATAAGAAGTTTTTGGCGAACGAAGAATAAATACTGTAAAAAAACACGTTAAAATGATGTTTTAAAAACGTTAAAACATGAAAGGCTAGAGCCAGGCCTGATAGCCAACTGCCAGCTTCATCGTGGCAACTTTTTCAACTCTTTTGTAAAAATAACTTCTGCATTAATGCCATGTGATCTGCTGATCTGTTTCACAAATAAAATGCATATTATTCGATTTATGGAAAAAAATTGTTCATAAAAATAATCCCATATCTTAAAAATATAATTGACATATTTTCATAGGACCGGACATAAGATTGGTAGAAATTTAATTTGTTGTTCTTTCTTCAGGACATAAATTTATCGATTTGATCGATTTCTATCAATTTCCAGAAATAGCACATGAATCGAAAGGACAGATTTAGGCACTCACTACGCAGGTTTTAAAAAGGAAATCATGTAGTGCGTAACTGTTTCTGTATTCATTTATAATCGTAAATACTTAAAAATAGTGATAATAAGAAATGTTACATAAACTCAATTGTATGAAATAGAGAGTATAAAACGTTTATAGATACACGAAATGTCACTATTATCAATGCTTATATTTTTAATGAAATTCAATAGATCGTGCAAATTTTCTTAATATGGGTGCTGCCATGTCATCATCATCAATCATTTATTCAGTAACAATTACACATTGTGTTTGAAATTCTTACGCTAGGTATACTTAATCAAACCCTATTTACTAATCTAAATAAATAACTGACCAACAATACTCCACCACAAAAAAAAAGAATGTGTCAAATATGTGTAATAAATAAAATCCAATATATAAAACAGCTAAAAATGTTTAAAAAAAGAATATTAAGACATATTTTTTTCAATAAATTTAGAGCTGAAGGCCTAATACCCGAATTCCAAATTCAAACTTTCGTCTTTCCTCTCATTGAAATAGTGTCTGACAGAAGAGTGAGGGAGATGATATCTATACTCTGAAGTCTATGATATAAACCTAATTTTAGGGTTCCTTACCATAGTCGGTAAAAACGGAAGCCTTATAAAATCAATTTGTTTTGTTGGCAGCAGAATTTGTCAAATTTTATTTTGAATGAGAATAAGAATGATCAGCCAGACGTCATTATTTCAAATATGATTTATTCTTGAGAGCGTCGATTTTTTTAAATTTGCATCATATGTAGGTCATTTCTACCATCAAGTTTCGCATGTTAGGGTAACATGTTAATTATTCCACATTGCCAACTCGTCCACAATGTCAGCTCGTCTATATTCCCATCTGGGTCACAATCCCAACTTGTCCACACACCCAACACGTCCACATTGCCAACTCGTTCATACGCCCAACTCATCTGCATTGCCAACTCGTCTATATTACCAATTCGTCTCCATTGGCAACTCGTCCATATTCCCAATTTGTCCACAATGCCAACTCGACCATATTGCTAATTCGTCCATGTACCCAACTCGTCCACAATTCCAACGCGTCCATATTGCTTACTCGTCCACAATGCCAACACGTTCACAAATACAACTCGTCTACATTTCCAACTCGTCCATATTTCCAAATCGTCCACATTCCCAACTCGTACACAATGCCAAATCGTCCACATTGCCAACTCGTACACAATGCCAAATTGTCGACATTGCCCACTCGTCCAGAAACCCAACTCATCTACAATGCCAACTCGTCCATATTACCAACTCGTCTTTATTGCCAACTCATCCATATTCCCAACTCGTCCACAATGCCAACTCATCCATATTGCTAACTCGTCCACATTTCCTACTCGTCCATACACCCAACTCGCTACAATACCAACTCGTCTTTATTGCGAATCTCGTCCATATAACTCGTCCGTATTACCAACTCGTCTTCATTGCCAACTCGTTTATATTCTCAACTCATACACAATGCCAACGCGTCCATATTACTTGCTCGTCCACAATGCCAACTCGGCCACATTTCCAACTCGTCCATATTCCCACCTCGTCCACAATGCCAACTCGGCCACATTTCCAACTCGTCCATATTCCCACCTCGTCCACAATGCCAAGTCGTCCACATTACCAACTCGTCCATACACCCAACTTATCTACATTGCCAACTCGTCTTCATTTCCAACTCATCAACAATGCCAACTCGTCCATATTGCTAACTCGACGATACACCCAACTCGTCTACAATACCAACTTGTCCTTATTATCAGCTCGTCTTTATTGCCAAATCTTCCATATCACCAACTCGTCCGTATTACCAAGTCGTCTTCATTGCCAACTTGTCCGTATTACCAACTCGTCTTCATTGCCAACTTGTCCGTATTACCAACTCGTCTTCATTGCCAACTCGTCCATAATGCGAACTCGTCCACATTGCCCACTTGTCCATGTTCCCAACTTGTCAATTTTACCAACTCAACCACATTGCCAACTCATCCACATTTCCAACTCGTCCATATTCCCAACTCGACAATACACCCAACTCGTCTACAATACCAACTTGTCCTTATTATCAGTTCGTCTTTATTGCCAAATCTTCCATATCACCAACTCGTCCGTATTACCAACTCGTCCATATTCTCAACTCGTCCACATTTCCAACTCGTCCATTTTACCAACTCATCCATATTACCAATGTAGATACATTCCCAAATTAGCTACATTGTCAAGTTGTCCATATTCTCAACTCGACCACATTTCCAACTCGTCCATTTTACCAACTCATCCATATCACCAATGTAGATACATTCCCAACTTAGCTACATTGTCAAGTCGTCCATATTCAAACTCGACCACATTTCCCATCCCGTCGACATGCAAGCGGAAGGACTAAGTTTTTTCTTGTAAAATACCATTTAATTTACCATAACTCATGCCATTTTTGACTTATATAATCATATTTATAATAATCTATCATAAATTTACTTATTCGAATGACGATTACATTAGTTTTACTACATATTTTCTGCTTTGATTTATTGTAAAACTCGCCTATAAAAATAATCTAGTCTTGAATGACGGTCAGTTTTTCTAGTCTTGCGAGCACCAGTCCAACTCGCACTTAACCGGCTTTTTCCTCGAAATTTTTAACAGGTATGCAAAAAAAGTTTCCATATCAACATTTTAAAAAGAAAAACAACCTGGCAATTTAGATCACTGACTTAATAGCCCCCAATAAAAAATATATTATAAGTTGACAGAATAGGTATGGTTATTGTCATTCATTGTCAACAAACTGTAAAATTATTTTTGCATATTCGTACATGTTTTAAGTGCTGCGGATATTATGTTGCCGACTCAAAAATAATATTTCATCATGCTGAACAACTTACTACAGGTTTGTGAGCAAATCATGCTTATTATTATTTGGTCATCTTATGTCAAAATAAGGATCACAGGTCACGTGGTCAAAGTCACGTGGTTAGCGCACAGTAGTTTTTTCAAATCCATTTCTCAGTACTTTTTCAGGAAAAAATTAAAAATCCAAGAGTTTTATGCACCTCTCCAGCATGAGACTAATCTAATGACATATCATTTATAAAAATCGGACCATAACTGTAGATCTGATGGGATGTACAAAAATCGGCCTCGCGTAATATATATATAGATAATCTTATATGCGGTTAATTTATTTTCATGATTCTTAGTTATTTTTTAGAGATTTCTCACGAATGTTTTAATTTTAATAATATGATGATATTTAATGAGTGTTGAAAATTAATAAGTGTACCAAACGTAAACAAATAAAAAATAAAACAGAAATGATTGTGTCCAAATCAATATAAAAGTTATTTTGAACTTATTAAATTAAAAAAAATTAAAATTCATTTATTTCAAGTAACATTTCGACTCATAGTTATACAATTATTTACTTAAATAAAAAATAATAATACTAATAATTATAAAATAACATTAACTTATTCTAATATGCCTCATACAGCAATGCTGAATGTACGGGCAGTCCAGCCTCTCGGCTATCATCGCCAGGACGGTGTTGGGGCTGGCCCGGACCCTGCGCACTAGGGACGCGGCGCGCAGGCGCGTGGTCGCGCGGAAGCACGGCGTACGCGCCTCCGCGAACATACCCGACGCGCTGCAGTGGCGGGGCAGCCCCATCACCGCCCTGAACGCATTGTTGAACTGGACGCGGAGGGCGTTGTACGCTCGCTGCGTGTAGTTCGCCCACAGGCTGCACGTGTATAGTGACGTACAGTACGCTTTAAATAAAGTCACTTTTACACTCATTGAACACCGTGCAAACCTACGAGCTATCATATTAGCTCGCACGCACATAGCTCTCCGCTCCCTTTCCAAGTCCGCATCGTCCTTGAGGTCGACCGTTAAGATATGACCCAGATATTTAAACTGTGTCACTCTTTCTAGAGGAGTACCGTTTAACCTAATAGGTGGAACACTAAACGGTCGTTTCCCACCAGCCTCAAAAACCATGTATTGACTTTTGGTCACGTTATACCTCAAGCCATGATCCAGAGCATACTCTTCACATATACTAATCAACCTCCTGAGCCCACATACCGATGCACTCAGCAGCACCATGTCATCTGCGTAACTCATGTTGTTGACGCACACTCCGTCCACATGACATCCGACATGTTGGCTGCTGAGCGCGACGATGAGTGCATTTACGTAGAGGTTGAAGAGCGCGGGAGAAGTCAGCCCCCCCTGTCTCACTCCGCACTCCAAAAAATGAACGATAACGACAAAATGAACTGTATAATTAAAAGAGAGTCCACACAACTACCGTGATTTTACATGCATGAATTTATTGTGTTACGGCTTTATGATGAGATTGCGTTCCGGCTTACCTGGAGATCTCTTAGGCGGAGCTCAGCGTCTGGAGAAGGCAGTTCCTTGGGCTTACCCAGTGCTGGATCCAGATACGGTCTTACCCCCAGTCCTACCACTAAGACGCACATACAGGTGAACAGAAGCCGAGTCGCAATCGTAACAGCTTTTAGATGGAAATTAGATGACTTGATGCACTGCCTTGGCTCGCGAAGCCCGAATGATCTTATGATCTTCCCCGAATGATAAATATGGTATGGTTTCTAAAAAAAAAACAGTGTGTTTAGAAGTTGTTAATTTAACTAAAATTTATAATTACCTATGTGCATATTTTTTGTTATTGTGTTTTCCACGTGTTTTCGTATATATTTAATTCTTATTCATATATTTTGTTTTAAATAAAACATATGATTCGGACCCGAAATTTTATTACTATTCCTAAAAAAAATAAGTACCAAATGAACTTCATGGTACTGATATATTATATTAAAATGTAGATTGGTGATTATTTCCAAGCATATTTGGAGAAAAGCACTATACAAGCCTCGGCGGGAATGTCAGTTCGCAGATTCGTATTATTGAAGGACTCGGCTACGCCTCGTTCTTCAAAATCATACTCATCCACGAACTGACTTTTCCCGGCCTCGGCAGTAATATACTATAGAATTAAAGAGACCTAATTCTTATCCTGAATATGGTCGCTATAATTCTAAAGGTGCGTTATAAACATTGGCGTATATAGGGGGGTGGCCGGGTGGGCCGTGCCCACCCCAGTATGGTCTAGTGCCCACCCCAGTATGGTCTAGTGCCCACCCCAGTATGGTCTAGTGCCCACCCCAGTATGGTCTAGTGCCCACCCCAGTATGGTCTAGTGCCCACCCCAGTATGGTCTAGTGCCCACCCCAGTATGGTCTAGTGCCCACCCCAGTATGGTCTAGTGCCCACCCCAGTATGGTCTAGTGCCCACCCCAGTATGGTCTAGTGCCCACCCCAGTATGGTCTAGTGCCCACCCCAGTATGGTCTAGTGCCCACCCCAGTATGGTCTAGTGCCCACCCCAGTATGGTCTAGTGCCCACCCCAGTATGGTCTAGTGCCCACCCCAGTATGGTCTAGTGCCCACCCCAGGATTTTGGGTTACCGATAGAAATTCATAGCTTCATCTCATAGGCCATGGCCAGGCCCCCCCCCCCCCTGAAAAATTATGTTAGATACGCCATCATAAACTTAAGAGCTAGGCTCTTGTCGGTGGAGCAATTTCCAATTTTCTCTATCTTGAGCTCTCTCCTAGACAGTTAGATACGCCAATGGTTATAAAAAAAAAATCTTAAGAATTTTCAATGAATCATTTTTTTTTTATAAATATGCGCTCTTTAACCTTCTTTTTTAAATATGTAACCGTGTCGCAGGTACACTCGGGCGTGAAGCCGTACCCGTGCCCGGAGTGCGGCAAGCTGTTCACGCAGTCCAACTCCATGAAGCTGCACGTGTCCACCGTGCACCTCAAGCTGCCGGCGCCCTACAAGAGCAAGAGCCGCCGCAGCAAGAGCGAGGCGCGCGCGCTGCAGCAGGCGCTCAAGGGGCTCGCCGACCCACCCGACACGCTCATACTGGGGGAGTGATGCCACTCGCCGGTAGATGGCGCTTTAAGACCCAAAACAAACACCTCAAAAGGCTCCTATCTTGGTAAAAACCGACAGAAAACAGTATTTTGTTGGTTTTCACTTATATGCACTCGCTCGCTTCGCTCGCTCGTCCAAAGACATAAATAAGGCCCAACAAGAACGAGGCAGGAGCGCTGCTGTTCGCGCTCAAGGGGCTGGCGGACGGGCCCGACACGCGCATACTGGGGGAGTGATGCCACTCGCCGGTAGATGGCGCTTTAAGACCGCCTTAAAAAACAACAAAACCCCTCAAAAGGCTCCTTTAATCTTGGTAAAAACTAGGGCTCTCGGTCGTGTCCGGGTTTCGTGTACCCGTTTCCGTGTACCCGTTTCTCTGTTACACGGAAACGGGTTTCTGGCCCGTTTAGAACGTGTAATAAAGACCCGTGTACCCGTGTACCCGTGTACACGGATCTCAATGACACGCGGGTCCGACCCGCCGTCGACGTGTTGTGGCCATCTTACGGTTATTCTTTTAAAAGCTATGGAGTGAGAAATGGAGTATAATAATCAGGGATCGTACTTTTTCTAGCATTTTTGGTGCAATTACGTCAAATGACACGACAGCGACTTTAGTTTGTCGACGTGTATAATAGAATTGACGTTTAAATTTATGTAATATGACGTTATCGTTAAAAATAAAACGATATTTTTTACTTTATCAGTTATTAAAATTGTGTAAATTCCTCTAATTTTTCGGAGGGCATAAATATAATCTGATATAAGGATTTATTGCAACTGTGTTAGATATTTCCTCATATGTATAATAAATTAATCCTTCATTGTATTATGCATATTGGGTTGGGCTTAACATGTTCTGAGAATATTTTCTGTTTTTGCGATTTGTTTAATACGCTAATTTATTTATTTTTTGTTGCTTAATTTTATTAAATGAAAGCGGCCTCTCCTTCAACTTTAACGAATAAAAGGTCTTCCAGGCCTAATGTCAAAACAACTTGTAAGTATTAACAGTAAAATTGTCGCAGTTAATTTATGACGATAAACAATAGGTATTGTCGTTATCTGCAAGTGCAGCTGCAGTGCAACCCTAATCCTATTTATATCTAATCTTAAAAAAAGTCGCCATAGCAGGTAACGTAAGAAGGTAGGTAGGTATGACAACTTTTTGCACATAACACCATAATGTTACATCCATTATGCAAGGTGTTAGGTATTAATCAGTACCAGAGATGGGCAAAATGTAATCGACTAACAACTAACGATTAAAATTAACAGAATTAATTGTGATTGACGATTGAAAACGACGACTGATCAATCTTAGTTGTATAGAGTGCAACTAATTTAGTTGCCGATTGATTTCGGACAACTAAACTTTGTGATCGACTAATTAGTTAGACTATTTTTCCACGACTAATGTTAGAAGCAAATTGAACGAAAAACTTGGTATGTCTATGTTAATGTAATGTAATGTAGGTATGTCTATGTAAGCTATAAAATGGATTAGTAAAGTAGGTATATTTTTTTCCTCCTTCATAGGTACATCGTTCTCTTTCTTATTTTTTACCTAGGGTCCGTGCCCTTAAACCTTTACCTATATTTGCTGTAATAATCGTAAGAGCATCGTAATAAGTAATAATCACCTAGAATCTAAAATGACAGAACCTAGAATCTAGAATATAATATAATATGACCTAGATACCTCAAAACATCTATGAGTATGAATTTATGAAGCATGAGCCTTACATGGAATAGCCTGATCGATCAATTCGCTGCCGCTCCAATATATATATTGGCAATAGCGCTAATAAATAAAATATGTCATGTTGATATATTTAAATGTAGAATGACGCAAGGAAAATGTACAATAGTTAATGCTGAGATTTCTTTACAAAGAGGTTTAAATATTGTAAATGACCACACGGTGAAAACAAAATAGACCGCAACAAAATAGATAATAAACAACATGCAGATGTTTAATTCAATAGAACGTGTTATTTTTAGAAGATTCGTCGGCACTTGCACCAAAATGCAACAAACAACTTCCAGGTAAGTAGGATTATCCCATTGTTTTGTCGCCGCGTGACACTAAACAGAGTTGTACTAATGACACAGACAGCAAAATATTGATAGTATCTATGTCTATAATTTACTCAGTATCGTATAGGACTTTACAATACTCGTTAGAACTAGTACTTTAAGTATCAAAATATGAATAGAGCACCAAGTACTATATTGTTTGCGATTTATATTGTTAATATGGCCCACAATATTGCATTGTCATTCAAGCGTTACAAATTAAACTTGAATATATACATAATTTTAGCTCAATCGGTTGAAGATATCTGCTTCAAAATAAGTTGCAAGATTCTACCCAAACCAACATAGATACAAGTGATACAACATACGAGTACCTACAATGTACAAGTACATACCTACTCGTAGTTACATATTGCAAGTTAAATAAAAATACAAAAACGAGCGACTGCGTAGTTTTAATATTGATTTAATCGTGAAATTTAGTCGATTGAAACTAAAACTAATTCAATTGTTAGTCGAAGATTCTCACAACTAATTTAATCGCAACTAAATTAATCGCGATAAAAAATTACGAATGATATTTTTAATCGATTGATTGGTTAACTAAAAAATTAATCGATTAATGCCCATCTCTGATCAGTACCCTAATAGTAATTATAAAAAAGCAGAAAAAAAGATTTTATATGACGTTATTCGATCTTTTTTCCTCCGTACGTAATAATATAAAATCAGTTTTTCATTCAATAATGAACAAATTATCCGTTTCATTTCAACTTCAACTCAAATAATAACTGGTCCGGGCGGGTCCCTCAGACGTGTATTCAATACCCGAGTGAAGGCGCGAACCGCGGATCCGGATCCAAACTTAGAAACGTTTCCTAGAGGACACGTTTCCTAGCGGGTCCGTGTCGACCCGTTTCCAAAGGAAACGTTTCCTAGCCGGTTCGTGTAGATCGGGTTGTTAGTACCGCCGGTGTTAAGGACCCGTGTACACGTTTCCGCGTGTAACACGGATACCGGGAGCCCTAGTAAAAACCGCCAGAAAACGGTGTTTTGTTGTGTCGCGTTATAGATGTACTCGCTCGCTTCGCTCGCTCGTCCAAACACATGAATAGAGCCCTGCAAGAGCGAGCGCGCCGCAGCTCGCGCTCAAGGGGCTGGCGGACGGGCCCGACACGCTTATATTTGAAGAGTGATACAACGAACAAGTTAACGGAAAAGTCAAACTGGCCGGTAGATGGCGCTTTAAGGCCGCAGTGAATCAACAATACAAACATATCAAAAGCTCCTTTACTCTTGGTAAAAACCGCCAGAAAACGGTGTTTTGTCGGTTGTCACTTTATATATGGCCATAGTTATGCAGAAAGCGACCAGCGTTGATTTTTTGTCAAAGTGACTTAAGTCTTAATTGAATGAATAATTCTGATCGCTTATTGCATTATTAAAAAAATCTTTGCTCGCTTTCGCATAACTATGGTCATATGTAGTCGCTCGCTACGCTCGCTCGTCCAAAGACATGAATAAGACCCTACTAGAACAAGAGTGAGAGCTAGTCAAAGAACTTTATGGTAGATGGCGCTTCGACGGCTCACTAAAACACTTCAGGATACTTAAATTCTCTTGAACACCGGCGGAAAACGGTGTGAACGTGATAAAAGCCATTATGACACTCAGATTATATATGTACTCGCTCGATTCGCTCACTCATCCGGACAGATAGAGAGCCCATATTCAATGGAAAAGGAATTGGCTCTTAAAGCGTCATCTAGTTTGAAAATTATGTAGTTTACGCTGCGCTGTAAATATATTGTTTGGAACAACGTGTGTATATCGCTGAGGTTTATATGAAATAAAATGTTCGTATAAATTATTATTTTTTTCATTACACCATAAAAAAATCGTTGCCGTTTTATGGTAAGTAACAAGGAAAAAAATGTTTGCCGCCAGTCGTAAGTACAAAAATATAATTTTACATTACAGTCGAAATAATTGATTTAAAACACTCACTATTTTATGAAATTCATACAGGTCAACTAGGGAATCAGGGAGTATTATGAATACACCACTGGCAGCACAGGAACTGACAGAACCAACCAACCAATCGTAGCGTGTTGACGTCAAAAGTCTCCTGTCATTGCGGAGTCTCATACCTTATTTGCTTATACTATTAAATGAAATGAAATAATTTATGCAGTAAGTAGGCCACAAGGGCACTTTTACAAGTCAGATTGTGAGTCTACCGGCATTTCGCTAGAGGAGACCGCTGTTGAGAAGAAAGCCGTGGGTCATGGCCCCCTATGCTTTTAAGTCATAGGTTACATGAGTAATAAATAAAACGTTTTAGTCGTCGAATATTTTATTTCTGTAATCCAACTTAGTATTTTTTTTAACGTAAATGCACATATATTTTTAGTTCTTCATGAAATAGGGAACATCCATTCATTACGTGAGGTCTGACGTCCGGCAATGTTATCGTCACTAAATCCCAATTAAACGATATTTATAACTTATAAGGGATAAATTGCTACACTTAGTAAAGTAACATTAAAAAAACTGTTTATAAAATATTGATTAAAAATTCCATCATTTCGCACATTACTTACCACAATAAAACGGGATAAAGTCGAATAATACTTGATATTCCCAGAAGTACAACTTTGGTGGTAATAGACTCAGCGATCAGCGAAGCGAGGACAAAAACGAGGACGAAAAAACACTCGCATAATTAATGGATGAACCATAGCTATAGCTACCTAGATATTTTATATCAGTTCATTTTACAATTTTGTAGCTTTCCTACCAATCAGCAACCAATTCCAATATTAAATATTGAATAATATACCGACTAACATCAAGTGTATGTTTTATTTATACCTACTACTGATATCTACCAGCGCTCCACTACCAGACTTACTGAAGAGAAAGAACCGTCGAAAGAAAACTCCCAGATTGTTATATTACTAGGATATACTTTTAATAAACAAACACTGCATATACTAGTTACTTTGTAGTTTGGTGTAGAACAAAAATAGTGTTAAAAATAGTATATGCACAGTAGGTATTTGTGTTTAAAGGTATATCCTGAGTTTTCTTTCAGCGGTTCTTTCTCCTCAATAAGCGTCATGTGTATATGTTTAATAATAAACGGTAAATTTCGTGCCCTAGCAACATTCTGATGAAGCACATATCTAACAAGCATAGTAAATTAAGCCTTTAATTTGCTTACGACTAATAAAATTAATCCCTGGATTGCATTCAATATACATACATATATTATAGCAAGGTATCTATATATATTTTGCGTATTATTTTTTGATTAAAGCAGTAGGGCGATTTGATTTTTCATATACCCACTTTTACATTTTGGATATTCTAGGTATTTTCTATTTGGAATCACAATCTCTTTCGATGTAATTAGAAGAAAAAAACCCGGTCAAGTGCGAGTCGGACTCGCGCACCGAGGGTTCCGTACAAACACTTTCCATCCTTAAGTGGTTAAGTTAAGTTTGCACCTGGTATATAGCGCTCCATAAATGAGGTGCAAAGTTAACGCAACCAATCCCGTTTGTTGTATGGGAGCCCCCCTTAAATATTTATTTTATTTTATTTTTAGTATTTGTTGTTATAGCGGCAATAGAAATACATCATCTGTGAAAATTTCAACTGTCTAGCTATCACTGTTCTTGAGATACAGCCTGGTGACAGACGGACGGACGGACGGACGGACGGACAGCGAAGTCTCAGTAATAGGGTCCCGTTTTTACCCTTTGGGTACGGAACCCTAAAAAGTGACCTAAAATGTTTATATATTTTTTATTTTGTAGGTTAAATATATGGAAATGGTAACGGAATTGAACGAAAAAATATAGATTTTCTTTTTTCTCCAAAATATCGGAAGAACTTGTGATTCTGAGTAGAAAATACCTAAAATATCCAAAATCTAAAAAAAGCGGGTACAAAAAAAGCAGTAAGGTCTGCCAGCGTAATCCAAAATTATCCTCAACATATTTTGAGACTGGTGCCGAAAAAGTCAGAATCTTTACCGCAGACGGCGCTATGATGCCGCCCTAACGCATATAACAAATGAAGCGACTGGTTGAAAAATTCGATGTTTTAGCTAGTGGCTTTGATAGAACAATTGACAGTTTACCGCACACGGAAAGCCGTGGAGATATGGGTTCAAATCCTGCTCAAAGCATAAACATTTTTTGATTAAATATAGACAAAAAATGTTTATGTTTTGAACGAAATTTGATAATCAAGCTTCAGCCAGTATATACATCGCAATCAAGCATTGAGAAGGTATATCAACTGGAAATTTACAAGGTAATTTAATTTAATTTGACGACGCGGTTGGCGCAGAAGTGGAATATTTCTGTAACTGCCCGTCTAGCAGAACTCTTCATCCGTCACTGGGTTGCTGGGTTGTGGATGTTATTTGTGTAATCCCCTATCTGTGACCTCCCCCGTCTTAACCCTTGGAAAACCTTGAAGATGACCTACCTACCCTCCCCTCCCGATTACGATGTATGATTAGGTAATATTAACAAATGGGTATTTAATACAGACGTTTGGCGTAATGGACGAATAAGTACAATGGCATTGCAAGTAACAAGATAGCGTCTTTATACTAAACTCGAATGAGGGCTTACTGAAGTAAAAGTCGCGAACTTAGCCACAGGCGTTAGGTTTATCTGACTAGAATGAGTCTGGCTACTGAAATATTATCTGATCTTTTGGCGGGAGATTTAAAAAATCTTGGGCGGTCACGCTTTGTGTAGTTGGAATTATAGTTTTGATACTAGAACATATTTTAAATTTTCCGTCCACACGTAAGTTATACCTCAGGAAATAAGTTAAATATGTCAAACTAAGAATAACCAGCCCAAGATTTTTGAATTTCCCGCCAAACATTTTGAGTAATATTTCTTTAGCCAGACTGATTAGTAAATCTTGACAGCACATTACAATATCAGCATTGCATATTCAGAAAACCCACATTATAAATTAACAAAAAGCACAGTTTCACAATAAATGAAAATGTAAAATCAGATATGATAGCTATAAATGTAACAGTACAGTCGAGTTCATTTACATCTACACACTTACGAGACCAAAAATATCTGAACACGTTTTTATGCTCCTGACAATAGGGTCGTGTTCAGATATTTTTGTTCTCGTAAGTGTGTAGATGTAAATGAACTCGACTGTACCTAACATTTCACAATATGGACACTCGCTTAGCGAAACAGTTTAGACAATACAAGTTTTGCCAAAATATAAGATGGCATTCTCATTTCCGTGGAGATTTTTTTAGTAGCATTGCTTACTTTCGTCCACAGTATAATTAAACTATTCTCTACCACATTCTTACTTACTTTACATTTTTTTTACTACTAAACATCCATCATTTTTCTTGGAAAGAGATAGAGGCTTTGTCTATTTAAAACATCAGATCAGTGCGATTTAATTAATTCAAAATTTAATAGTTTTTTATAGTAGTTGAACAATTTTATAAGCTCACAATTAACAGTTTTCTTATAAAGTCATAAAATATCGCTTAAAAATCTAGGTAGTAAATGTTAAATTAATTCACGAAAAATTCCTCTTTCAAGCTAAAATATAATTTCTAGGTATAATAGGTATAACTCATAACAAATTTGCATTGAATATAGATTTGAATTTGAACATAACTACATATCTTGAAAGTTAACAAATAACATCACCTCCCCACAGTTCAATGAATGTGAATGCAAATCCGCATCTCTCCCGAAGCTCCGGCCACATTTGAAACACGTCATCAACTCTATATTGCTTGGAGGTGCGTACTCAGTAATCCCAAAGTCTACTGTGTACGCTGTCATGCCGAGGGCGTTATAGTTGAAGTCACTCCCAAGGTCATCCATTGTGAAATCATTTCCTAGGTCCAATGTAAGCCCTGTATTCTCAAGCCCTTTTTCAAGTAGCTGTGTGTTTTCTGTATTAATAACATTATTTTCTGTGAATTCTGTACTCTCGAGGGACAATGTGAAATCTGTGAGTCCTGTATTCTCGAGTGCGTTTTCTGCGTTTTTAGGGATATTTTCAGTCGATTCTAGTTCTGTGTTCCTCAGTCCATTTGTGAACTCCATATTTCCGAGAGCATTCTCTAAGTCTGTATTTTCAAGGACATTATTGTTTGTGAAATCTGCACTTTTAAAGGCATTTTCAAACTCTGGATTTCCAAGAAGATTATCAGGAAACATTGTAGTGTCAAGAGCATCGTCTAAGTCTGAATTTCCAAGGGAGTCATTGTCTATAATATATTCTGTATTCTCAAGACTATTTTCTGTATTTTCTAGGGCATTGTCTAAATCTGAATTTCCAAGAGCATTATCTGATACTTTATTTTTAAATGCACTGTCTAAAACCGAACTTTTAAGGACACCATTGTTTGTGAATTCTGTCTTTCGAAGCGCATTGTCCAAGTCTGAATTTTGAAGAGCATTGTCTAAGTCAGAATTTGCAAGAACATTATTATTCATGAAATCGGTAGTCTCAAGAACATTATCTGTGAATTCTGTATTTTCAAGGGAAATATCTGAGAACCGTGTATTTCCAAGGTCATTGTCTATAAATTCTGCATTTCCAAGATTGCTGTCTGTAAACTCTTCACTTCCAATGGCATTTTCTAACTCTGTATTTGAAACGGCATTATCCGTGAATTCTGTATTTTCGAGGGAACTGTTTGGGAAATCTGTGTTTTCAAGGGAAATTTCGGAGAACTGTGAACTATCGTCAAGATCTTTTTTTGTAAACTCTCTATTTTCATCGGCATTGTCTAACTCTATATTACGAAGAGTATTGTCTGATAATTCTGTGTTTTCAAGGGATATATCTGAGAACCTTGTATTCTCAAGTTCGTTATATCTGAACGCTCTATTTTCAACGGCCTTGTCTAACTCTGTATTTCCAGGGGTTTTCTTTGAGAATTCAGTGCTTTCAAGGGATATATCTGAAAATCTTGTATTTCCAAGGTCGTTATCTGTAAACGCTCTATTTTCAACGGCCTTGTCAAACTGTGTATTCTTTTGAGTGTTATCTGAAAACTCTGTACTATCAAGAGATATATCTGAGAACCTTGTATTCCCAAGATCATTATCCGTAAAATCTGTATTTTCAATTACACTGTCTGTGTAATCTGAGAACTGTGTACTTACAAGAGCATTTTCTGTGATTTCTGTATTTTCAAGGGAATTTCCTGTAAGCTCTGTATTTTCAAGGGCACTTTGTAAGTTTGTATTTACAAGTGCTTTTACTTCATACTCTTTGCTTCCCAGAGTTTGTGTATATTCTATATTTTGTAATGATTCAGTATTTACATTTACTGCATTAGACTGCAGAGGGGCTGTATTCTCAAGGTCGTCTATTGAGAAATCCATGTTTTCAAGGGTGTTTTCTATGCTTTCAAGAACCTCTGTATACTCTGTGCTTTCAAGAGGTTTCAATGTGAAGTCTGTGTTTTCAAGAGTTTTCAATGCATAACCTGTATTCACCAGGATCTCTGTATCTCTGGTTCCAAGAGGCTCGAGTGTGTAGTCTGTATTTTTAAGGGTCTCTACGTTTCCAAGATCCTCGAGTGTGTACCCTGAATTATTAACTGTAAGGGGCTCGGCAGTTCCAAGGGTCTCCAATGTATACTCTGTGTTATTAAGGACGTTTATAGTTCCCAGGGATTTCAAAGAGTAGCCTGTATTATGAGCCTCCTCAGTAGTCCCATAGGTCTGTAATGTGTAATCTTCATTGTTAAGAGCTACTGTGTTTCCAAGAGACTCTTCTGTACTAACAGTTTTCAATATGTATCTTGTATCGCCAAGATCCTTATCTGTGAGTCCAAGAGACTGTACAGTAAACGCAGTGTTTCCAAAGGTATGTAATGTGTAGTCTGTATTTTGGAGATTTTCCAAATTATACTCATTATTTACAAGTTCTTCTGATGGATATTGTGAGTTTTGAAGCGCTTCCAATGCTGTATTATTGACGGCTTCCAAATTGTACTCTGTATTTGCCAAAGCTTCTGTGTATTCCGCTAGTTTAAAAGCCTCCTCTATATAATTTGTTTTTTTGCGAACTGTAGTCTTTTCTTTTTCTCCTGAAGCCCTATTATGTACACGTTTCATATGTTCAGTAACATCATTAACGCGTCCATATGACTTATTGCAAAATTTACAAGAAAATGGCCGAACATCCATATGAATGCTTATATGTTTCACGAGATGACTCTTAGCAGTGAATTCTTTCTTACAAATATCGCAGTTGACGTAACGACCATCTGTTAATTCTGTTTCTTTAGTTATGGGCGCCTTTTGATACCAGTGAACCCGTTTCGTATGCCTTGTGGCATGGCTCGGGGTTCTGAATGTTTTATGACAGAACCCGCACGGATACTGCTTACTTTCCACATGAGTTTCTTTGTGAAATTTCATATATCTCCAGCATGCAAACTCCTTGTCACAAATATCACATATATATGAGCTCGGTTTCGGACGGGGGTTCTTTGCCTTACCTCTCCCTTTTTGGGCCTTCTTTGGGACATCGGGATCCTCTATTTTAGGTGGCTTCATATGGACTTGCGTCAAATGTCTCCTCACATGATCAGCAGATTTAAACATCTTCTCGCAGATCTCACATGGAACTTCTTTTACATCGGTATGAGTTTGCCTGTGTTTCCACAAGTACATTTTATTTGGAAATTGTTTATTACAAATATCGCAGGTGAATAATAATATATTTTCTGTTAAAGCTGCTGCATGTACAGTTCTTGTATGCATCCGCAAATGTATCGAGCATTTAAATGTTTTTTTGCATATATCACAAGTCTTGGCCGCTTCCTGTGGTGGATGAGTGACGTTCATGTGCCGCTGTAAGTTCACTCGGCTTTTAAATATTTTCGAGCACACCATACACTTTGCAGACTCAAATGAGTGCACCATTTCTAGATGCCTTTTCAGAGTTGCATCGTCACTTAATTGTTTCCTGCAAATTGGACAAATATTATCTTTCGAGTTGGTAGTGTGATGTCTCTCGTTGTGCCAGAACAGTGCTGTATTTGTACTGAATTTAATTTTACATATGGAACATGGTAAGTCTTTTTTCACGGGTGGTTTGGTTACAAGTTTTTTCGGCATGTGACGGTTCCTCTCATGTCTCATTAAGCTCTTAGAAGTTTTGTAGACTCTGTAACAGGATTTGCATTTGTATTCCAGAGGCTTTGTGTGAACGGTGTCCAGGTGTTTCTTGAAGCGAGCGAAGGATGTCAGCTGTTGGCCGCATTTTGGACAACCATATGTCAAGCCTTCTTGCGGTAGAGCTAGTTGAATATGTGTTTGAAGTAACATTTTGACTTCTTAAGCGACTCGGCCTGTCTTTAATATATTAACTGCCTATTGACTTAGGTCTTTAGAGGATAACACGCAATCGAAAATTCACTTCTAAATGGAATATATCATTGTAGATTAAAAATAAAATCTTCACAATAACGTCTCTGCCATGTTAACTTTTCTTTTTAGCGTAGGCGGAATGAATACGACCCACAGCTTTACTTGTCCCGTAGCACAGCGACATAATTTTATCATCCTCTAACATTAAAAAAAAACACGTATATACCAGTTTTTAAACATGATATACATTTTAAGTTTTCACACCACTGTATACACTTAAACTTTAAGTCACTTTTCCGTAGCCACTCGGGAATTCCTATCGATAACTTTATGACAACTGTTGAAGTTATCGCACAAAAAAGTCAATAATTGGTAATAATTGCGGCTAAAAATAGATGCACTTTTCAGCGAGGGCGCTGCAGTTTTCAAAATATTGATTTCTGTCATGTTCATGCCTTCGGCCTTTCACGTGCGGTACGCATATGCCATCTCTAATCAACTTATCGCAACTGCAATAACCAGGAAAGAGACGCACTGTACTCGTCCCATACGTCTTACGTCAATATACACAACTCTGACGTGACGGCCAGTGTTGCCGCGTAATAAAATGTTTCTAGCAATTTTTTTTTATCAATTTGGCTATAATAGCCAAATTATTATTAATTCAATAGGTTTTGATGGTTACATACCGGAAGTATGTGAGGAAATAGGAAACCTGTTTAAGAATTAAGATTTACGAATAGTATATATATATTTTTTAATATCGACGGCGAAAATCGGAAAAGCTGTAAACGCCCATCTCCAATGAATTCCCTTGGCGTTTAGTGTTTCCGCTTTTTGCCGTCGATATTATGATATCTTATCTTACCTAATAATAAACGTTTTAATATTTTAAGTTTTTGGTCGCCTAGTGGCTCCTAATATTTATACTTTTGGATATTTGGTCTGAATTAAATTATTATTATTTTATTACGTAACCCACCCGTTTTTTAACTTTTTTCGACACATCGAGGAAAACGAGACTTCATCGTCTTGCCAGCCATCACTCACAACTGAAGAAAAAGGCCTCCTAGAATCTCCTCGCATGAGCTACCCTCATCAGGAAAGTCTCTTTAGGAAAGTGTAATTGCCGCATTGGAGATGTGGTGCTGGAGACGCCTTCTGAAGATCCCATGGACGGCATTTCGCACCAACAATTCTATCCTCAGAGGTGCAGATCCAGGATAGACTTTCGTCGATTGTGCAGCTCCGAGTGTTGAAGTTCTTTGGCCACATATCCCGAAATAAAAACTCCATAGAAAGATTGGTAGTCCAGGGCCAGATAGAAGGCAAGAGAGTACGAGGCCGATCACCGACTCGCTGGACCGATTAAAAAGACCACACGGAGCTCTTTGGTGCAGTGCACTCGCTCCGCAGACAACCGGGTGAAATGGAGATGCATCGCGAGAGCTGCTGTCTGCCAGAGGTAGGATGAGGACGAGAACCCAAATGTGGACACTATTGCCGTAACCACGACCACTCTGCCAAGAGTGAACGACTGATGATGATGAATTGCCGCATTAGGCGCTCAAAAGGTTAATCGCGTATACACATCGACAGCGAAAAGCGGAAACATAGAAAACGGATTTCATTTGCGTGTACGTTTTCGCTTTTTGCCGTCGATTCTACCTCGACGTTTGAGACATATATTTACGCCCACGATCTAAAAAAAGAAAGGATGGTTACATGAAGACAATAAAAACACATATATACCTGTTTATTTTGATTTAATAAAAATGTAGTCTCGAAACGAGAAAAAAGATAATTTCGATAAAATAATTTATTCACAGAGATAATCATGTAACATTTAGTAAAATCGTATTTACAAACATACAAAATGTATTTTTATAGAAAACATGAAAATGGAATGTAAAGACTTGGGAAGAACAAATAATATGTTTAATAAGATGTTAATAACTATTATAAGGTTGACCAACGCAATAGCGAACCTACTATATCGAAAAGTACAGATATTATACTACTAATGCCATTTTACTTTGCCTAACTATAGTTATGTAGTTGAGCCATTTTATTTTTTATTGTACACATATTTTTTTAGATTTTGGCTTTAGGATAGACAATAAGTGTCCAAAAATAATAATATATTGTTTGTCTTTCCATTCCGTTACCGCTATAGTAGATTGTAATGGAAATGGTAACGGAATGGAACGTAACAATATTGGAACACTTTTTTCTCCAATCTAATTAGGAGAAAAAAGTGTCCCAAAATATTCATGTTTAGTTTTTCCACTCCGTTACCGCTATAGTAGTTTCTATGGAAATGGTAACGGAATGGAACGTAAAAATATTGGAACACTTTTTATCTCCAAATTTGATCGAAAGAGCTCGTGATTCTGAGTAAAAAATAACTAAAATATCCAAGATCCAAAAAAGTGGGGTGTAAAAATGGCCGTAGTAGATGTCTTTGGTAGTATAAAATCTGTATCCCCCTGGTATCAGGGGTGATAAAGGAGTGAGATTATTTCATATTGGTGCCCACAGGACTTCGAAGAATAGGGGTGTAGACTAGGGCTTCTGATATTCGTGTTACACGCGGAACCGTAGCTCTGTGTTCTTAGCACCGGCGGTACCAAGATCCCGCACTACACGGACACGTCAAAGATACGTAGCCGTGTCCGCGTCCGGCTACGGATCGGCGGATCTCGGCTCCGCTCGGGTATTGAATGAAAGCTTGTGCCAAACCGACAACGTCACGGACGTATCGGATCCGCCCGTAATTAAGTCACTTAAGAAAGGCATCTCCGTGTAACACGGAGCTACGTATCTTAATTACACGTATTCTAATTACACGTCCCGGACGGTCCAGATCTCCATTGCCGTGTAACTCGGCAACGGAGATCCGGCTACGGGTACACGAAACACGGACACGACCGCAGGCGCAAGCCCTAGTGTAGATAGATTTTGAATTATACAACATACTGTAGGTATTTGCAGAATAAAGTTCATTATTTCATTATTATTTCATTTTTAATAAAATTAGCTAAACATGGCATGAAACAACAAAAAAAAAAAGATTTTGACATATGTGATTTAGGTACGCAAATTTGCGTGACAGTACAATGCCATACAAATGTTGGTACCCACAAATGACGTCACATGTCCACTTGTATGGAGCGAGGCCATTTGTATGGAGCGTTTGACGGTAACTTCTGATTTTTAGAACAGTCTAATTGTAGGTAGTCCCATGCAGACATTTGATCCTAATAAAAAATGAAATCGATTGACATCGTGGAAAATAATTGCCTACACGCCTATTGGGTCAACTTATAAAATCCTGGTCCTTAGCACTATCTTTCTAGTTAAAAACTACGTCTCATCTTGCATTTCAACCTTAACAAACGAAGTCAACGGGACATCGCTACAGTTCAATATATGAGAGTGCAATTCGGCAGCGCTCATAAAATCACAGCCACATTTGAAGCAGTTCAGTGACTCAGAAGTCCCAACTTCATCGATCGACTCGGTGCTCTTAGATGCATCTTCATAATCTGTACCGATCTCATCGTTTTCTGTTTTCACTTGAGCCTTCATATGCACGCGTTTGGCATGTTTCTTAACATCATTCACGCATTTAAACAACTTGTTGCAAACGCCGCACGGGAACTCTTTCACATCCACGTGAGTCTTCCTATGTTTCAACATGTATTTCTTGGAAGAGAAATCTTTATTACAAATATCACAGCTGAAAATCCCTTCTGTAGAATGTACAGCATTGATGTGAATACGCAAATGCATCGAGCATTTAAAGGTTTTCTTACAAATGTCGCAGTTCTGTGCGGCCTCGGGCGGCGCGTGCGTCACTCTGATGTGTCTCTGCAGGTTCATGGGGCTCTTGAAAGTCTTCGAGCATATATGGCAGCTGGCGGGCTCTACGGAATGCACCATCTCTAAATGCCTTTTCAAACTGCCTTGGTCTGAAAGCTCTTTCCCACAAATCTGACAAGCGTTGCTCCTTTTATTCTCAGAATGGTATCTCTCGAAATGCCAGAACAGAGCTGTGTTCGTAGTGAACTTCCTTTCACATTGTGAACAAGGCAGGTCGCCAACTTTATACTGTTTCACTTCTACTTTCCCGTCCCCATGTATATTGTTCTCGTGACGCTTTAAAGTTTTGATAGTTTTAAAAACCTTACAGCAGATTTTACAAATGGCGTCTTGGGACTCCGAGTGGACGTTCTGCATGTGTTTCCGGAAGCAAGCGATGGAAGGCAGCGTCCGGCCGCACTCCGGACAGCGGTACATCATCCCGTCTTGCGGGTGGCTCCATTTAATATGTCTCTGCAGCAACATGTCTACTTTGAACTTTTTATCACAATGCGGGCATTGCACGGACCTGTCTTCTGACGGATGGACAAGTCTCATATGAATTTTCAAGTTGTATCTCCGTTTAAAAGATTTGGAACATACAGTACAATTGACACTTTCTTCTGGTTCGGGATGCGAATAGAATATATGGTTGTTTAGACGCTTTTTGTTCAAGAAAACCTTGCCGCAATGCTCACAACTCACCTCTTTCTCTTCCGCATGAACCGAATGGATGTGAGACCGCAAGTGACCTACAGATTTAAAAGTTCTGTAGCATTTGTCGCACTCTACGATATCATCTTCTGATGAGTGTACGAACTTCAAGTGTTGCTTCAAATTGGCTCTGTTTTTAAAGTTATTATCACACTGTGGACACTGGAGCCTATTCACTTTGCCATTTTCGTATACTTTACCGACAATTTCAACGGAATCGGTTTTCGGAGCATTTTCATAGTCATTGGAGGCAGAGTCTTCATACGGTCGGATATGCACGGTGATGTCGCTTCTCTTGATATCGAAGACATCGTCGGGGGACTGGTACGGGTTCCCACTCTGTTCCTGTTCACAATTGACTTCTACCTTCAAGTGTGCAATGTCTGGTTTTATGAAGATCTGCTCTATGTCTGGCTCCATGCCTCCCTGGAAATAAATCGAAAACTTTAAAGCATAATGTAAAGCGAGTAGGGAATGTCAAAAGTCAGAATATTTATAGTAGATGGCGCTACCATCACACTGATATTATAAAGGCGAAAGTTTGTTTGTGTTTATGTGTATGTTAGTTACTTAATATTTTCTTCAGTTTCGATTATATTGCGTATATTAATTATTTGAGCCTCCCTGACGTTTCGGTAGCTTTACAGTTACCATTTTCCCTTTTATACTAAAAGGGACCGAAAAAAGGCGATGGACATAAGACACACAACGAAAGTGGAAGATGTCACAACTAAAACTAAAACCCTAAAATGGAGGTGGGTAGGCCATATGCTCAGGGAAAATAAAAATAAGTAGACAAAGGATATCACTCAATGGACTCCTAGATTTCATACAAAACGGAAAAGAGGAAGATAAAGGAAATGTTGGTCTGATGAAATTAAAAAAAAAACCGGTCAAGTGCGAGTCGGACTCGCGCACCGAGGGC
Organism: Apotomis capreana; assembly: GCA_947623375.1. NCBI lineage: Eukaryota > Metazoa > Arthropoda > Insecta > Lepidoptera > Tortricidae > Apotomis > Apotomis capreana. Next base: position 1,377,892 of record OX392523.1, on the reverse strand, counting down.
TCCGTACAACACTTTCCATCCTTAAGTGGTTAAGTTAAGTTTGCACCTGTTATGTATAGCGCTCCATACAAATGAGGTGCAAAGTTAACGCAACTAATCTCTTTGTTCTATGGGAGCCCCCCTTAAATATTTATTTTATTTTATTTTTAGTATTTGTTGTTATAGCGGCAATAGAAATACATCATCTGTGAAAATTTCAACTGTCTAGCTATCACCGTTTTTGAGATACAGCCTGGTGACAGACGGACGGACGGACGGACGGACGGACAGCGAAGTCTCAGTAACCAACCCTAAAAATTAAGGTGTACAGTCTGACCAAAAAGAGTAGAAATTAAAAGGTGGCAACACTATAGTGTCGTCCCTTTCTAATCAATCTAAGAAAATAGAGACGACACTACAGTATTGCCACTTTTTAGGGTTCCGTACCCAAAGGGTAAAAACGGGACCCTATTACTGAGACTTCGCTGTCCGTCCGTCCGTCCGTCCGTCCGTCCGTCTGTCACCAGGCTGTATCTCAAGAACGGTGATAGCTAGACAGTTGAAATTTTCACAGATGATGTATTTCTGTTGCCGCTATAACAAAAAATACTAAAAATAAAATAAAATAAATATTTAAGGGGGGCTCCCATACAACAAACGGGTTGGTTGCGTTAACTTTGCACCTCATTTATATGGAGCGCTATACATACCAGGTGCAAACTTAACTTAACCACTTAAGGATGAAAAGTGTTTGTACGGAACCCTCGGTGCGCGAGTCCGACTCGCACTTGCCCAATTTTTGTTATTAATTTCTACTCTTTTTGGTCAGACTGTGTATACATGCCAGATGGGCCTAATGTATAAAGATAGTTACACATGTGCCCGAAGGGTAAATATTTAAACCCCTTTTATTTAAAATATCTACCAGCGGTTCACTATAAGTAGGCATCCTCAGTAAGCCTTATAGTTAAGCATCGGACTTTCGTTAGCATGGTAGGACTTTAGAATGCTATGAAGCCGATATTTACTTTGTATTATATACCGATATTAATTATTTGAAGACTGTTTGTTTCTGAGACTACGCTGTCCGTCCGTCTGTCACCAGGCTGTATCTCAAGAACGGTGATAGTTGAAGTTGAAATTGAAACAGTTGAAATTTTCACAGATGATGTATTTCTATTGCTGCTATAACAACAAATACTAAAAACAAAATAAAGTAAATATTTAAGGGGGGCTCCCGTACAACAAACTTGTTATAGATTATGGTACGGAACCCTTCATGCGAGAGTCAGACTCGCACTTGCCCAATTTTTTATATATATATATTGGCATTGTTGCTCAGTTACTTGCCACTTGCCGTCAGTTAGGGTATTTCGTTATTGTTCCAACATTTGAACTTGTGACCATGGTGAGTTTTTGATGGACGCCAGATACTGGTCAAATGTATGATTATGCACAAATAAAGATATTCTATTCTATTCTACTCCTAGTTTGAGACTAAATTGTACAGGTACAGAAAAATATGGCAAAAAAGTGATATCTTCTCTGACAACAAAAAGACAGTACTAGAAGAATAGGTATTGTTTAAATGCCGGCTTTGCTAAGCTATAAAAAGTATAGCAAATTATTTCACACAACATACATACTTTTCAAAATATATTGCTTAAAACTAAAATACAAAATAGAATGATTAAGAAAGTAATCCTCATGCTCCATTCCTAATTAAAAAATAATCTGTGAGTTTAAATTATATCCCAGAATCAAACTATGTTACAATTCACTTAAACAAGTTTATTTTAGTTCATTCAGAGCCAGTAAATTACCCTGGTTTCCCATTAAGTATTCGGCGTGTGGAAATCTTAGCAGAGACGAAACAAAGCTTAATGATTCGAAAGGTCGGCCTTATGCCCGTAATCTACTCCATTCATCTTGGGCTGTTAAATATAAGCAATCACAGTAACATTACAGATATCCGTACATTTAATGAACAATATGGAATAAAAACTTACGTTAGCAGCCTGCCATTAACTTAAAAAGACAATTTGTATATCGATTTTCTTCTAAATTCCTTGAAGATCTACTGATAAGCAATCACCATTTCACAACAATAGGATGAAAAAATACAAACGTCACGTCAAACAAGAGTACGTTTGAGTAGACGAAAAACTTAAAGATGCCATTCACGACCATGCAACACAATGGATAGTAGAAAATGGTAGAAATTACAAACAGTTTTCGATCGTAGTTGTGGCATTCCGGCAGAGCCATAATCTGTGGCAGAGCGGGAAATTCATTTTCTTATGAAATCTTCTAGTGTTATACTTTGTCTACTCCTTTTACTGTCTGTATTTAGCCCATTATTTAGCCATAGCTATGGCTAGCAGAAAGATACAGCATGTGGTATTATCTCTTTCTAGCCGATTATGAGTACCATGAAAACATTTGATGTTATTATGTGACACTTGCTAAATAAAATTCACATGTTTCAGTAACCATTTATTTGCACAATATTTATACTCTTGACTATGTACAATAATAGGTAAATTCTTAATACCTAAAAATAAAACAAGAAGGACTAATAATAAAAAATATTTTGAATATAGGTAGTATAGGTAATTATTTTACAATTATTAGGTATCAATTTGCATTGCCATTTTAATTTGCATTTTTTCTAAAAACGATAATTATTGATGTAATAGTAAAATACTCACACGCATCAATATTTTTTCTTATAAACATGAAATACTAGAAAAAAAATAACCTTGTGTTAGTCATTTTCACAAGTTGTGTAATTTCCCGCTTTTTTGGTGGAATAACTATAGGTACTGTTCCGTAAGATAGAAGAAAGAGCAGAGGTTTGGAAGATTATTTACCCATTTAAAGAGCTCACGTTAGTAAAATTATTAAGGGAGAAAATATAATTACGCTACAAATAGTTATTTACAAATATAATTTGCTATCGAAGTAAAGTCATCTAAAGTAAATTTTAGAAAGGTTTTTTTTAATATTTACAATGCCTTTGATTATCAGAAACCTCACTTATTCGAACGTTGTTGGAACGATGGCTTAGTTTATCCGTTTGGCGCGAAAGATAAATAGATACATTGATTGTGGATTGATTTTTCCATTTAAAAAATCATGATGACGATCACTGGGACTAGGTCGATTTGTGTAAGATTGTCCCTTAATATTCATTTATTTATGTATTCATATTCGCAAAAAATATATCTTCCGCTTCATAATTATGCAATGCCACATGCCATAGGTATTGTGACATGGCAGTACTTTTACTGTGTGACATTAAAAACTCTTGTGACAATATTTTTATTTTAGGGTATAAAGCCAAAGGATCATTTCTTTAAATTTAATTATTTATCTAATACACTCATATTCATTTATAATATTTTATAATGCTGCTCTTTATTAACAATTGTTGGAGAAGCAACAAGACGAGGGGTGCTGCGTAAACGCAATTCTTAGAAGAATGGTGAATGCGTTTGACATTAAAATAGACAAGGCGGTGCAAAGTGCGCTTTGGATGAATGTAATGCTTAATTTAACGCAATGTGCGTAATGTCGCGGTAGGTCAGGAATCAGAGCACTGTTCCGGACAAGCAGAGGTCGTGGCTTCCATCCCCACCTGTATGAAGTCCATTGCGTAAAAATTGTGTTTTTGTTTAACCTCGATCGATTTAATATTAATATTCATATAAATGTAAAAATGCCCTTGGGTAATTTATTTCGATAATAAAGTAACCATTATGCTCGACATAATTATAAAAGGAATAGTTAATTTGACGACAATATTTTTCCTTTATTCAGCTCTTACAAAGTAATAAACTTGTCAGTATCTTCATTAAAGGTCAAACTCGTAATTCAACAACGTAAAAAGGGTGCATGTCAACATTGTCAACCTAAGTAAAATAGTTAGGTACGTATTGTTACTTTTTTTCCTCCTCTAAATACTTTAGCTGCCTTTAAATGGCTGTTTTTTTAATGGTACGCTCTATTTATTATTTGACACACCAACGGTTATAGTTATAGTGAATAGATAATTTGTAAATTTAATTTATAGGTAAATTCATCTACATAGGTTATTTAATTATTGCTGTAATTAGTATAAGTTTCAGTTTTTTATATTGAAATTCTAATGTTTATCATCCTAAGCCCCCGATATTAGGTACACAGGGGCGCTGTGACGTAAAAATAATATAGTTTACGTGTACCAAATGGAACTTAGCCAATTTCGTTTTACGCATATACGGTACAAGTACATAAGATGTGGAACATTCATTAGTAAACGCAGGATCTTCAATAATGGCATACGGGCTTGACTTAACTTATGTTTTATATTACTTATTGTAGATCCACTTTAAAATAGATGAAATGTACATATACGATTAATTAATTCATTCAAACGTCTCAGAAAGCTTATATCTAATAACCCACCTGGCAATATAAACATTTAATATTTGAATATTACAATTAACATTCAAAATCCAGTTCATTATATTTATGTTTATGACTATTTACCGCCTGCAGTAAATTTAAACTGACTTATTACCAAATGGCTGCGTATATTAAAATATGCTTTATTTATAACATGAAACCAACTCATGCCAATATAGATGCTTATCAATAATATTAAAGAGCCAACAATTATCGTCTCAACTTTACTTATTAGTTCTTAATAGAATACATCTTAATGCGCCAATAACCATAACATGGCAGTGCTTAACATATGTTTCTGGAAATATCACCTCCTTATACCCCTACAATCCTATATCCTAAACTGGTAGTTATTTATTCACATTTTATTTATTATACCTAAGTATATTTTATTTTGGTTTCGCCGGCAAGACTTACTCGGAATCCGTCTCACTCTCGTCCGATGATTCAGAACTCGAGACGGGTTCACATTTGATAAACTCTATCTCCTTGGGAGGTTGTTTCGGCTTCCTACCCCTCTTCTTGTGCACGGTCGGCGTACCATCGTCTATCACAGTCTTCACCATCATGGAAATCCTCTTCAAATGCTGTTGCTCGTGCCTCTGCATATGGTTATTGAGATATCTCTTGATTTTGAATTTCTTCCCACACTGGTCACATTCGTGTTGGTAATCCGTCTCTTTCAGTTCCACGTGAACCGAGTTGTTATGGCGCTTCAAATAATGGGCGTGAGCGAACTCTTTATCACATTTCTCACAGCGTATTTTTGGTTTGTCCGGGTGCACGATTTTCTTATGCTTCTTCAAGCGAATGGCTGAATGGAAAAACTTGTCACAAAGATCGCATTGCACTTTAGTATCCAGAGAAGAATGAACTTGCATGTGTTCTTTCAAGTACTGGTCGTTTTTGAACTCTTTAGAACATTCTGGACACTGCACTTTGGATTCCAAAGGTGGATGTATATTTAAAACGTGACGTTTCATGTGGTGACGCGATTTGAAAGTCATGTCACAAAAAACGCAAGGATATCTCTCGACTTGAGAGTGTTGGAAATGCAAATGCCTGTTTAAATTCAGATGGCTTTTATAATTCTTTTCGCAGATCGGGCATTTGTACTTTTCTTTATCTGCCCTATGGCAACGATCGATGTGGTATTTGAGCTTGTATGGAACATTAAATTCTTTCCCACATTCAGGACATTTGATTTCAGGCAAAGTTGCCGGATGAATTCTCTTGATGTGCATGTGAAGAGCTCGTCTCGTCCGGAACTCTTGAAGGCAATACTGACAATAGCACTTCTCTTCTTCAGAATAGTGCTTGTTCATCCTATGCATGTACAGATAATGTTTATTCTTGAACGTCTTATCACAGATGTCGCACATGACCGCCGATTCCTCCGAGGAATGGACCCGCGTCGTGTGTAAGTAGAGGTTTTGGTAATTTTTGAACTCCTTCGAGCATTTTTGACAGATGTAGCGTTTGGCTCGCTTGGGGAACAACACCGGTTTCCACGTGGTGAGGACAGACTCGTACATCTCCCGTTGCTCATCGGTCAGGATGGAGCTGGTAACGCTGATGAATTTCATGTCCTTGGGCGGAGGCGCCGGCTCCTGAGTCTGCTCCATGTTCTAGAAAGAGATGTTTATTATTAGTTGGGCCTTATGAGGCTCTTATGTTCAGTCATATTGTGTCTTATCAACCCTGTAAGAGTGAACGTAATCCAAGCATCATTATTTTGAAAATGTAAGTGGGATAAGATGATACATCTTGCATTGCGTTTTGTATGCTTATATTACATACATTCATACGATATTGTAGATGTAAATCACAGCCCGATGAATTTAGTTTATGTTCGTAGATGGTTTAGTTTTCCCTTTACGGTTACTTTGTACTTCAGTGAGTATAATAGGATAGTATTGGAGAATGATAAAAAGTGATGACTTGATGGTTGGATGGTATGTTTTTTTGATAGTCACCCGATCAATTGTAATCACGATTTGGTTATCTTTATCTTCAACGTTATTTTTAGCATATGCTCATTGCTCCATTTAGTTTTTCTTTAAATGTACCTATCCATACCTCTGAGGGATAATGCGAGTTATAAAGTAAGTAGCTTATAGGCAAAATGATGAAGATTCGAAAATGTTTTTTAATCTTATTTGTATGCTAATAAACTGAACGAATATCGATTTATTTCATAAATATTATCTAATAGGTACATGTAAGCAGCCAAATTCACTGCAGGCGGCAAATAGTTATATGAAATTATAATCCTCAAGTGGTTAATATTAATACCATGGGACTCATCATAGGACCGAGTAATAATACAGTTGAAATAGGTAATTTGCATTTATTTTAAAGATCTAGAATTCAAGTTACTTACAAGATTTAAAAGTTTAAAAACTTAATGGATAAGTTTAACTAGTTGATGGTGTTCTAAAATATATGAAAGTTTATTTTTTAATATGACTAATATGTAGAATAGAATTAAGAGAGACGGACAAAATATAATGTAGTATACTTAGCGGTACTTTTTTGTATAACAGTTTCATTTTCGACATGTCAGCGCTTGACATGCTCTCCTAAATAGTATGAAAGAGTTTGTAATTTACAAATCGTTAAAGGTAACGGCCGGGCCACGACGGCGACGGCGTGGGAACAAGTTGACCGGCAACCGCGCGCGGCGGCTCGTGGCGTGTTTCATATATCGCTATGACCGCGGAGCGTTTTAACAGCGTTTTCCTGTTACCAAATATTAAAACAAAGAAAAATGCAAAAATTTCTAAGGAATACAGCTAAAATATTAACTGATTTTCATTAAATTTTAAAGCAAAAGCAAAGGTCAATTAAAAAGCTCCGCGGTCATACCTATAACTACAGGTAGCAATTAATTCCTTTAGACAAGAATTTGATTATTATCCTTCACAATTTCTTGCTTACATGTCTCGATAACCGTATAAGAACGTGTAATGAGAAATCCCTCCAACACTTTCTACATTTCGTCTAACCTGGCCTGTTTCAAATCCTAGAACACTTATAAATCTTACTTCAGAAAGAAAAAGACTTGAAGACTTGTCTTTTGTAAGCTATTTAATATTAATACATTACTATTATTTTTATTACGTCTGCTAAAGTAAACTAAATGTATTTATAGAAGCGAAAAATACATAAACCCATAATCTTTACGGTAGACGGCGCTACGATACCGCCTTAAGGCATATAGAATTGAAGCAAGTAGTTGAAAAAATCGATGCTTTAGCTCGTGGCTTTGATAGCGTAATTGGTAATGCACCCGTCTGGCCCGAAAAGCCGTGGTAACGTGGGTTCATATCCCGCTCAAAGCATTTTTTTAATGTTCGCGTCTATATAAACATCTATTTAATATTGACTCATTCCATGTATTTATATTCAATGAGATTGTTGTCTTGTAAGACTTCACAGGCTGGCGAAAATAAAGGGACTTTAGCAAGTTGTAACAATAAATATTTTGATAATTATGTTGATACATGTCAACAAGTCTTTTAGCTCTGACATATTATTCTACAACATTCAAATAGAAAATAATTCTAAAATGAAGCACATCAACATTACAGCAATTACAATTGATCTACTTAACAAGTATTTTAAAACTTTATTCGCCTTATACTAATAATACTTTTAAAATGTTAATGGAATTTTGTACAAGTTTACCATATTGCGTTGTGTCCAACGTATCGAAACGTTTCATTTATTCATCTCACTCTAATTAGGGAAAACGTAAAATGATATTTATTTTATTTTACATTTAGATTCGAAGAGTATACAAAACAACAAGTTTAGTTTAACAGAGATACCAGCTACCAAATAACGTTCTGAATAAAAAAACAGTTATATTATTTATATATTAAATGATACAAGACAAATCATTTAGTTTAAAGTAGCAACAATCTGAATGTTTGGTTCCAAGTTTTACTTCATTACAATTTGCAACGTGGTTATAACTTTCAATATGAATTCAGATTTGAGAAGTTACTGATGGCATACGCGGTTTATACCTCCTTAAGCTATATAGTGCATATCTTTTGAGACTGACGTATACATACATAATTCTTATCAAAAATAAAATAATCATTTTGGTAATACTAATTATGTACAAATCATTGCAAACAACTTAATGCTGTACTATGATTCGCAATTAATATATACTTGCTATTTTTTTTCTGAAGAATTGTCTTATCAACAAGAGCGCCTATTAATTAGCTATAAACACCCTAGTAATACTTAATAGTTCGTATATGTATATGTATATTTTAATAATACAAAAATAAATTACAGAGGCAGAAAAAAGTTTGCCTTAACATTTCGAATAAATGTCACAATTAAAAAGTATCAGTGTCACACTGTAAAGGTAATAAAATGATAAAGATTCAATGTCACAATTTGACGGCATATATCACTAACACTTCACGATACGAATACAATCGTATGACACTTCACAAAACATTTTCCCGTAGTCTTCTGTCATACACTTGAATTCTAATAAATTGAGGTAGTTACGCTATCTTCAGCAAACTGGGTGCCAGCACGTTATTTTGTAACATTCTAGCCATAAGGGTCAGGTGGGCCAAAATACAGCTTAAATTCACGAGAGATCTTTATTATTATTTTCAAAACAAACTAATACTCAGTTATTATTCAAGTCTCAGATCAAGTTCCAAAAAAAGTTTTGTTTCACTTTGTGATTAATTGATTATTCTGAATCAGTATCAGTTTCATCCGACCCTGACTCAGAGCTGGTCTCAGGCTCGCACTTAATGAATTCTATTGCTTTAGGAGGTTCTTTCCGCGGCCGTCCCCGTCCCCGTTTCGGCTGCGCCGGAACTGGCACTTCTATTTCCTTTCCATCCTCCCCCATAACTGTTTTCACCATCATTGAGATTCGTTTTAGATGTTGCTGCTCGTGTCTTTGCAGATGGTTTAGCAAATACTTTCGGATCTTGAATTTTTTACCGCATTGGTCGCATTCGTGCTGATATTCCGTTTCATCCACCTCTACATGGACAGAGTTGTTATGTCTTCTCAAATAATGAGCGTGGACAAATTCCTTGTCACATTTATCACACCGTATCATAGGTTTAGGCTCCGGATGCACTATCTTCTTGTGCTTCTTCAAACGAATGGCGGAATGGAAGAATTTCTCACAGATATCGCATTTCACTTTCGTTTCCTGTGACGAGTGAATCTGCATGTGATCCTTCAAATACTTCTCGTTTTTAAACTCCCTCGAACACTCCGGGCACGTCGCTTTGGACTCCAATGGCGGGTGTATATTCAGAATGTGCCGTTTCATGTGATGTTTCGATTTGAAAGTCATCGGACAAAACACACACGGGTGCCTCTCGACTTCGGCATGCTGCGTTAGCAAATGTCTATTCAGGTTCAAATTATTTTTATACAATTTCTGGCAAATATGACATTTATACTTCTCCTTATCCTCTCTATGGCAAGACTCCATATGATATTTAAGTTTGCATGGAACAGAAAATTGTTTGCCACATACTTCGCACTTAATCTCTGGCAGCGCCGCCGGATGAAACCTTTTTACATGCATATGCAAAGCGCGGCGAGTTCGAAACTCCTGCATGCAAAACTGGCAATAGCACTTCTCATCCTCCGAGTAGTGCTTATTCATCCTGTGCATGTACAAGTAGTGTTTATTCTTGAATGTTTTGTCGCACACATTGCAGACAACAGCGGAGTCCCTAGTTGAATGCACTCTAGTAGTATGCAAGTAGAGATTTTGATAGTTCTTGAATTCTTTGTGGCATTCGGGGCAAATGAATCTCTTGGCGGGTTGTTTGAACATCATGGGCTTCCAGGTGGTGAGTACGGATTCGTACATCTCCCGCTGTTCATCAGTGAGGATGGAGCTGGTCACGCTGATGAACTTCATGTCCGTCGGGGCAACCTCCGGCTTCGCCTCCATTTTGGCTTCTAGAAATTAATTTTGCTATTAAACCCTGGGTTTTTATTAGGATTCTTGAAAACAGAGGCGTAACTAAATACACAAGCTAAGTATATTATGTAAGATTATTTTTCCAATAATAAAATGGAGTACAGAATAACTTAATCAATTGAAGATTGATATTGTTTTTAAGTTAATTAATAATTACGCCACTGTATAAAAATGCACACAGTTTCTTATCTTCAAATATAAGTAAATTAAAAAAATTGAGCTGTCTATTCAATATTCGTTGCCACACAACAGTAACAAGCAATTAGAAAGTAATATGGTTCTTGAAAGAGGTATGTGTGACAACTGCAATGACAATTATATCAAAAATACATGTACATTTTTATATAAAAAGCCAGGGTTTAAAAACAACTTCTAGCAAACACTACCATACAAGAAAATATATAGATCTTTAAAAAAACATCAGTAACTTAAGGTATTTTTAAATTTGAACCATTGTATTTATTGTTGATGTTATTGATTTTTGTTATGGTTTTTTCCTTATTAAGGATATTATTTTTCCAATTCTATGATCCTCATGCACATGAAAAGATTGTTTTTTTTTTTATTTGAATTTTCTTCTTTTCTACTTTTATGATGTGACATAAAATTACCTATAACATGTGACATGCAATTGCTGGTAACCAGTTGGGTTACTGTCAACACAATAAATATGTTGATTTAATTTCCACCCCAACATCTTTCAATATACCCAATCAGTCTTGACACTGCTCTTTTAATGTGAGATTTTGTATACAGACCATAACATTTACTACCACTACAAAATCATATATGTTAGTCCATTTTCAAAATTAATTGTTGTATTGTTTAGCACTGCCGTAACAACTTGATTATTAGTGAAATATACATAATAAAAACATTTCTTCTCTTATTTTTCTTCTGTAGCGTAACATATATTGTAAAACTGTTACCGATTTCTATGGTGACTAAGAACTGTGGAAGAGCGGGGCTTCCTGTCAAGGGTATTACATGTTTACTAGGAAGTCCCAGCCTTATACCATTTACTTGTATCTCTATTTAGAGAAATAAATACTTTTTCATCCTCATTTCACATATATTTGAAGAATGTGACTTTCTTTAATGAATTGTAGATATTGTCTGAAAACTAAAGTTGCTTTAATCTTATATGACCCTAACCTGGAATTGATATCTCTGACTGCAATAAAATATTATAAATGGGAACATTAAGTTTTTCAAAGGTATTCATATTGGAAAAAATATAATAAGAATACCTTTGAAAACATAATGTTTCCAATTATAATAAAAATAAACATTGCCATTACAAATAATTTGTTATTTACATTTTAAATTCATTTGATAACTTATCATGGTCCATCAGGTAGCTTATACAATTATGTTGTATGTTATGTATGTGATTGCAATGTAAATAAATGAAATGAAATAAAGCATAAAAGAGGTTACTTAAACATAGTATTTATGAAGAGTTGTAGAGCAAGAAGTATGGTCAGCATCGAAAGTAACTGTCAATTGAAAAGTTCATTTCAGTTTTGATGGAAATGAAATGAGCTCACCCGTCAAAATACAATGGAAAACTATCGTTCACTATATCTGTACTAAGATTGTCAGCTAATTTAGAAGCTGAGTCAGCGAATGTGTTGACTGAAAGAGGGAAGCAAGTGAAGGAGTGTATGAATTCTACATGCAGGAATACTTCAAGTAATGAGAAATAAAAATAAGTATAATGCCTTAAATAATGGTTTAGTAAAGGATAGGTATGATCTGTTCTATAACATCTTAAGCTGAATATACAGACAGTATATGAAGTGACCTTTGGAAAACATAATAGTAGGAGAATAACTAATGAGTTATTGAATTATTTTCCTCATGAGAAAACTCTTGTTAATATCAATTTGGTGTTTAAAAGCTTTGTTGTTTTTTAACCTTAAAATAGCAGGACTAAGAGAACAAAAAATAAACAATAATATACGAAAATACTCAGCCCGGCGATCTAATAAAAAAGGGAGGGACTGCGCAATACCGATAAGAGTGTGAACAAAAAAATACCCAATAAGTAAAAGAAAAACTCAACTTTTTTACTCACCGCTTGTGACGTAGACGCGATACGATTATGCCAGAATTGCACTTTGCAACGTTAACTCAGCGGGCGATACTGAATACACCATTTATACGCTCCGGACAACTTCGTCGATAAAATGGCATATCCCCTTGGGGCATATTATTATCAACCAACATGGCGCTTCGACATGTTTTTACGACACAACACAACTGCTAAGGATTCCTCGATACACGTAGTCGTATTTTAATGGGAGCACGATCACATTTGACCGTGCAGAATTAATATTTTAAGGTTTTTGTGATGATAAAATGTGTGTTAGATTATACGTTTGACATTTTAATGATAAATGTCAACTTAGCGGTGTTTTGTAGGTGATACGGTCGAACATGCACTGAGTAAACATAAAACGTGCATCTACAATGTACTTTTGAAACAGGATCACAAAATTAACGTACATTTGTAAACGTTATGGTAGCGTTAAAACTAATTCAATTAAAACTGTTTTTTTGTATATTTTATGTAGCCGTAATGATTGGTGGTAATATTTCCAAAAATTGGATCTGGTTAAAGATGTAAAACGCCTCAGCAGTTTACACGGCTTCTGTATGAAACAAGAATTCATATTAATTCTTGTGAATTTGATTATTAAAAAATGCATATATTTTTCTCTTTGTAATATTTTACAATCACAAATGCTTAAAGGTAAGCCATTGAAACTAGAGCTAGATTCTACACATTATTAAGTGCCCAATAGATGGCGCAGTAATCGATACTCATGCAGTCATGAATCTAAACTTTCTCATTTGCAGCCGCAAAACTAAAGTGAAGCCGCGTAAAATGTGTAAATAATTGTTCAAAGTCATGTGCCTTACGTAAATGCAATAAGATTATCATAATCAACAATACAGTAGCTAAACAGTTACACCCACGTGTCTTTCGCGCCAAAAATAGTACAATTTCTAATTCAGTCCTCGAACGTCGTTTTGGGTATTTTATAGTGAAATATAAATAAAAATGCGTGAAATTGTGCATTTGCAGGCCGGACAGTGCGGCAACCAGATTGGATCGAAGGTTTGTGGAATAAAACACCTATTTTTATGAAATTGGGTCATTTATTTCCGGTTGTGAGAAATCTATTTTTATTTGTGATAGTCGCACTCGCTATACGTAATATTGCGAGTTGTCGAGTGGAAATCATACATTTTAATTAGTAGCCTACGTAATTAATGAATCTAGGAAGTGTCTAAATTACTATGACTGCGACGCGACGGATAGTTTAAAAGTTAAATACCTAAGTAGTTTTTTTATATTTGTTTTTAAACGAAGAGTACGAAATTACACAACTGACATTAATTTACTAAAAAACAGCCAAAATTATGTGATATAAAAGAACGAAAAATGATTCCCTAGTTTGTCAATGAAACTTGCGAATTAGTTTTGGCCTTCGCGATCATCACTAATTATATCAAATAATTGAAAAGTTTTTAACTATTACACTAGAACTTATTTCATTTTAGATAATTACTGAGCTAATGTCAGTTTAGTTAGGGGGTAGACCTCGGGTAGACCGACACTAGCGTGCATTTTTGTAGACGGCTCCGCCTTCCACGTTTGTTCGGACAGCTTGGCGCGTGTTCTTAAATATAGTCGCAAGCAAAAGATACCTGTTTTCAAAAACTTTTCTCTTCCTTTAGTGAACAAACGTGAAACGCGTGGAAATTTGCAAAAGTGCGAGAACTCGAAAGTTTCCAGTTTTGATTGTAATTACTTATGAAATAACTAAATAAAAAAAATAAAAATAAAAAAAAACGATAAATGAATCGACAAAGAAAATGTTTACAATGAAGCGAAAAATTTATAAAAATTCAATGGTTCAGACAGGATTCGAACCTGCGTTTCCAACGGCTTTCGGGGCCAACACGGGCGTCCTACCAACTGGACCACCGAACCAGATGTCAGAGCCATTGAATCTTTCAACCAGTTTCAATTTTTCTCTTAATTGTAAACATTTGGTTTACGTTAGCAGACGTTACTGCTTTAATAAAAATAAAATCTTTATAATTAACTATCACTCTAGCACAGCACAACAGTGGCACGTGACTTCTTTCTTGCCCGAGAAACTTCTTCGCTGTACTGTGAGAGTGACGTGAGATACAGTCCGACCAAAAAGAGTAGAAATTAAAAAGTGGCAATACTGTAGTGTCGTCCCCGTTTTCTTATATTGATTAGAAAGGGGGGACACTACAGTATTGCCACTTTTTAATTTCTACTCTTTTTGGTCGGCCTGTAGTTGTGCTAGCGGGCTGCTCACAAAATTTCACGAGAATCCGTTGGGGAAGGCGATCTGTAGGCAAGAACAGCCAAAATATGGACAACTGGACATTTGAAAGATTTTTTCGGGCACGGGTGCAATGCTGATAAATTATGCATGTATGTATACATAAATCTTTCCTTTGAATCACTCTATTAAAAAAACCGCATCAAAATCCGTTGCGTAGTTGTAAAGATCTAAACATAGGGACAGACAGACAGGAAGCGACTTTGTTTTATACTACATATGTAGTGATTGTGAAGGCAAAGCTGGCATCTGAAAAGCTTGGTGTACTGCACAGGGCGGTAATGCACTCCTGGGCAAAGATTGCTGCTTTATAAAGCGCAAGTCCGACCCCACATGGAGTACTGCAGTCACCTCTGGACAGGAGCCCCGTGAAATGAAATGAAATATTTTTTTCTCAAACATGCAATGAAATATTATCTTTACGTTCCTTATAATAGGCTCGGAAGTATCGCTTTTTGGGCGCAACAACTCGAGAGGACTGTAAAGGGATTTCATACTGCTTTTCAGGCCTAGGCCTGCAAAGTAACTTTTTTTTGGTTTCAACAACAAGGTCATTCACACAGCTGGCTGGTTTGACAAAAAGCAGGTTTTGTTTTTAAAGGTTGGTTGTTAGACTAAAATGTCCTATTTGTCAATTAATAAAATGTTGTTCTTTGAAGTATATTTTTTTATTTCATTGTATGTTTGAGAAAAGCACTATACATGCCTCGTCGTGAAAACGGATTCCCGGCCACGTATCACTATCCGGCCTCGCTCGCACGCTCGCTCGGCCGTATATACCTACCTGGCCGGAAATCCTCATTTTCCCGGCCTCTGATGTAATGTAATTCAGTCACGGAGTATATGGAGATGGCATTCAGCGCAGTTTGTTCTAGCACCGCTGTAGCCGACTTTTACACGCACACAATTATATTCCTATAAAAATAAGGTTTTACAACAAACAGAAGTGAGTTGACATTGGCTGAGCTAATGTGTGCGTATTACGTGGTCATACACTACTACGATCAATGTATCGAGAATTTTAGTCCTTATATGCATATCAGACAATGTCTTTATTTTTATTATAACTTAAATAGAAATAAAATAAAAGGCAAATGAGACTGTGATTCAGTACGACAAAAGCCTCGAATTGACAAGAAATTGATTTCTACTTCCGTGAATTCAGTAGTGTCACTTTTGATATTAACGCTGGCTAAATATCGCAAGGTTTTATGTTACATTTAAAATTGAACCCTATCCTTGTAATACGGGGTCTAATTTTAACGACCCAGAAAATGTAATGTAAGCTCTGCCAGCGGTATGCATCTAATGATTCTAAAGGTTAAGGGCGTGATCAAATCAAAATAGTCGATATCGATAAAATAATAATATGTATAGGCTTATAATATGTATAATGCATGTTGAAGATATTTATTTTGTATGGTCGTAAACGTCGTAAATTAAATTATCACACCTTTTAATTTCTGGCGACGAAATCAAATGGAAGCGTCCATCTCAACCTTTCTATCGTTCAGAATGTTTACTTTACATATAGTGATATATGAATAATAAA
This sequence comes from Apotomis capreana, assembly GCA_947623375.1. Classification (NCBI taxonomy): domain Eukaryota; kingdom Metazoa; phylum Arthropoda; class Insecta; order Lepidoptera; family Tortricidae; genus Apotomis; species Apotomis capreana. The sequence continues at coordinate 1,361,523 of OX392523.1, read as the reverse complement.
AACATCACCTTACAACATTTGGAACAGGTAGTAGGTAAATTATAAACGGAGCAGATTTATTTATTTCATCATATAAAATGTAAACAAAATAATTAAGGGACAATCGTACACAACTCGACCTGGCCTTATACTAACCAATAGTAGATGACGATATAAACAATATATATAGATCTCTTTGTTTATTTTTGCTTATTCTTCTACCCAATGGTTGTCTGGAAGAGATCGCTCTTTAGCGATAAGACCGTCTATTGTCTACCATTTATAAATTAAGGTTTCAATTGTAAAAAATCTTGTTGGTGTGCAATAAAGAATTGTTGTATTGTATTGTATAGATAACATCCATGACTCAGGTACAGATATTCGAGTTCATCACACAAATGTTTGCCCTTGCCGAGATTCGAACCCAGGACCGCCGGCTCAGTAGGCATGTGCATTAAAACTGCGCCAACCTCGTCGTCAACTGACTAGCACGTATTACATTGTGGATTAGCAAAACAATAATATACTGTTTTAATCTAATGATTTTGTCAACCACTGCTATTGATTTAGCTGTAATAAAATTACTTGTCTGAATTTAAAAAAAACCGGCCAGGTCCGATTCTGACTCGCGCACCGAGGGTTCCGTACAAACTTTCACTTATCCCATCTTAATTGGCCTGGTTGAGTTAAGTTTGCATCTGAAATGTATGGCGCCGCATACAAACGAGGTGCAAATACTTATAGGGTGTCCCAAGAAGTAGTGATATACTGAAGCTGGGAGGTAGAGGACCTAGAGGGCTATCTAAATCACCCCCATGTATGTTCCGCGATTTTTCGTATTTTCGGAGTTATGATTTTTTTTTTTATTTTTCACCTATCGCCGAGTACGATGAGATTTTTATTAGTGGTGACGTGAATTATTGCGCTAGATGCTTGATTTTTTTTGTGTGCTAAGCTGATAGATAGGCCAATTCAGTATGGTAACATTTACTATCGTTAGATCTTTGAATGGAATAAAAAAAGAATTAAATGCCAAGAAAGATAAAATTACCCAGTATGTTCACAACTTCAAGGGCGTTTAAAAAATTAAAATCACATAAAAATAAATTACCGTTTGGCTTTTAAAAACTGGCTCTATCTATCAGGTAGCTACCCTGAAAATTTCATTTTATTATTCATAAGGCTTCAACCAAAAAATTGAAATCTAAATGTGGTAAGTGCAAAATTTTAATTTACATGATGATGAATGCAAACAAAGTAAAACCAATTCAAAGGTGTTTAATTAAAAAAAAAAACAAAATGGACCCCCTGTTGCTCAATGCAAGTGCGACATCGCCGGAAAATTGTCTTTTAAACGTCTGAATGCACTTCTATTATTTTTAATGGTTTCTCCTGCTACTCTCAATTTCCGGGTTAACTCGTCCAAATTGCGCATTCTCTCGAGTAGACGAGGTCTTTGTAGTATCACCATACAAAAAAAACAATGGGGTTTAGGTTGGGGGACCAGGCTATAAGGCAGGTGTCACCCCGGCCGCAACGACCAATCCATCTTTCAGGGTATCTTTGATTTAAATAGTTTCTCACGTCCAAGGCAAAATAGCATGGTGCACCATCACACTGCAGTACTATGCTTCTGCGTGTCTCCAAGTCCACATCTTCTAACAGCAGGGGCAGATCGACGCGTAGAAAATTTAAAAAGAGATTGCCGCCCAAGCGCTCTGGCAGCTGAAAGGGCCCGATTAGCTGACCGTTAAGTATGCCAGACCAAAGGTTAACACTAAAGTTCTTGGAATGTCGATTCCCTTTTAAAATTCGGATTTTCAATTGCCCATGAGTGAGAATTGTGCTAAAAATCCCATTGCGTCTAAAGTGGGATTCGTCCGTCCACAGGATTTGGTAAAAAAGAATTTCGTTTTCAGCATTTCCTGACAGAATTCAATTCGCCGATTGTAATCTTCCGGTTTCAACTGTTGTACTTTTCTAATGTGAAACGGATGATATCCTACGCTCTGTAGTGTACGGTGTACCTGAGATTTAGAAAGTCCGGTACGACGTTCCATAACTCTCACACTGGTCGACGGGTCTCTTTCTACTACTTGAACAACTGCATCTACTACATCAGGATCCGGCATAGTGGCCATACGGCTTGATCTAGTACCCGGTATGTGACCTTCCAAAAACGCATTATGAAGATCATGCAATAGTCAGGAAACGTTTCAGGTTGAGGCCCGCCTCTTCGTTCACATGTTCAGGGTACAGCCTTGAAGCTTCCGCCGCATTCCCTCTAGCATATGAATCCAGTGCATTCAGACGTTTGAAAGACAACTTTTTCCGGCGATGTCGCACTTGCATTGAGCAACAGGGGGGCCATTTTGACAATTTCTTGTAATTAAACACCTTGTAATTGGTTTTACTTTGTTTGCATTAATCATCATGTAAATTAAAATTTTACTCTTACCACATTTAGATTTCAATTTTTTGATTGAAGCCTTATGAATAATAAAATGAAATTTTCAGGGTAGCTACCTGATAGATAGAGCAAGTTTTAAAAGCCAAACGGTAATTTTTTTTTGTGATTTTATTTTTTTAAAGGCCCTTGAAGTTGTGAACATACTGGGTAATTTTATCTTTCTTGGCATTTAATTTTTTTTTTACTCCATTCAAAGATCTAACGATAGTAAATGTTACCATACTGAATTGGCCTATCTATCAGCTTAGCACACAAAAAAAATCAAGCATCTACCGCAATAATTCACGTCACCACTAATAAAAATCTCATCGTACTCGGCGATAGGTGAAAAATTAAAAAAAAAATCATAACTCCGATAATACGAAAAATCGCGGAACATACATGGGGGTGATTTAGATAGCCCTCTAGGTCCTCTACCTCCCAGCTTCAGTATATCACTACTTCTTGGGACACCCTGTATAAAAATAATGTAATAATTAATATAATTTAATCTGCAAATTCTGAGTTTTAGTAATTATTTTTGACATAAGTAACAAATTGAAATATGTAACAATTAAGTATTTGAATATTGTTTTATTTTGTTTGCATGCCTTTTTGGTAGAACACAAGCAACACTGTATATACCTGTATCACCTAATTTATTACTATGTTCTTGCAATAAACGAATTTGAATTTGAATCAAACTTAACGCAACCAAGTTCTCCAAATATGATTTACCTATTTATTTATTTAATTAATCTTTATTGCACAAAAGAAAACGTATCGTACAAAAGGTGGACTTGATGTTTGAAAAGGACTATATTTTTTAAGATTTTTATTAGTATTTGTAGTAAGTATGTGGCGATTTCAGATTTTTATAAGTATTTGTACTACTTGCCAAATTTCATAGTTCTAGGTCATCGGGAAATACTCTATCACTTTGATTCCCTTGAGTGACGAAATGTGCGTTTTTGGCGACATAAACGGCCGTATCTTTTTAGGGTTCCGTACCCAAAGGGTAAAAACGGGACCCTATTACTGAGACATCGCTGTCCGTCCGTCTGTCACCAGGCTGCATCTCAAGAACGGTGATAGCTAGACAGTTGAAATTTTCACAGATGATGTATTTCTATTGCCGCTATAACAACAAATACTAAAAATAAAATAAATATTTACGGGGGGCTACCATACAACAAACTTACAGATAATGGTAAGGAGTCCCACTCGCGCTTGGCCGATATTATTTTCACGTTAACGTAGAAGCTTGATTTTTTTTTCACAGCTTTAAGGGACCCTAGACCTGAGTATATATACATATAGTGTTCATTTCAACTCGACACCTCCACGCGTTCTCGAGATAAAGGGTCTTGACAGACAGACAGACAGACGGCCGGACGGAAAACAAAGTGATCCCATAAGATTTCCGTTTTTTCCGATAGAGGTATGGAACTCTAAAAAACAAGGTGATAAAGTGTAAATTATATTATTAAAATGGACAAGTTAGTATGAAACACGAGCGGCTCACATTAAAACCTCCATACAGAATATCGACAATTTATGGTTTAGACTTGTTCCCCCGCACTAAATTGTCAGACGGACGTGTAGCGAACGCCACGTAATGTTTCGCGAGTATTCCGTACTCCTTGTATCGGAACGTTTTGGTGACAGGCCGCTGCGCGCGACTTTTAAAAAGTTCGAGTAGTGTCACTCTTGACGGCTCTATTATTTTCGGTTGGCAATTGCTTATGAAATGTTATTTTATGTTATTTTTGTTACCTAATTATTGTGACAAATAAATATAGTTAATTCATTACATATGTTGTTTGTTCAACTTCGTATTCCTACAGTGGTGACCCCGACGTGATCTGAACACGCAACCTTCTGATTCCTCCTATCGTTGAGCCTAGATCGACTCGTTCTGGTCGTCGGATATGGTTGCCTGAACGTTATCGACACTAAAGGTCTCGGGGGAGGCTGATGTAGCGAACGCCACGTAATGTTTCGCGAGTATTCCGTACTCCTTGTATCGGAACGTTTTGGTGACAGGCCGCTGCGCGCGACTTTTAAAAAGTTCGAGTAGTGTCACTCTTGACGGCTCTATTATTTTCGGTTGGCAATTGCTTATGAAATGTTATTTTATGTTATTTTTGTTACCTAATTATTGTGACAAATAAATATAGTTAATTCATTACATATGTTGTTTGTTCAACTTCGTATTCCTACAGACGTATACATTGCGTGCTCCTAAAGATGTTGCGTGAATAGTTGCCATGTCAAGCTAGTAATGTATAATTATCATAATGCACTGCAATATTTTACGAAATATTACAAAATACCGAATTTTATTACTTCCCAGTGAAATTAAACTGTATCAGGTATCTTTTTGAGTATGCAGATCTCGCCTGTGATGATTATAATGGCACAATTCGGCATATTTCTAATTTTTTGGCACATAATTACTCAAGCACGTTCGTACGGTAACTAAGTGACTGTTGACATCACGTTGACATTTCTCTGGGATTTGGGCTAATGCTCGGTTATGCGTGCCCCGCCCATTACCCAGTCTATAGTATTCTTATGGTCTGTGAATTCAGTAGTAGGCCACAGGGCACTTTTACAAGTCGGATTATGAATCTACCGGCATTTCGCAAGAGGAGACCGCTGTTGAGAAGAAAGCCGAAAGAAACTCAACATTAAGTAATTTTTATTTTAAATACCAGCTTAGCTAAGTTTCCGCTTCAGTGACAGTGGAAGGTTTCGGTCTGTGAAGCAAGATAGCAAATTAAATCGGAACTGGACACATCTCATGCGTTTCCATTCATTCGTTACGTACGTTATGCAGATTAAGTGATTATGCATGCGTTACAAAAGGTTGTCTGTGGTATGAATTAACTGATAGCGGTGTACTATATTTATTGTTTATTATTTTTTAGCTAATCCAGCCTTTCAAAATATGGTTATAGTTTTGACCTACTTTCCATTTCTATAGTAGGGTGTGTCTTTTAAATAAAAACCGGAGTTATCGCAAAATTTCATAATTTTCTTAAAAGGACGTAAGTTGACTTCCAAAAGGTAATAAGTAATTACAGTTACTTTGGCGTTTACGACCTTTTTTTAGAGCTTGAAATCTTTCTCGTAACTTAAGTGTATTGTGAAGGATGAGTAACTACGGAACCCTACACTTAGCGTGGCCCGACATGCTCTTGGCCGGTTTTTGTTTGTTATAGCGGCAACAGAAATACATCATCTGTTAAAATTTCAACTGTCTAACTATCACGCTTCGTGAGATACAGCCTGGTGACAGATAGGTAGACGGATAGTGGAGTAATTAGATCTTTAAAACTACGCAACAGATTATGCTGCGGTTTTTTTTAATATATAGAATTCAAGAGGAAGGTTTATATAGGTACACCGTGGGCCCGAATAAACCGACAGACTTTAACCACGTATTTTTGATAGTACTACAAGTAAAAAAATTTATGCATAATTATAGAGAATCACTTCATTCAGTATCAGCATTGCGCCCGTGTGAAGCCGGGGCGGGTCGCTAGTATACAAACATAACGCTCTTGTAATTAAGCACTGTTCATTGTCACGTGTTCCACATTGAAACTTGAGCTTTCTCTTAGAAAGCCTTCTGTTAATTGTGCTAAACTCACGCGCGTTAAACTATATTACGCTCATTTACATGCTTGGTTGGTGATCAAGCCTGGGAAACACGAACACGGTATACTTAAGTAACAAAGGGTAAATGTAACGTTATTCTGTATTCTGTTTGTATATCATAACAGGCTAGTGATTTCTGTGTTTTATACTCGTCTCAAATAAATAAATATCAGACAACCTCACACAAATCTATCTAGTCCCAAATTAAGCTCAAGAAGGCTTGTGTTATGGGTACTAGACGACGATATACGTACTTATATAGATAAATATATACTGAAATACATAGAACAACCATGACCCAAGCACAAATATTCGAGTTCATCACACAAATATTTACCCCGGCCGGGATTCGAATCCGGGACCGCCGGATCAGTAGGCAGGTGTCTACAAACTGCGCCAAACGCGTCGTCAATGTAAATGAAATGTATTTCTGGTTTGTATATAATATAATTAAGTGAATAAAGGATTTTGACCTTACAAACGGTCCGGTAGTTTTGAATTTTTGATATGTTGTATAGGAGGGTTAGTCAGTTTTAAAATGCAAAATGCACAATTCCCCCTCCGCGCCCGCCGCCATATTGAAAAAACCGGCACTCTCTTCATATTTTTGCTCATATCTTCCTTTAGGAGCATTTTAGCTAGAAGAAAGCTTGGACAATGTCATAGAGAGTTAAATTTACTACATTTTCCATTTTATATTTTGTTTCTAGGACAGATAGTTACGGAGATATGCACATTTAAAAAAACTTAAGAAATTGCAATTTCCAACTCAAAAACAAACTTCTGGATTATATCTTCGTTTAGGAGCATTTGAGCTAGAACACTGCTTGGGCAATGTTGTAGAGAATTAAATTTACTATAATTTACGTTTCAAATTTTGTTTTTGAGTTGGAAATTGCAATTTCTTAAGTTTTTTTAAATGTGCATATCTCCGTAACTATCTGTCCTAGAAACAAAATATAAAATGGAAAATGTACTTAGTAAATTTAACTCTCTATAACATTGTCCAAGCTTTCTTCTAGCTAAAATGCTCCTAAAGGAAGATATGAGCAAAAATATGAAGAGAGTGCCGGTTTTTTCAATACGGCGGCGGGCGCGGAGGGGGGGGAATTGTGCATTTTGCATTTTAAAACTGACTAACCATCCTATACAACATATCAAAAATTCAAAACTACCGGACCGTTTGTAAGGTCACACATAGTACTTTAGTCTCTATTCACCGTATTAATAACAGGCTAGCGATTTCTGTGTTTTATACTCGTTTAAATTTTGTTCTGAAACACGATTTCTTGTCGCTTTTATGAACTAAAGAGAATGCCTCGTGGCCGCCTTTTGTACGATAAGTTTTTTTTGTGCCATAAAGATTAAATAAATGAAACAGAGTAAAAACGGGACCCCATTTAGTACTAAAGACTCCACTGTCCGTCTGTATGTCACCAGGCTGTATCTTATAAACCGTGATAGCTAGACAGTTGAAACTTTCACAGATGTATTTCTGTTGCTGATATAACAACAAATACTAACAACATAACAAAATACATATTTAAGTAGGATTATTTTTTATTAAAGCAGTAACGTCTGCTAACGTAAATCAAATTCAATGGCTCTGACATCTGGTTCGGTGGTCCAGTTGGTAGGAAGCTCGTGTTGGCCCGGAAACCCGTTGGAAACGCAGGTTCGAATCCTGTCTGAACCATTAATTTTTCCATTTTTTCGCTTCATTGTAAACATTTGATTTAAGTGGGATTTTTAATGGGAGCCCCTAACAACAAACGTGATATTATTGTCGTTTTTCTATTTGATGGTACGGAACCCTTCGCGCGCGAGTCCGTATCGGACTTGGCTGGTTTTTATTTTTCTAGCTTATGTGACATACGTTTCACGCGTCTACTTACCAAATACCTGTTACAGCATTCATTATATCGACGAAAAAACCGGCCAAGAGCATGTCGGGCCACGCTCAGTGTAGGGTTCCGTAGTTGCCCATCTTTCACAATAGACGAAAATTACGAGAAAGACTTTAATTACGAGAAAGATTTCAAGCTCTATAAAAAGGTCGTAAACGCCAAAGTAACAGTAATTACTTATTACCGTCTGGAAGTTATCGATTATACGCGCCAGATTGAGCGAAATGTGTTGATATAGTATGGCACTTTCAAATGTGTAACGTTCGAAGTGTAGGGACACCGCGCGACAATTACGTCATTTTAAAGAAAATTATGAATTTTTGCGATAACTCAAAAACGGTTCGACCGATTTTATTAAGGCCTCGTTTTCATGAATTTTTCATAATTTTTTGACCCATAGTTGAAAAGTTAGGGGGGGACACTATTTTATTTTTATTTTCGGAGCGATTTTTTACAAAACTGCCGACTTTATGAAAAAGTAATGTTCGGAGACCCCTATTATTTTTAAAGACCTATTGGGTCGTTCTCAAAATATTTGCACCGCTGCGTTAATTTTGCATTTTTTTAGAAAGTTGCGATTTCTTCTTTTATTTTTCATAGGATCGCTAGAAATATATTCAGACAATTGATATCACATCGAGGGAAGTAGTTTAATTGAATATCTTAGAAGATTTAGGTGTTTGAAATTTTAGGTCGACAGGTGAAAGACATCGATGTCAGGTAAACGACATTTGTTACCAAGTTATCGACAATGGGTGCAGGTTTGCGACAAATATGTTCCAACTTCACTGGATTTGTTAGCAGGTTAACGACGACGGTTGCAGGTAAGTGACATTTTAAATAAAACCTACATTGAACTGTCACATAGTGCTTTTTTGGTTGTTTTATTTCTTTTTTAGTAATGTTAGTAATTTGCATACAAAAAAAAACAAGCATTTAATTTTCATCTCATAGGACATTTCTCAGGAGGTTTTTTGGCTTGTACAATTCAGAAAGGTCATAACCGGCAAAAAGATGCAAAACTCACGTGATTTTATAAATTTCTTATGAAGGTTCAACAGAGAATCATTTAAATAACGTTTCTGCATCCTAATGCTGCCTCTTTTGACATATTCTTTCTTACCCTCTGAGTAACCTACTGCTGTTTTCGTCATCTTCGAGGAATTACTTCACATCTGATAACCAAAGAGCCTTCGGCTGCGTTAGGTGGGATAAGCTATGGGAGGTATTGTCTGAAGCTGCCAGCACATCTGGCTTTATAAAGCCTTTACAAGTCTGGATACAGAATGGTGTCGGTAGGAGATGTCACATACCAGAACTTTAAGTTCCGGAAAGGCGTACGACAGGGATGCATAATATCCCCAATCCTATTTGACAGATATGGCGCCCTTGAAGGTACGTGGTAGACATCACCTATTTTGCATCACCCAAAGTAGAAGTATCCTAACTTTTGGAATGACTCAAAACAACCAGCCTCAGAATGGGTCTCGATATTAATATAAATAAGACCGAGCTGATGATAGTCGACCATTACTAGTCGACAAAGTACTAACCTGCTTAAAGAGTATAGTTGAAACTGTTGATCAGTTCCAGTACCTTGCATCCATTGTCACAAATAGAGGCACATGCAAACCAGGATTCGCAGGTGAATCGGAATGGCCAAAACAGCGATGACCCAAAATATGGAAAGATAGAAACATCCCTAACCGAACTAACGTGCACCTCGTCTGTGCACTTGTCTTCTGGCAGAGACCTGGACGCTCAAATCCGCTGACAGGCAGAGGATTGATGCTTTCGAAATCTGTTGCGGGCGCCGCCTGCTAAGGATTTCTAAGACAGCTTGAACGTAAAATGGAATACTCAAACTAAGCTACTTCGTTAATATATATGTTTTATAACAACGAAACATGAGTTGAGACACGGATATTGACCGATAAAACCTGGTTTTTAAATAATTTTGTATAAGTGTTTAAATAATTGTCGTTCACCTGCCGTATGTGTCGTTCACCTGTTTTTATATAGACAAGTGAACGACATACAGGTGATGGACAAAATGACAGTTATGTCATCAAAACAAATAAAGTATTTCGTTGATGAACTGCATGTTTATACACATAAAAGTAGACCATACTTTACGCGTTATAAATTAAAATGAATGCAATAGTACACACGTCAACCAAAATATGGAAGGCAGAATATAGACTACATACCCATTACAAACTCCCTATCGCGTAAGTGTATGTATCATATTTTTTTAGTGCAGCACACTGACGACGTGTCACTCGGAACAGTGTTAGGTGGCAACTGAAGGTCTCGATTTATGCGGGGTGAGGCAGTGGAAACGAAATAGTAGTCACACAATTGTAATGTTTGTCTCATGACAAGTGAACGACAAAAAATGGCGTGGACAAACTTAAATTGCAAATAATTTGCAACATAAGCATAGTATTATTATTCGATATGGTAGTATTCAATCTTCATCATATATGAAAATAAAATGGAGTACTGAACTTAAGCTAAGTCGGTAATGTATATGTTTTTATTACATATAACAAAACATGAGAACCTCGCGTTGGGACACGGCAAGTGACCGACAAAACCTAGTTTTTAATCGTTTTTTTTTCTATTAATATACTTAACTTTTAATTAAAAGCATTTGGCCTCTATGTAAAAAGTGTCTATAGATATGGGTTGATAATTGAATATTTAAAATAATGCGGTGTAAAAAACTTCTAATAAGACAAACCTGTTGACAGGTGGCGGTGCAAATATTTTGAGAACGACCCTATTCAACTACGACTACTGTTGACAACTAGTGTTGAAACGAAAAAAAAATCACCCCACTGAATGAATGTTTTTCGGTTACCTCCCGTACACCAAAATTTTTTAGTTTTTATTTTACCGTTTTGTCGCCGTGACATACTAATACCAAATTTCAGCTTTCTAGTACATAACGAAACTATAAGGGTTCCTAGTTGACTACGGAAACCTAAAATGCGAAAACGTACCTAGTAAACGCCAATGAATTCCCTTGGCGTTTACTACGTTTTCGATTTTTCCGTCGGTATATTATAGAATAGGATGTAGACTTACAAATTTCGAAATCAAATGTATTATTTATTTCAATTAACGCATAGTTTCAAAAATAGGTCAATTTCAACACTTGAACATATATCTACTCGTACATCTGCTCAAATAGCGTAAAAACCAACATTGCATAACCTCTTTTTACCCTACTACGGCAAAGAATAAGAAAGGATTATGGAAGTATTTATTCGAATTTTAACACTATTATAATTATAAACCAATGGCTCGATGTTTGTTTCAAAATTTATAATTTTTACGTTTTTATAACCCCCATAAGTATTTATTAATATGTTGTGGTGTAACCTATGACCGTCAATTTCGCCCTTCTGGAAATATATGTCATCCCGTCCCTCATGACTGTACTGGTTTACAGTAAAGATTAAATAAATAAATAGTAAATATCTTCGCCATTTTGATTAATTCTGAAAAACACTATCCTACTTATTGAACCTGACAGAACTTCATGAAAATCGTTTGAGAAATGCGACCTCTCGCCAAGGACGGCCGGAAAGCGTATGGACATCCAAACATGCTAACATTCAAACATATTAGCGGGGTATTTATCTTCAAAAATGAAAAAATGTGATAATATTTAATTTTCTATCCTTTATTTCATTATGCCGGAGAAGGGTTAAAAAAATGTTGTCAAGCGTTCAAAAGGTAAAAGAAAAGTGATTATAATATCTACGAAAAGTCTTAAAATCAGAATTAAAATAAAACAACCTCAGTAACGTATCCTTGAGACAATAGCTGTGCACACATAGTTGTAACCACGACCTTACTAACAGCCCATTCTAAAACAGCTCAAGTACATTGGAGTTTCGCATAAAATATGGCTTTTTTAAACTGATAACCGCTGTCCCATTCCTAAACGACTTATGTACATTGTAGTCGCTCACAATTATGGCTTTCTTGAACTGATAGCCTGTGTCTAAACTAATCCATTTGGAAACGGCCTATGTTCATTAGTTTCACATGTAATATGACTTTCTTGAAGTGAGGAGTTGCGTGAAATCGTGACATTCTTTCAGTAATGACGCAAGAGCGACATACGTATTTATTAACATATATACGTAGGTACGTTACTGATGGGAAAATATTATTTACTACTTGTTGCTTACGATTACATTACAACATGAATAAGCAACCTAGTTTGAGATGGAAACTAATGATAACACACAAAAAGTTAAACTTTTGTATAGAGCTGTGTAACTCCGTATTTTAATAAACTATAGACGATGATTATTTTGTATTAAAATCGTAAAACGTAGGCCAATATTAAAGATAATGATTTGGTCTGTTTGGCAACCTTTTATTTTTTCTCCTTAGTAAGTAATTTGTGCTGAAGTCACTAATTGACTTGTTACTGCAGAAAGGCAAGGACAAATGCAGGTCGAATAATTAAGTATCAATAACTTTTCACAGGTTTGGTATGCAAATTAAAAAACTGGGCAAGTGCGAGTCGGACTCGCGCAAGAAGGGTTCCGTACCAATATTTAACAAAAAACACGTTCTTTGTATGGGGTTCGCCTTTAATTTTTACTTATTTTTTATTTTTATTATTTGTTGTTATAGCGGTAACAAAAATATACATTACGTGAAAATTTCAACTGTCTAATACCTATAAACGGTTCATGAGAAAATGCCCGTTTAACGAAATATCATGCATAAAGCCATATTTTTGTATGGGAGTCCCCCTTAATTATTATTGTTTTATCATGAATAGTATTTGTTGCTATAGCGGCAACAGAAATACATCATCTGTGAAAATTTCAACTGTCTAGCTATCACCGTTCTTGAGATACAGCCTGGTGACAGTCGGACGGACATCGGAGTCTCAGTAATAGGGTCCCGTTTTTACCCTTTGGGTACGGAACCCTAAAAACAATTAACGTGTCATATTGTCACAATCCAAATGTTTATCACACTAATATAATAAAGGCGAAAGTTTGTGAGTGTGTTTCTGTGTAAGTATGTTTGTTATTTCTTCACGCTCAAACGGCTGGACCAATTTTAATAAATTTTGGTATGAAGGTAGCTGACACTCTGGATTAACATATAAGCTATTTTTATCCCGAAAAAAAAGTAGTTTTCCCGTGGGACGAGCGGCTTAGTTAGTTCCGATATAAGAGCCCTATTCTCAGAAATGGTTTGTGAATTATCATAGGCTGTAATCGAAACAAATCGGTAATATCAGGCGCCTTTTGTGAAGATAAAAAAAATACTGACTGATAGTGTTTTATTCTATTAAATAACCTGATATTTCACCATTTTTCAGTTCTGGGAGATCATCTCAGACGAGCACGGGATCGACACCACCGGCCACTACCACGGTGACTCCGACCTACAGCTGGAGAGGATCCAGGTGTACTACAATGAGGCTGCAGATGGTCAGTTATATCTACATTCACTCGAGAAACCATAAGGGCCGATCTAGTCCAGTCTTCGATTCAGGTGTACATACATATACAATAGGCAACCATCTATCGAAGCGAGTGTTAGCGAGACCAGACGTTTGTCGATCTTAGACCCAGCTGTGGTGAAGGCATTGAGGGTTATGACCACTACTGATATCGCTGCCTAAAATCTGCCCTTGAGAAGACATTACTTAGGTTGCAGCCACTCATGTGACAAGCAGGTCACAACACGTTCTCTTAAAAATGGTGTTGGAAATGGTGCTCATGCCAGTTTGCAGTCTGAATGAATTTGGCAGATTCTCGCACTGTCTTCGGTCCAATCGCTGAATCTGTAATGGTTCGCTGCTGATTGCATTTGATAATTTTTGATGCAAGTCCCATATAAGTACGACGCGGTTGGCTCAGTTTGTAAGCACTTGCCTACTGAGCCCGCGGTCCTGGGTTCGAACCCGGGCCAGGGCAAATATTTGTGTGATGAACTCGAATTGTGCTTGGGTCATGCATGTTATCTATATGTATATCGTCGTCTAGCACCCATAGTACAAGCTTTGCTTAGTTTGGGACTAGGTCGATTTGTGTAAGATTGTCCCTTAGTATTTATTCATTTATTTAATATATTTTTATCAATGTCTTATCTGTAGGCACCCGCTTCGTGCCCCGCGCCGTCCTGGTTGACCTGGAGCCAGGCACCATGGACGCCATCCGCTCCTCCACCTACGGTCAACTGTTCCGCCCTGACAACTTCGTGTTCGGGCAGAGCGGCGCTGGTGAGCTGTTTCAAATTACTCAATAATGAGAGAACTGAGCCACACAGCACTCGGCATGCTTCCACACTATGTAATGGTGAGGCTGGTGAGGCTACTACGGACAACTTTTTCACAGCAAAAAGCCTGTACAGCTTATTTTTCATGTAGATGTCGTTACCAAGCTATGCATATTGCAGGGATAGAGTAAAACCGTGTTTCTGGCGATGGCTGAGCGTCATCACCTTTTCGGTACAATTTATTTTATTTTCTATTCAACAAATTCGTCATTGCCTAACGTAATACTCTGATTGCTGCATGACTTCTCTTCCTACTTAGCGCTTATGATTGTCAATGTATGTGTGCAGGCAACAACTGGGCGAAGGGCCACTACACCGAGGGAGCGGAGCTCGTTGACTCCGTCATGGATGTCGTGAGGAAGGAGTCTGAAGGCTGCGACTGCCTTCAAGGTATGGAGTTAACCTGGACATCACCAAAGTAGTTATATAAGCAATCGATCCAGATGATTGATAAAGATAGAGTCAAGATCACAAGAATCACTAAAAACATTGGGTGAGTTTAACACCCGGCGATTGTGGAGGTGTTAACCTTAAAAGAAGCCTTTATACAGCTGTTCAGTGGATAACTTTCTGATGATGATTAATTGATTAGGATAAATAGTGATTTTAGTATTACCGAGTACCTAGTCCTAGTCTAGAACATCAACATTTGAGACAATTGCTGACACGCGCTATTGGTAATTAAAATAAATTACGCGCAATCCTCTAATTTTGTATTAATGAGTTTTCTGTGACCAGGTTTCCAGCTGACCCATTCTCTTGGAGGCGGCACGGGCTCCGGCCTGGGCACGCTGCTGCTGAGCAAGCTGCGCGAGGAGTACCCTGACCGCATCATCAACACCTTCAGCGTCGTTCCCTCGCCCAAGGTACCTTCATATCCCATCAGTAATGCTTTGTTGGAAACTCAGAAACTCCCGATTTATCCTGAGATGCTCACGGGGAGGATAGCTTGAGTATCTGAGGCGAAAATAACTTCTGGAAACATCATCTCGTTACCGATTAAGGAAATAAGTAAAGTACAAAATTGTATTCTCTCACCTGTCCTGTATTCTTACCAATTCAAAAATATATGGGTATCAAGAGCATTTTTGCCACGATACAATTGTGAATCTATCTACCCATAAGTTCCCTGTTAAGTTATCTAAAAAGCGAGTAAACCTTCAGTGTTGTACTATGGGCTGCACAATTCTGCAGCTCATTGTACACATGGATAATGGATAGGTCGACGATGCCTCTATATTTTCCATTCAAGGCCTCTTGATTGTCAACCAGATATCGTGTTCCGTAATTCCAGGTGTCAGACACGGTAGTAGAGCCGTACAACGCGACGCTCTCCGTCCACCAGTTGGTCGAGAACACGGACGAGACCTTCTGCATCGACAATGAGGCGCTATACGATATCTGCTTCAGAACGTTGAGGCTGCAGGAACCAACTTATGGCGACCTCAACCATCTGGTGTCGGTGAGTCCCGTGTAAACTTGTTTGTATGTGTTTCTCCATACCACCGGAATTTCGGTGGTCGGTGGGATCCGCTCCAGGAGCAGAGAACAGACAAATTTCGGGATATTAACCGCTACAGTATGTCACTGATACGACCCTCGAACGTTGAAGAAAAGAGCGTACTCCCACCTGAAAGGCTGGCAATGCACTTGTGACTCCTCTGGTGTTGCAGGTGTATAGACACCAGTGGAGACAAGTGTGGTGCCGAGGCGACGGTAATGCTTTCCATCAGGCGATCCGTTTGCTCGTGTGCCCTCTATGACATATTTGTTCTTCGCCAGCTAACGATGTCCGGAGTCACGACTTGCCTGCGGTTCCCCGGACAGCTGAACGCCGACCTCCGAAAACTGGCCGTCAACATGGTTCCGTTCCCACGTTTACACTTCTTCATGCCTGGTGAGTCACTAAAAACGTAGAAAATGTTACGACACCCAAGATGAATCTATGTGTTTCATCTTGTAATCCGAAATAGATGTTACTTCCGAATACTTAGAAAACAACACACAAGTTACCAGAAAGTATAAACAGCACACCAGTATAAGTAAATCCGGCCCTGGCTCTAAATGCCCTCACGTGTTCCCAGGAAACAGCCAAGTTGACAATATTTTCTGGTAAAGGCTTTTACTCTGACCTACCATCACAGATTTTCAGGTAATATGCCACTGACAATGTCACTTTATTTGTTGCCTTGCCTTGTTTTCCAGGTTTTGCTCCATTGACTGCCAGAAACAGCCAAGGATACAGAGCTCTGACTGTTCCCGAACTAACGCAACAGGTACGTTGCTAGCGGCATCTTCGTATTCATTGATCATAATCTGAGATACAACCTTCAATCTTGATTTTTAGGGTTCCGTACCCAAAGGGTAAAAACGGGACCCTATTACTGAGACTTGGCTGTCCGTCCGTCCGTCCGTCCGTCCGTCCGTCCGTCCGTCCGTCTGTCACCAGGCTGTATCTCAAGAACGGTGATAGCTAGACAGTTGAAATTTTCACAGATGATGTATTTATATTGCCGCTATAACAACAAATACTAAAAATAAAATAAATATTTAAGGGGGGCTCCCATACAACAAACGGGTTGTTTGCGTTAACTTTGCACCTCATTTGTATGGGGCGCTATACATACCAGGTGCAAACTTAACTTAACCACTTAAGGATGAAAACTGTTTGTACGGAACCCTCGGTGCGCGAGTCTGACTCGCACTTGCCCAATTATTTAATAAAAACCTGACAATTATCTTAAAGGCCCCGTATATTCTGATGTTTCTGACCTTTATTGTTGAAACGATCAGGTTCTCTTGATAATACCCAACACCTAAGTCGTGCACTTGGATCAAGAGAAATGTCTTTGTATTCTGTCTTTGTAATAATTATCTATTATGTGATCCGAAACAAGATTTCTCAATTCATTTAAAGGCTCCGTTTTGTTAACCAATAGTTATTCCATTGGTCCCTATATCCATCCCCGGATATTTACAGATTTTTACCTTTTAACTTATGATGATCTAACCGAATCTTCCTTGCAGATGTTCAGCCCCGGCAACATGATGACGGCGTGCGACCCGCGGCACGGGCGCTACCTCACCGTGGCCGCCATCTTCCGCGGCCGCATGTCCATGAAGGAGGTCGACGAGCAGATGCTGACGGTCCAGGATAAGAACTCCAGGTATCATCAGACAAAAGATTACCGGACATAATCCCAATCCCAAAGAACGTCACTATGTGACTGGTCATTAGCAAATCCAGCTAATTTGACCAGGTCATCTGTCCACCTTGCGGGAGAACTCCCCACGCTGCGTTTTCGGATGTGTGGTCGCCACTCACACACAAGCTTAAGCCCGAGCTGCCGTCTTCGAATAACGTTTTCTAGCCATTGCCAGTAACATTTTGCAATTCTTTGATCTATTTCGGTTCCACTGCTTCTTTTACGGATATCTTCAATCCTGGTTCGATTGCGCAGAGAGACTCTTAGCATAGACCTCTCTCCTGATCTCAGGGTGAATTCGATGTTCGAACATTCGTATCGTATGGCCTTATAAGAAATTCTTATGAGAACTATCTTGAGATACCACGTTTCAGTGCCGAAAGTAATCATCACTGGCAAGGCAACATACACTAGCCGAGGATTTCGTTCCGCGTCAACAGAATTTGATTCAATCACATTTATTTATATGGCAGTTACTTCGTGGAATGGATCCCGAACAACGTGAAGGTAGCAGTGTGCGACGTGCCGCCGCGCGGCGTCAAGATGGCGGCCACCTTCGTCGGCAACTCCACCGCCATCCAGGAGATCTTCAAGCGGATATCCGAGCAGTTCACCGTCATGTTCCGACGCAAGGTACCGTCACTGCGAGTTCACTGTTCTTCTATTTAGGCATTCTTTCACTCTAAGTACTTCTAGAGCTGGTGTGAATTCATAATCAAGTATTTTCATTCGGTTTAGTTTCGTATTTTGAGTTTGAGTATTCCTAAATCCCCTAATAAAGTGCATTGCGATTTTTTTTGTGTAGGTAAGCTATTTTTTTAAGATAAAAGTACTGGTCAAAACTTAAATGGTCAAATACTTCAATTCTGGGCCTAGCTAGGCGCTATGTATGCTTCTTTACTTACCCTGGTCACGGCACCAAATGTAACCTCTAAGGGTACCGTTTCGAGCTGAAATATAATCAGATTCACTAAAAGGGGTTGTGATAGGCTTTAAAAAAAATGTATATCAGGCCAGGATAAGTAGGGACGTTAGTTACATGTGCTTGCGAATCCCGAGGTTTTTTTTTTCCTTGTGACTTTCACTTCTTGCTCTCAGCAAGAGGTATTTCGCCAATGACGACGTTTGGACATATCAAATCCCGTGGTTAGGATTGAGTTAGTTGCACTAAGGGCGTTGACTGCTTTATTTTTAACTGTCACTTGACGCCACACTGACATTTACCACTAACTTGTCTCTCAAGTTCTCACTAGATGGCGTTGTCACTTTACTCACAATCTATACTATACTGCATACAGGCGTGCAACCTTTTAACGGGAATCACTACATAATATAAAACAATGTCGCTTCCTGTCTGTTTGTCCCTATGTATGCTATTTTGATATTTTTTAATAGATAGAGTGATTCAAGAGGAAGGTTTATATGTATAATTTATCAGCATTGCACCCGTGCGAAGCCGGGGCGGGTCGCTAGTATAATATATTTGTTTTTTTGCAGGCGTTCCTTCACTGGTACACGGGCGAGGGCATGGACGAGATGGAGTTTACCGAGGCGGAGAGCAACATGAACGACCTGGTCTCCGAGTACCAGCAGTATGAGGTGAGGTGTTACTCTTGAGTTCGGAACTACTATCCCATTCGTTCCGATATTAGGGATCCGTACCCAAAGGGTAAAAAACGGTACCCTATTAATAAGACTCCGCTGTGAAAATTTCAACTGTCACGGTTCATGAGATACAACCTGGTGACAGGCGGACAGACAGACGAACGGACAGCGGAGTCTTAGTATTAGGGTCCCGTTTTTCACCTTTTCGGTACGGATCCCTAGATCTATCTTAAAATTTCTAGATCTATCTTAAACTTTCCTTATTAGGGCAGCTAACAAATGGAACTCTCTTCCTGCGCACCTGTTTCCTGAAAAATATAACTTGGATCTCTTCAAGTCGAGAGTGAATAGGCATCTTCTAGCCAAGCATGCTCCATCTTAGGCCTTATTGTCACTTAACATCAGGTGCAATCGAGGTTAAATGCATGGCTATTTTGAATAAAAAATAATAATAATAATTGTAACATATTGAGATGTGGTTTAACCCCATTAAAATGTATATGTATATAATTCCAGGAGGTGGGAGTAGAAGACGGTGAATTCGACGAACAGGAAGAAATGCCCGGAGAAGAATATGCTGAGGAATAACACTGGAAACTAGTCAATCACCAACAAACACATGTGACAAGACAAGTCAAGGTTATGTAAAATGCCTGCAGTAATTTTCATCATTAAATATAATTTTGTCACATTTATCCTTACCTGATTCCTAAAAGTTCTCTGAAGTATCAGGCAAAATGAGTCCATTTTAAACTTTTTATTGACACATGTTAACTTTATTTGTGTGCATAATAATATAATTACTTATATATAAAGAAGAAATTGAAAATCCGAGAATTGAATTAATATCTATAAAAACACCAACCGCCATATATGTGCATATAATCACTTACACAAATGTAACCAACTTCAACGAGAAGAAATTGTTGTTTCGAGAACTGAAGAAGTTGCTATAAATAACTCCAATCGCCATATTGGTGCATATAACATTGAAAGAGTTCCTCCATTTCCTCATGGTTCTTGTTATCAGCTCTTCAATCTTCACCAACATTTCATGGGACCAATCAGGAGATGTTAAAATTCGTACCAAAAAAGTAAAAAAAACAGTTTCAGAAGTAACAAACAGAAAAAATGCACCCAAACTAACCTCCTTTTTTGGAAGATGCTTGAAAAGTTCACTATCCACATTGGGACAATTGAAATTATATTTATAGATGAGAATGACCCTTTTACATTTACTGTATCTGTGCATTCGAGGGTCATACATATATATGTATGACCCTCGCCGCTATATGTTATGACACTACATATGAGTGTGATGAAAAAGAATGGGAGCAGTCAACATCCGAAAACTATGTAAAATTTTATATACACTAGTGTGTAAGTCGTACTGTTTTGTAAATATGTTGTTGATTTTTATGCTGCTTGCTTAAATTATAATTGATCTAAATACCATATACTTTAATACCTAAGACCTACTTAATTAGACTCAATCCAGCACATTATTTATCTTACCCACTTTAATACAAATTTATACAGTTTTCTGTTATTTTACAAATATTCGTATACTCAGTTGAAATAAAACCATTATGAAAACTAACTTTTTTTATTTACATAAAATTTAATCTTATTCAATGGTTTTTCAGGTACTTTGTAAATTTTATTACCCTCGTTTGTCTTGCCTGAATGTTCATCTACATTAGTTACAGTTTCTAAGTCTGCTGAAGTACAATCAATAATTTCTATACTTGAATTTTCTACAGTTTCAATGTTACTTGATGTTCTATCTACGAATTTGGTAATATTTGTACTTACATTATGTTTTTCTCGATTGACTTCATTTGTTATAAATTTAGCCCGTTTTTCTTCTATCATATCAATTTCTGGTGACTTTACTTCATTCTCTATAAAACAAGGCATAAACTGTTGCTTTTCATCTTTATGCTTTCGTTTTCTAACGGTACCATCATGGTGTATAATATTAGCCTCTCCCATATTTAATTTTGGTGCAACTTTTTCAACAATTACATCAACCTCTATTTTTTTGGTATCCTTCTCAACTTCTTTCTGTAGGTTCCGTAGCCTGGCTAAGACGTCATGTTTTCGTTGCAATATTTTTTTATGTGTTTCATCCAGATCTTCTAATTCTGGGGCATAGGCTATATGCAAAGAACCACCGTAGAAATTCTTTGTATCCAACATTTTTTTAGCCATCCTTGCCGATTGTATCTTCTCGAACGCTGCATGGTAAGTCTCCGTAAACTGTTCCGATTTATAATCCTTAGCGAGGCTAAATGCTTTTAATCTGCCAAATTTAAGAAACAGGGCCTTTGCTTCTTGTCTTAAGTTGAGGGATGGGACACCGAATATTAGAAGGTGGTTGGATTCATTGTTGATGGTGTATACCTAAAGAAAAATAAAACTTTTTTGAGCAACAAACTGGCTGAAGTGTTGTTTGTATTGCTTACATATTTTTGTTTTTACTTATTTCAAAAATAAATGGGGAAGCATCACTTCCATCAAAATATTCAGTCAAATTTTAAGAAAATTGATAAAAGTATAAATGCAGGCAGTCAGTTTTAATTAATTTGTAGGAAAAGAAAATAAAAACAAACTTGTATAACCTTTACTGCAGTCAGTTTTCGACCCTGGCGATACGGCAGACGCGTAGTACAGAGCTCTTGCTGCTCGTGATGAGGCAGGACAACCTTTTCCTCGTTACTATTACTATTTTCAGACATTTCTAGATATTTAAGCGAAAAATCATGGAAAAATCACATCAATCCGTTTCTAAACAAAACAAGCAAATTTTGACATGCATATGACATCAACATGACATTGACATTGGCTGACACTTGACAGCAGCTTTCAGAATGGTAGAATTGGTAGATTTTGCACTCTAGAGCCCCGGCAGCACTGTTAGTTGTTTAAGCTTACTGTAAAAACGTCGAACATAATCAGTACAATCACCAGCGTTGATTTTTATTTCATTTTTGTGACGATTTGAATTGATCTCATACTATTTTCATGAGAGTTATGCGTATAAAATATGTGTTATTTGATGTTTACAAACCTGTGTTATACCAGAAAACCAATGAATTTTGAAAAAACATTTAAGTTTTAAAATGCCTTCAACAAATAGTGCAGCAACAAAACGCAAAAGAAACTTCAAAAATTTCAATGGCCGACAGCTCGTCGCCTCAACAAAACATTTGAACACGTTGAACTTACATAATTACTTTATTATAAGCCTTTGAGCTGCATGTCACCGGTTTATATAAAGTAAACCTTCAAAACAACTCTTCAACATGTCAACAGTCGTGTCTGACTGCTTCACCATCGGCAGTATAGTTGCAACACGAACATGTTACAATCAAGAGATAGAAGGCGAAGTTTTAGCTTTCGATCCTCAAACTAAGATGCTTATTTTGAAATGTCCTTCGTCCAGCGGTGATCCTAAACGCCATGATGTGAATATTGTTAATTTGTCGTTAGTGAGTGACGTGCAAATCAAAAAAGAAGTGACCGCCGTTCCAGAAGCACCTCAGAGCTTGAATCTTCACAGACTAAATACTAGAGTGCGAAATTCTATTGAGAATAAAAGAAGACTAGTAAGTTACTTTTTTAAATGCTTATTTATCTAATTTAGAACTTCATAAGTCATTCTTGGATGACTGAGTATGCTGTTCAAATCCATTCACCTTTACAGTTGCTTCTGAACTTAGTTCACGAGTTTTTGACGATAATCATAGCATACGACGATTATTATTATACAGAAATGTATGAAATGTTTAGATTTCTAGGTTATATTGTTTTTAGTACAAGCTGATGCAATAGCAGAAATCATAAGTTAATGTTAATTACCTAACATTCTGGTTTCTCCATAACAATGTTGCAAAAAGTTTGTAGTTAAAGTGAAAAGTAAAATGTAACAGTCGCAAAGTGAAGAAATAAAGAGAAAACCACACTTAAATTGGTCTATCTACACAGATACACATGTTTAACTATAACACCCTTCTTTTTTGTGGGTTTGAAAACATTAATAACAATTGAATATTTGTGAATGAACTAAGAAAATCCTGTATTTGACTAAATGAAAATAAATTCTATCATTGAAACCACTAAACACACATAACCAAATACTAGCTTTTGTACATTATACTGTTTTTAATTGGACTAAACCTAAAAAGAAGTGTTTTGAGTACTGATTTTTATGACGTTTAAAGCCAGTATTGTCATAGAAACTTCATACTAACAAATCGTTTTTGACATTTCATAAAGAGTAACTAACGGGGCCACGCCGTTTCGCCATCTAAATAAACACTGTTCGGTTCATGATGCATTGATGTAAACTGTAATGTTGTGTAACCTGTAATAAATAAATAAATAGAATAAATTTTAGGAGTCATCAAATACTGTATTGGTTAACCAATTACATTGCCTGCAATAATATCATGGTGCTTTCAGGTTTCAGCATTATCCGCCTGCCTGGACCCGGAGGGCCAGAGGCTGTTCCTGGCAATTGCACGAGTCATTGATGATGTCTCGTGGGCCGGACAGAACATCCGAGTGTACAACGAAGTCACTATCTCACCACCTTACAAGGTACGGCTTCCGTTACATGATGAAAATTTTATAAAATATCAAATACAGATAAGCCTATATCAACTCGGAAACATTGTTTCCCTTCTCCTCCCTGTAAGTTTTGCGGAGGTGGAAAGAAAAGAGCAGGAACAACATGGATGAGAACAGCAAGAGACAGATCGGCTTGGAAAAATCTTGGGGAGGCCTATGCTGAAAAGCAAGACAGTCAATGACTGTAGACAAAGGCTTATATTATTATTATTAAGTTTTGCTAAATTTTCATTAGTCTGACACACACATTGTTTTAAAGAACCCATTACATTAGGTTAAGTTGAATAGTCGATTTCTCCAGGTTCTAATCCAATCATCAGATCCTAATCTGTACTGTAAAGGGGGCTCCCATACAACAAACGTGATCAGTTGCGTTAACATAGCACCTCATTTGTATCCGGTGCTATACATATTCTCCATTTCATACATGAAGGCCCGATTGCACTTGAGACGGTCAAGGGCAATCGGGCCTTTGTATTTGAAATGGAGTATACCAGATGCAAACTTAACCTGCCCAGTTAAGATGGGATAAGTCAGACTCGCACTTAGCCGGTTCTTAAGTCAGTTGTTCAGTTTCTTTAATAAAACTTCTTGGTTTAGATTGCGTACTCTGAATGACCGGACACAGATCTTTGGTCATGATCACAGTCATCGTATCATTTCAGGTAGAGAATGTAATGGGCGAGCTGGACTCGAAGCCGTACAACTACATCCGCAAGTTCGTGGAGCGGCACTGGAGCGACCGCGACCACCCCGCCATGCCCCCCGCGCAGCTGCAATAGTATTACCAGCGTCCCATACCCAGAGCTAGCATACGGAGGTTCCATTACGGAGTGCTCGAAGATAAGTTTATTCCAACAAGATGTTAGATTTTTTACTGGTGGTGACCATAGTGAATACATGCCTGTAAACTGCTAAATGCAGTTTATGTTTGCTCTTAACTCTTAGTTGGAGTTCCGATAAATAATTATTTTTGTATCTCTGGTGGAGATACATGGATTTAAAAATGAATGTGCCTCCAACGTTGCTGAAAGTTTGATGCTATGATAGCTAAAGTTTCAAATAAACTGATGTTATATAATTATGTCACACATTTTTAAGAAAAATATTTATTTGGGGACAAACTACACAAATTGGAGTATTTGGGGATTCAATCATTTTAAAAATACTTCTTAATCGTTTCAAAGAACATGTTCTTTATGAAATGTTTTTCAGTGGAACAAAAATTTTTTTCTTTTAATTTATTTATGCTTTCTTGATACATACACAGAAACTACGTATTTAGTATTTTTCACTTTTAAATACATAACAATTTAAAATAAATGTTGTATCAATGTTAAATATAGTTTATGTATTTCCCAATTTTTTTTATTTACACTGCAAGAATGACTGAATCAGCGAGTTACAACTTCAACCCATATTCATAGTCATATACCCTCAAGTGGATATCTGGTCAGTTTTGAAATAAAGACATGTTATCATTTTGAATAAAGGCATATTATATTATCTATCTTTTAATAGAATCTTTGTATCAATTCTGTTAAAACATGACGCAGAGGGCGCTCCAGTAGCGTAGAATTATGGAATCAAAGATTTGGTGTGATTGACGTAACGATGTGATAGCTCAGTTGGGAGAGCACTACGCCAGAAACGTAGGGTCGCAGGTTTATAGTTGTAAACCAGCGGCTTGTAAGCCGGTAGTAACCGAAAGCAGCGGCTAGAAACGAATAACCAGCCGCTTGATACCGGGTAGATACCCGACTTGAGCATCAAATAAAGAAATTATTTTTATTACATTTTCTTTTGTTAAACTCTTATTTTTGTTATACAGTAGCACTTATTATGTTCTTTTTTAAAAAAATAGACCCCGAAGACACCATTTGTACCTACTAATTTACTTAATTCAGATACGAAAAGTAAACTATGAAACAACGTTTGTGTTCAGGTAGCGGTGTATGAAAATTATAAGAATAAAGGTAGCTAAATCAGTTTATTTTGGATCTAATCATCATTGTAAACCAAACGCGGGAATCTCGCGCGGCAGGATAAATGCGTGTGGGGGGCTGAGGGGTGCGCGGGGCATGCGGGGATGAGTGCGCGAGGCTCGTAGCTCGTTGCGCTGGTGCATTATGGAAATACAACTAAATGCTTATTACTATTACTAGGTAACTGATAAATACCTATTTCCAATTCATCTCTCACAAATAAATTATTAAAATAGTCCTATTCCACTGCTCTTTCACATTTTGTAAGAGAATTTTGAGTTTGTAACACTTAATACAGATGCAAATGTCATTGTTTATGTCTATTTATGTTAAATAGATCCTATAGTAAATAAATGAAAAGAAAAATAACAAAAACAAACATTGAATCATGTGAATATGTCAATGAAATGTAAGCAGCCGTTTCCAGCCGCTTGTTATCGCTAGAAATGATAATAAGCCAAATAAGCCGTTTCTAGCCGCTGGGCTAGAAATGTTAGCAACCAGCTTCGCATCTATACGCAGGTTCGAGTCCTGCTTACATTGCAGTGGATCATAAATATTTTTTTCATAATTTACCTTTGTGTCAATATTTATAATAATCACTCTTTTACCTCCTGGCTAACAATATACGAGTAGCATAACGAGTCATAACACTGGACAGTACAGTCGAGTTCATTTACATCTACACACTTACGAGAACAAAAATATCTGAACACGACTTTATGCTCCTGACAATAGGGCCGTGTTCAGATATTTTTGTTCTCGTAAGTGTGTAGATGTAAATGAACTCGACTGTACAGTTGAACGAACTAAGCTTGTCTTCTGATTATTCCAAAATGGGACCTCAAGTGTACTTATAGCTTCTTGTGATAACTTCAAGATAGATTCAGCAATTTAACGACAAAGGGGCGTTTTCCAAAAATTACCTGAATTTCTTAATTAAGTTTATTCGATATTTTGTAACCAAAAAATATTTGTATGATGAAATGCGTGTATCCTTTGCTAACAATTAAACTCACTAAGTTACTAATGAAGAGCAGTGACAGTTTTAGTGAGTTTTTGTGAGTTGAGGCGATATCTTGATGTGTATGTTATCAAATTACCTTAGTAACTTTTCCGTTCGACATTTATCAATTCTCGTCACTTTCTTTGTGAAAAGAAAAAAAATTGAATACGTGTTTTGTGAATGTCTCTGTAACAACCAAACTCACTAAAAGTACCTAATATAATAAATAGCTACTTAAATGAAAGCTCGTATCTCTGTATCAACCTACAAACTAGATACGAGGTTTAAAAGACAGTGATTTTTGGTTTTCAGACGATCATTGATTAAAATTACAGCAAAAATGACTAAGCAAGTAAATACATTATATCAATGACAAAGTATAATGTCTATATTTTTGACCAATTTCAAAAAAGTAACGTAAGTATTAATCTTAATCAATACACTTCGTAACATAACAAATTTATGACATACATATTATATCAGTACAGTCAGCAGCAAAGATAGCTAAGCGTATTAACAATAACACGCTCCCAATTATGTGTACAACCCTATTCTCTACAGTCCGTGATTATCATTATGTGCACCTAGTGTATAGCCAGTGACGGGCATTCATCGATTAATTTTTTAATCAACTAATTAATCGATTAAACAATTAATCGATATCCAGATATTAATCTACGGTTAATTTCATCGGAACTCGTACATTTAAGATTAATGGCCTTTTTAAACCGTTAATCGATTACATTTTGCCGATCCATGTCTGTAGCACCTTTTGCAGCTGACTGTACTGTCCCACTTTTAGAAAAAGCCCTCTCTGTTCTATAAGTACCAGTCTAACGCAAAAATATAAACTAAAAAAAAACTATATTTTGGTAGCAAAATTGTCAAAACAAATGTTTTTTTTTTAAATGAGTTAAATTTTGATTTACTTAATGATGTATTTACTTTCCTACTTGGTCTCAACAGTTTTTTTTTTTTAAACCGGTTACTTTTAGTGAAAATAACCGGTTTTGCATACTCTAGCCTATTTGTTAGACAATTTGTTATCATCGGCAGAAAATTTTAGCCTCAAACAACCATAATATAGTCTGACCCCGCTACTCTTCCAAGCAAATGAACTGTCAAACAATACAAATGAGTCAATCTGTCAAAACATACAAAGTGAGTCAGTGGGTATGGTTTGACAGTTAATTTGCTTGGAAGAGTGCATGGTTTGACTCTATACACGACCAAAGTGCTCAAAAATTATGTATACAGTCTGAATGAATGACACGGACTGAACAGGCAGACTAGCATACCTTGGCACGAATTCGATGGTCGCGCGACTCGGCATCACCCGTCCTGCTCGCACGGCATTGAAAGAAAAGTGACAGGTAGTATATATCGCGATAAAGAGTCGCGTGTCACGTGCGCGCCATCTGGTGGTGATTTGTAAAACGTTTCATCGGTTCATTTTTATAGTGAGGGTGAATCCTGTTTCGGGGGCGAGGTAACGGCGCAATGGAAACTATGTGCTCGGCAGTACGATAATATTTAAGTATTTAAAACTTACAAATTGTGTTTATTTTTAAAGCCTGACTTGAAGTATATGAGGATGCGCCATAGTGCCACCTTTACGATGAAATAAACAGCAGGATCGGAGCGGCTGCTGCCTTCGGGAAACTTCGCGTCAAGGTGTTCCGCTCACATGACATAAAGCTCCCGACTAAGGTCTCTGTATACATGGCAATCGTTCTGCCCAATCTCCTGTATGCGTCAGAAACATGGTGCCTCTATCGCAGACATATTCGCACATTGGATAGGTTTCATATTAAATGCCTCCGTGACATTATGAACATCTGGTCGGACCGTGTTCGGAACACGGAAGTTCTGCGGCGTGCTAATGTCAACGGAATCAAAGCTTATTTAATGAGGCGGCAGCTGCGGTGGTCTGGCCATGTCTCCCGCATGTCAGAAGAAAGAGTGGCTAAGCGCATCTTTTACTCAGAATTGCAGGAAGGCAAGCGGAAACAAGGCGGCCAACTCCTGCAATGTGGTAAAGTGAACGTAAATCCATGACACTAACCACTCAATTGCTTTTGGTAGCTACGGCTACCTGTCACCGCTCTTATTTTATTATACAAATAGAGTTCAACTCAAAATTCGAAGCCACTGAGTGGAGAACTAAACTAATCCTAAAACTGCCGAGACACAGAATTTCCTTTGCAACCAAAATTCCAGCTGTATGCAAATGTATTTATTAAATACAGAAATGTATTTATTGTTTTAATTTAACATACGTTTAAGCACATTTTATTATCGTATGCGAAACTGATAAAAGGCGAATGTTATCACAAAATTATGTCATTGAGAGTATAGCAACTGGAAATTAAGCATGGCGTTTTATGCTAGATCATTGATTAGGGTGCGTATCCACTGGGGCGTCAACCAATCACAAAAGTGACGCGGAGCTGAGATTTCGACTCAGGTTACTCCGCTTTAGTGGAGTGCTTCCTTAGTCGTTAAATAAAAGCTGGTGAGCGGACATTGCGTCCAGTGTGATACCAACACAACGGGTTTGTTTTAGGGAGCACTCCACCTGAGTTGAAATCTCAGATCCGCATCACTTTCGTGATTGGTTGATTCCGCTCCAGTGGACCCACCGGAGCGGGCATCATATCGATGCAACTTCTCTTGTCGTGTGATTTGTTTTCCGCGTCACCTGTTTTAATAAATAATAAATATCAGACAACCTCACACAAACCAACCTAGTCCCAAATTAAGCTCAAGAAGGCTTGTGTTATGGGTACTAGGCGACGATATACATACTTATATAGATAAATAAATACTTAAATACATAGAACATCCATGACCCAGGCACAAATATTCGTGTTCATCACACAATGTTTTGCTTGTCCAATATTGTAAGGAAAATGACAGGTAGTGTATATTGCGTGACAAAGATTGGTCTTTTCCGCACGTCTCCGCGTGCAGTGGAGACGCACCCTCGGGCCACCTGTCCACAGAAGTGGAGCGGAGATGTGTAGTGGACCAATCACATTCCTCAGATCTAAAGGCACTTTTGGGCTTCACAAAGACGCAGCCTGATTGGTTCAATTTCTCCGCCCCGCTTTTGCGGACAAGCAGCTTTATTAGGGTATCAATGTTCTTGTTTGATTAATAAGCCTTTGTAATTTTTTTTTTTTTTTTTAATTTATTATGCTAAAGAAAATTACAAAAATGGTACATTTAATGTTTCGCCAAACTGCAATGCAGTTTGTTGGCGATTATTGACCATTGGAGAACTTTTTATATACCTCTGTACAAAACTGTAAGTAATTTTGGTGAGTTTTAGCGTTGAAAATTATTATTGAGTAAATTATGTTGATCAACCTATCGAGGGTTGAAATTTGCTTATGTCGAATATATCGTGTTTTTATTCTGTAAACCTAAATACTCCTGTGCCTCCGTGAGAAACCCGAAAATGTCTGGATTTAATGAAATTATAAATCGCTAATTTGTATATATCTTTAAAACCATTCTATTTTTAAGTTTGTCAAAATCGTTACTTTTAGAAGTAACTGGTTTTAAAGAATTGGACACGGGTTGAGTTAAAATGAACGGCTTTCAATTGGTTGCTCACCAAATGTAATCAAAATGTAATGGAATTAATAAATACATTTGTAAATATAAATTAGTAATAAAAGAAAATATTGAAAATCTCACTGGATATTTTATTTATTTAATTCCTCTCGGTTTCCAATGACACATGCTTGTTACTACCCTGTTTTATTGCATAGAGGTTTTTAATGGTAGAAATGGGGGGGAAAATACTTGAGAGTCTAATAAATAAGGACTTCAATGACAAGAAACCGTAGGTAAGTATCTTCGAGACAACTAAACAAACCACGATAGATATTTGAAGATTGGAAGCCTTTGGTGCCGTTTGGTAACCAAGTTTTGTAACTGGCTACAAAATGGGAATCCGAAATTACCTGTTTGTAGCCGGTTACGTAATGGCCCTGAGTAGTGCCGATTGGGAACGTAAAACGGGAATCTGAAATTCCCTGTTGAAATTTTGAAGCCTGTTACCGCATGAGATGTTTTCCCGTTTCGAAACTGGTTACTAACCGCGGTTACGAATCGGTAACAGAAAAGTCCCATTTACAAGCCAGTTATGGAATTAGTTTTTTTCCCGTTCGTAGCTGGTTTACGAACTTTTAGTTACCAAACTGTACTGTACTGCTTTTGAAGAATTCTCTCAATATCTCCAGCCTGTCCAGGATCCCATCATCAATTCCTGCCCTGACTATGCGACCAACTTATTAAAATTTTGGTCAATTGCAAAACAAAATAATTTTCCGAATCGATCCAGCTGTCTCATCTACGACTGCATCGGGGAACATACATAAAACATCGCTTCAAACTGAGAACCTCCAACTTTTTAGAACTCGGTTAAAGAGGTATAAAAGATCTACACCAGAAGAGATAGATTGTATAAATGATTGTAAGTATATGTATAGATTGAGAGTTTCTTAGCGGCACCACACTACTATTACGGCTCATGAAAGCGATGTTAAGGACCATGTTAGGACTGAGGACTATTATCCTAGCTAGTCACACTACTCGCGAAGTTGAGCGAGGGGAAGTTGGCCAAAGTATGAGTTTCCGCAGCGAAGTGCCTCACACTATCATATTCGCCCAATATCGGCCAACTTCGCGAATAGTCTGGTGTTAGGGTTAGGCTATGAGTCCGTTTTTCCTACTTGGATAACTTGACTCAGCCTCTAATTATAACACATATAGAAAAAACATAGGTATATTTATATTTAGCTATACCATTGAGTATACGATTAGACCTTGATTCGAGTTATTCGAATTCACGACAACTCGAATCGCCCATCAAATTTTTTTATTCATTCGCTATTTGAATTGAATGTCAACACTCAACAAATGTCAATGTCAGATTGAGATTGTCAACAAACGATACGAGTTCTGTAAATTATGTTATTCATTAAAATATTGTTATTTTAACAATTAAATTAGCGGCATACTAGGCTTTACTGTATATTATAATATTTGAATAAAGTACTTATATTACTTTAATATGGAAAAATCCATAAATGATCCTCCAAAGTTGTTGTGTTGCCGAGCTTGTCTCGCTACCGACACTAAATTGCTAAACATTCATGAATATAATCTTGTCGACGCGTTTTCCAGTATTTTAGGAACTCCTGTAAGTATTTAATCTCATCTCGTCATAATTTCGACGTACATTTATGTAACAGATCAGAAAAAATAATAAATCCTTTGACACCCATTTTCAGAAAAAAATTTTTTTTTATTCATTATTAATAGATAAGTGTGTGGTCATTTAATAAAAAATAGTAATTGGGAACTTACAGAATAAGTATTGACTCAGCTTTTAATTATACTTATATATAAAAAAATAGAAAGATCGGCCGAAAATTAAATATTTTTTAGCACAAGAAATCAGAAGGCCGTGAATTTCGCATGTTATTCTACATAGTTCATAGCATTTATTGGTAAACATTCACATTTACAAGTCACTTAAGATTAAAATTAAAGTTATAGATATTAATATTAGATATAACAAACAATTATAGTTACATTAGTGATACAATATTTCATTTGACTTGTGATTGAGCCAATGACTTATACCCATCTAAAAACTCATCTATACTGTAACAAGCCATTGTTAACAGTAGTGACTTCAATTTGCCGACAAACACTGTGTCACCCGAGGAATTCTTTAGGTCCTCACTCAGTATATTGTACAGCCTTATTCCCATAAATACTACAATCAATAAAATACAACAAAAAATACCCAAAAAAATTATGCGCTCATGAAATTATGAATGTGATCTTTCTCTCACTATGTGTAAAATAAACAAATAAGGTTTCCTGTACAGTGAAATAATAATCATTTTTGTTTAGGCTCTCTCTATGCACCTATTTCTAATGTTTTTTTTAATTCAATTTACGTGGTTGAGGATCTTTCCATGATCATAACTGTGGTTGTCGACATCTCAATACTGTTTCAGGTGTTTAGTGACGGATTGCCGCAGCACTTATGCATATACTGTAGTGCTTTACTCAAAAAGTGCAGGTCGTTCCGAGCCATGTGTCTCTGGACACAACAGCATCTCGTGACAGAGCTGGTTAAGAAAGGGGGAGCTGTAAGTCATTAATACTACTGTCCAAGTTATTGAAGCATCTCTTCTTTTGTGTGTCAGATTTCTGGATTCTCGCCTACAAGTCGCATTTCTCAATCTATTCTTGAGAAATTTTGAGAGCGGGTATGCTAAACATACAGATTTTTTTAAATTATTTATCCGGGCAAAACAAGATCATAGCCCGTACCTAGAATTTTATTGTATGTCCAAGCCAGGAATTTTTTGAAGCATGAACTTATTTTTAGTGGGAAGTTAATGTTTAGAAAACTCCAATTTAATTTCCAATGTTCTTCTTACAGCTGACCACTGACTTCATTTGTACCATAGACAAACCATCACAACAACCTCTCCATCTATCCTTTACTGGAGTAGAAACTATAGATTACATAGATACCCTACCACATTATGATATAAAACAAGAACCAATTGTAGACATTGTGGATATAGACTCTATAATAAACCCAGTGGAATTAAAAACAGAAACCAAAAAGAAGAAACATGACGCTAAAGTCAATGATGATAATACAGAGGATATATTTGTTGTAAACGATTTGAAAGCCAAAGAAAGAAGGAGAAAGTCTGAAACAAAAGTCAACAAAAATATGAAAATAGAAATAGACACCGAAAACAATGAAACTTACGATTATGAAGAAGAAATTGCTATAAGTGAACTGAAAACGATAAATGTTAAAGGCAAGAAGAGAAAGACGGGTGGAAGAGTTAATAAGACAGCTCAAAAGGAAATGAGAGATGAATATAGAGATGACAATGTAGATGATGAAGACAATGTTAATGATGCAGATGAACGTATTGATGTTCAATCAGTAAAAGCCAGAAGGAAGCGAAAAAAGAAAGAGGAGGTGACGAGGAAATTCAGGAAGCCTGAGAATGATTTTATGCCTGTGTTCGACTTTGGCAAATTTGAGAGCGCGTATGGCGTACGAGTTGTCACTTTAACCAAGGTAAAGTTGTTAGATCCATTAGATGAATTTAAAATTGCCTTATTTACAATTGGGAAATTTAATTACTTTAACAAATTCAAATACTATAGGTTACAATAGTACTTTGCAGGGACGACGGTGGAGCAAGGATAGGCATCATCAATGATGTTTTTTTATAAGGTTAGGTACCCTTACCCGGCAGAAAATCATTTACGAGCATTATGCGAAACATTATGTTCGGCAAAGCAATTTTCTACGAAACATTAGTAATGTGGTTTGTTCCTGGAAGTTTTACAATGTCTGTCTAGATATAGGTATTGACTCCATTTTTTTCAGCCTCAGTCTCATACCGGTATGAAATGATGTTGCAGGAAGAGCAGCTGGCGGAAATCGAAGATCGGAAGTCGTCAGCGAACTACCTGAGCTCTCCGTTCCGCTGTGAGGACTGCGGGAAAGGTTTCCTGGCCGAGGCGCCCTACGCCAACCACCGGAAGAGGCACAGTCCGGTCAGTAGCAATAATGACTTACTGTTGAGTTTCTTTCGGCTTTCTTCTCAACAGCGGTCTCCTCTTGCGAAATGCCGGTTGGTTCACAATCTGACTTGAAAAGTGCCCTTGTGGCCTACTTACTGAATAAATTATTTCATTTCAATAGTAGTCGTAGCTAAATTGCCACTGGTAGTACAAGTGGTCGGTGAACAGCCAGCCTACTCTAATCACATGATTTGCGGTACCGGGAGTTCCTAAGCTCTGCACTTTTAGTATCGGGAAAATGTACATAGTATGTGCCAAAGCCAGGTAGTAGATAGTGAGTTCTTCCACCACACAGTAGTTTTAAAACACAAATGATAAAGTAGCCTTCGCTTTCCAAACGTATGACTGTACGAGCAACGGATGCTCTATAATTGCTCGCTGGTGGATTTAGTAAGTGCACGGGACGTCAAAGAATTAACTAGGGAAAATTGAAAATAAATTGTCTTGTTTTTAATTGTTGAGTTCCACTTGTTTTAGAGCATGGGGCCGCACGCGTGCGAGGTCTGCTCGGTGCGGTTCCGGATCCAGTGCCGCCGCCAGGAGCACCAGGACCTGCACCGGCTGAAGTTCTTCTGCCAGGAGTGCGGCTTCGTCTCCAGGAGCAGGTGAGCAAACTTACACACTAGATGTAATTTGAGACAATGGTGGCAACATGCTTGGCGCAGTCGGTAGGATTCAGCTAGTACTCGGGCGAAGTCTGCTTCATGTCTTTAAAAATACTGTGCTGCCGCCAGGAGCACCAGGTCCTGCACAGGGTAAAGTTCTTCTGCCAGGAGTGCGGCTTCGTCTCCAGGAACAGGTGAGCATACTTACAGGCACTAGATGTAATTTGAGACAATGGTGGCAACGTGCTTGGCGCAGTCGGTAGGATTCAGCTAGTACTCGGGCGAAGTCTGCTTCATGTCTTTCAAAATACTGTTCTGCCGCCAGGAGCACCAGGTCCTGCACAGGGTAAAGTTCTTCTGCCAGGAGTGCGGCTTCGTCTCCAGGAACAGGTGAGCATACTTACAGGCACTAGATGTAATTTGAGACAATGGTGGCAACATGCTTGGCGCAGTCGGTAGGATTCAGCTAGTACTCGGGCGAAGTCTGCTTCATGTCTTTCAAAATACTGTTCTGCCGCCAGGAGCACCAAGACTTGCACAGGCTGAAGTTCTACTGCCAGGAGTGCGGCTTCGTCTCCAGGAACAGGTGAGCAAACTTACAGGTACCAGACGTCATTTGAGATAATAGTGACACCATGCTTAGCGCAGTCGGTAGGATTCAGCTAGTACTCGGGCGAAGTCTGCTCCGTGTCTATCAAGATCCAGTGCCACCACCAGGAGCATTAGGTCCTGCACGGGCTGAAGTTCTTCTGGCAGGAGTGCAGCTTCGTCTCCAGGAACAGGTAAGCTTACCCGTAAGACTAGAGGTGTGGCGTTCTGGAGAACGTTTTCCTATTTGTATGGAACATGTTTTCGAGAACTTTATTTCGACATACAAATTGGGAACGTTCTCAAAAACAGCTCATCTCTACGTAGGACACCTGAGATTGTTTGATGAAGCTCCGCGTGAAATCTCTCCATAGTGAGACGTCTGGACTCGGATATATTTACCTCGTTAGCGTAATTCACGGAACAGGCCCTCAATAAGTAAAATAATAGTGACAGATTTATTGGCTCAGTCGGTTGGATTTCCGATTGTCGATGTCAGGTCTATCTGAGAAATATCAAAATTCTGTGTTCTCCTCGACATTGACGCTGTCTGTTCTCTAGTAATTATGTCTCAACAGCGGTCTCCTCTTGCGAAATGCTGGTAGATTCACAATCTGACTTGTAAAAGTGCCCGTACTTACTGAATAAATTATTTCATTTCATTTCATTAAAAAAGCCTCAATAATCCTATCATTATGTATATGTGTGCATGGGCAAGTAAAAATATATAACAAACCTGTTATCATAATCATAAACAACCGGGCAGCAACAAATACGATATGTTATCACATTGTTGTTAACCTTATAACCTCACTGCTTTTTATCTACCGAATAAAAGTTTTCATTCCTTATGTTACTGCCGGCATTGTAGCATATAACTTTACAATCATCTGACACAACTATGGAGCTTATAATATTCTTCATCGCGTTATCGATAGTAACTGTAACTGGTAACTCTACAAGTACCTTAGAGACAAACTCGAAGCCTCTCGTCAAGATCTCCAGCTCGTTGCTCGTCGGTAAACATACCGGTGAGATCCTAAAGTGCCCATACGATGAACCAGAGAAGTGTGAGTTAGTCTACAAAGCAGACATAGACATAACCTCTCTGCTCGTGCACGAGGACAACATATACGCTTCTCTATATTCCGGTGACATCTTAAAATGCGCACCAAATTGTACTGTTATAGGAAAAGTTGGTAACGGAATGAATCCTCTGACTATTGGCGATTATTTGTACATAGGACTGCATAACGGGACGATTATAAGCTGTGATTTACAGGAATTCAAATGCAAGAATCAGTGGGATGTTGAAAGTGCGATTAATACTATAAAAGCGATTGATGGATACGTCTACGCTGGGCTAAGCAATGGACAGTTCTGGCGATGCTCTTTAACATTTAACTGTACTTTAATTCACAATATGGACAATGAAATAAAGGGAATAACTAGTTTAGACAACAGTATTTATGTATTGACAAATAATGGTAATTTGTCGAAGTGTGATTCCAGTGCATTCAAATGTGCATCAGTTGTAAAACTAACTGATAACAATTTCATCGATATGACGACTATCGATGGTCGTTTGTATATAGTTAGGTGTAGAAGACATATCAGCGTGTACAAGCTAGGAGACGGTGACAGTACGGTGTACGCTCGGCATGGAAATATTTCAAGACTCGCTCTTATACGTAATCAATTAAAAAAACTGCAGGCCAAGAATTGAAGAATCATCGACTCCAACTACTCCAACACACGAGCTTAGGAAACAGAATGTGGTGTGTAAACAATTGAATATAAATGTAATTGTATAATTTCTTGTTTATTGACAGTAAACTGTATCTATTTGTATTGGTATTCTTTGTTTTATTTTTACTTCCCGTGATCTCAAATTTCAATTTATGATGTAAGTGCAGCTGACGGATGCAATTTACGTTTCATAAATCAAACGCCGTTACTAGGTATGCTCAACGGGGAGCTTTGCAGCCCACCTCATGTTGCGGATTTTTTAGTGGTACTGATTTATTTTACAGGTAACTGACGTATGAAAGTCGGTGAATGTCACGTCACTGATGCGCTGATGCAAACAAAGAGGACAAAACAGGATTAAATATTCCGCAAATTACAAGTATTCTTTGCATAATAAAGCCAAAACTATCCACAGTAAAGAAAGTAAAGTTTTTTTTTCTATGGGATTCATATTTATTTCGCAAGAACAACGAAGGATTGAGCAGAATTTGGTTAATGACAAATCCTTGACTAATCGCTGTTGACGTTTAATAATGCAAATATGACGTATGCACATTATTGCCATATGAAAGCTGTTTGTAGCGCCACTACCCCTGCGCCGGACCGACGCTTTGTTAGGCTAGAATATGGATTTTAATCTGAAATCAAGGAATTTATTGCCTCAGTGTTGTTCAATGCATCTGATTTCTACTTGACTTCTGTAATTGTTTAGGTTTATTTTTATTTATATCTCGATTAGGTGCATAGCATTCGCAATCTCCATGAGCGCCTTCACGATGTTTTTTAGGGTTCCGTAGTCAACTATTAACCCTTATAGTTTCGCCATGTCCGTCTGTCCGTCCGTCCGCGGCTTAGCTCCGTGATCGTTAGTACTAGAAAGCTGAAATTTGGTATGAGTGTGTATATATTGTGTATGTATCACGCCGACAGAACGGTAAAAAAAAAACTTCTTTTCGTGTACCTCTCAAACACCTAAAGTGGTTTTCGTTTCAATACTTGTGTGTGGGGTGTCGTCGAATAGGTCTTTTAAAAATAAATAAAGTTCTTCAAACATTATTTTTTGGTAAGCAGTTTTGAAAATATTCACCCCGAAAATAAAAAAATAGCGTCCCCCCACCTCTAACTTTTCAACCACTAGTCAAAAAATTATGGAAAAATTCATGAAAATGAGGCCTGATAAGTACTTTTAATGAAAACTATATTGAATAAAATCGATTGAGCCGTTTTTGATTTATCGCAAAATTTCTTTTCTTTAAAATTACGTACCTAAGTGCTGCGCGGTATCCTTACCTATACATCGAACGTTACACATATTAGTTAGTGCTATACTGTATTAAAACATTCTTTCTATGAAATAAAATTCGATGAGACGTTTGTCAATAAAACATCGGTTATACGCCCTTAACACGTGCCTACTAGGGCTTACCGTGGGACTAGATCGAATTGTGTGAGGTTGTCCGATACTTATTTTTCTCAAACATGCAATGAAATATCGCCATAACGTGCGTTATAACAGGCTTCGAAGTATTACGTCTCAGACGACGCGAGAGAACTGTAAAGGAATTTCATACAAAATTGAATGCCTAGGCCGGGAAGTATTTTTTAAACATGGCGTCTGTGTTCATGCTAAAAACAGCTGAATTACATAATTTTTGAGTGTTATATTTTTTATTTTATTGCATAAGTTTAAGAAAAACACTACATGCCTGTGGGATTCGTAGTAGACTGTAGCTTGATTTTAACTTTAAACTGGAAAAGGGATACTTCAGTAGTATAGGGAAGTTCCCATAAATAAAATAATAACACTTGAAGATAATTCACATAATGCTGTGTGAAGTGTTGCTTGATCGGAGGCGGCCGTGAGAATGAGATCAATTAATCGAGCGGCCATATTAGTATGATCGCTGGATTAAACTTATTGATGGCCAATGGGTAAGAAGGGCGTGGCCCAATTCTTACGTGTGGTATGATGAGGTGTGTTAATGTAACCCTGAACAACATTATCTCTTTATTTCAGTAAATACACATTTGTCATACATAATATACATTGGTAGAACATATTAACATTAAAAGTTGTCATATAAGATTCCTATTGGAAATTCTAATGTTTACAATATTAAACCTATTCGATGAAGCTTTCTATGTGTTTATATATTTATTCAGGTGGTTTTACATCTTAATTAACCAAAGCTTCATATCTTATGCTATACACAATGATGAGAGAAATTAACCTTATATATTAAGTAAAATTAAACGAAAAGAAATAAGTCTGTATATAATGATTTCTTATTCTATGCTGATTACTTACTGCTATATATGATCGAGCTAACTTATAATTATTACATTGTATACCTAACCTACATGCGACAATGCCTGAACCGTAAAAAGGGCTTGCCGACTTCGTCTCCCTGCGATCAGCCGGCAAGCCTTCCCGGCGTCTGTAATAATGTACTATATTTGTATATGACAGGCACCAGGCGCGGCGGCACCACGACGTCCACGCCGGGAAGACGTTTGTGTGCCAGCATTGCGGGAAATCTTTCATGTAAGTTCCTTTAGTCAACAGATCCTAGGATCGTAGCATCTCCTTTTACAACTACTGATCATGGTCTACCTTTGGTTTCCTTCGATTATGTCCAGACCTTCTGTAGAGTCCTCTTAGGGTTCCCGGTGAGTATATGACTATTATTAGGTACTTAAAAAACAAATAATTGATTTTAGTATTGTTTTAGTTTTATTTTTAATTCTTTTCTGTTGAATTGTTTTTATTTCTTCACTATCACTACATACTTAGTATAAAACAAAGTCACTTTCTCTGTCCCTATGTCCCTTTGTATGCTTAAATCTTTAAAACTACGTAACGGATTTTGATGCGGTTTTTTTTAATGGATAGAGTGAATCAAGATGGAGGTTTATATGCATAATTTATTAGCATTGCACCCGTGCGAAGCCGGGGCGGGTCGCTAGTTGTATATAAAGGATTTTGACGTAGGTAATCAATTGATGACCTAATTTAAGGATTAAAGGCAGTTTTCTTCCAGCGGCGCCCATAATTTATTTCCACACTGTAGATAAGAAAAAAAGTTGTAAGTGAATTTGTTTTTGGGAACTTCACGTAGGTAAACGTGTTTTTCTCAAACATGCAATTAAATGTCGTCATAACGTGCGATACGAACAACAGACTTTGAAGTACCACAACTCAAGACATCTGTAAAGGAATTTCATACAAAATTGAAGGCCTAAGCCGAGAGAATTTATTTTAAAGATGTCGTCGGTGTGCATCAACAGGCTAAACAGATTTTTTTTAGTGCTATATTCTTTTATTTCATTGCATATGTTTGAGAAAAGCTCTACTCATGCTTAGCCGTGAAAATGGCTTGTCGGATTCGTATCACTATCCGGCCTCCCCGCGGTCGACCCTACTCACTCGGCAAGCCCTACGTTCCCGTCCCGGCGTATGCAGTAATGTACTGTTATTTCAGGAAGTGTTCGACATACTTGTCGCACGTGCGGCTGGCGCACCCCGCCATGAATGTCGCATGCGACGTGTGCGGGGAGACGTTCGTCGGCCTCGTCGGCTTGAGGCAGCACAAGAGCAAAATGCACTCTGAGGTAATAGTGGTGAAGGTAAGAGGTAAAGAGTAAAATACACTCAGTGGTAATAGTGGTGAAGGTAAGAGGTAAAGAGTAAAATGCACTCTGAGGTAATAGTGGTGAAACGGTTTAAACTCATAGAAAACTACAGTGAGTCACGTCGTAGAAGTCGAATAACGCTCGACATGTTTCGAATCGGTACGCGATTCATCATCAGGAGAGACGATCAGTCGCGGCGGCGGCCAACCGAACACTGTCTACTACTAACCGTGTCTCCTTCCACCCCGACTTCTACGACAGTTTAAACTCACTTAAAATTGTCAGGAACGGCCCAACATGTTTCAAACTCATATGGAGCTCTTAATTAGGGGCAGCTCTCGGTGCTGCTACGCGGCTCGCAGTGCAGCGGTACCTCTGGATTGTCCGTCCAATGTGTTAACGTTTCCACCATCCTAACGCCAAACAACCTGTTGGCGCAGCCACTGCTTCAACGAGTTCTAGCGGGGAGAGGGCTGCGGAGAGCTGATGACGTAACAGCGGTCACCGCCGCGCACCGACACACGGCCATCAACCACCGCGCCGTACTCACTTACATACATTTACTGTAAATCGTTGGCATTAAAACATAATAAGTATCTTGAAGCAGGAGTTTACTTTATATAAAAAACCCCTCAGCTGAGCTGTACCTGAACATCATCGGCTCCGACAATTGGCGACCGTGACAGGACTGAAGTCGCTTACGCAACACATAACGGAACTTCCATCGGCGGTCGAAGTTACTGCGAGCTAGCTGGAATTTGCGATAAGGAATGCGCATAACAACAAGAAGCTGGATAGTGCATCGCATCACAGTTACAAAGGGAAGTGCCCATCCTTATTTATCCTTCACTTGATAATTGTTCCCCCTGATTTGTGTGTAACAGTGCTTAGCCCTCAGCAGTCTAGACTAGAAGTGTTCATAATCCGTTATAGCGTAATTGCATCGTCCATTTTTCATATATATTTAAATCGCAGCTTATTTGCTATTGTGCATTAAAAGAGAAGCCTACTTGTATTCATTAATTACGTAAACTGCAAGCATCATTAGGTGTATATCTACTCATAGCGATAAGCGAGCGGCCATTTGCATTACATTGCAGCTTCTCAAATTTTATCTGCCTAACGATTTATATTATTAAAGATCATAAAACATAATTTAAACTATCATTCCTGTGCAAATTACATAAACATCTTTCGCTTGAAGGCAATTTCAATTACTTAATCATCAAATTAATTAAAAATTCTTATTCGTGCATAGTACCTACTTTATCTGCTACATTCTTCTGCTTAAAAATAGCATTAATTGAACTATTTACACAAATACTTCTTCACATAGGATGCAAATAGGTAATTATCAGCTAATTGTTTACATTAGGGTCTTATAACTTCGGATCTTTAAAACGCTAAATTTATTTCAATACATTAATACGTTGCTAACCGTGCATTCCAGTGATAACGAGTTGCTTTGTCGGCGGGACCTCGTGCAGGGACTCGAGCTAGCGCTTGTTTGCCGTGCCTGACCTGAGCGGCGCGTTATACCTAAAGCCTGCCGTGTCTTCCAGTCAACAAGCGGTGGACCTCGTCAAATTGGTTTGAGTGCACAAGTTAATTTATCTAACTTATTCCTTACTTGCCCTAACGTTGATTATAATTAAATTGTGTATAAAATTATATTACTATTACTATTGCATATAACTAAACACGTCTGAAGACTCATTAAAGGACCTTATAAGACAACGAGGTACTTATAAGGGTCGCGTAACGCGTACTATTCAACAAATTAATCCTACAAACATTAATGCATTACAAGTGAAAGAATTGAATATCAGGTTGGCTAGATTACAAACGTTATTTTCGGAATTTGACACCATTCAAACACGCATAGAAATGGCTTGCGCAAATTTAGACGAGCAGATGGAAGAGAGGGACTCTGTTGAATCTCAGTTCATCTCTCTCATCTCAGCAACGCAAGAGATCATTGATACTCACTCCAGCAGAGAGGATCAAGGATCTGAAGGTGCACGAACGGCCTGTACGAATTTGGAAAGTTGTCATTTAAATAACATAAAATTACCAACGATAAATCTGCCATCTTTCGACGGAAATTACCTAATATGGTTAGAGTTTCGTGACACCTTCGAAGCCATGATTCATTCGAACGATGCCATTCCTGATATAAATAAATATCATTATTTACGTTCCTCG
The DNA here is from genome assembly GCA_947623375.1 of Apotomis capreana. Taxonomy (NCBI): domain Eukaryota; kingdom Metazoa; phylum Arthropoda; class Insecta; order Lepidoptera; family Tortricidae; genus Apotomis; species Apotomis capreana. The sequence continues at coordinate 1,318,328 of OX392523.1, read as the reverse complement.
CTAGAGGGCAGTGCCAGTGTTGTAATAAAATCGATCGGATTTACATCTGCAAACTACAAAACGGCATGGAATTTATTATGTGACCGTTTTGATAACAAAAACATTCTTATAAATAATCACATGAAGGCGTTATTTAACATAGACATGTTGACACGGGAATCCCATCGATCAATTCGCTTTCTTATCGATCAAGTGACGAAGAATTTAAGAGCCCTTAATACATTAGGCCGCCCGACTGATTCATGGGATGACCTAGTCATTTATTTAGTAGCTAGTAAGCTAGATCCCACCACTAGTAGGAAGTGGGAGGAATTCAAGGTCGATTTGCCTGATTTACCCTATCTGACCGATTTCATGAAATTCTTACGTAATCGTGCCGACGTGCTGGAAACAATGCAGGCTTGCAGGAGCGACAAACAAACGGAGCATAAATATTCCCAACCTAAACCTATTACAAAGGCGTTTGTCGCTGCTGCACCGCGCAAGCATACGAGTAACGTCCCGACGTGCCCCGTGTGTCACGCCGCGCATAGGATCTCGGAGTGTGGTAAGTTCAAGGACATGAACGTTGAAAGTAGGTCGAGTGAAGTCTTTAAGTTACATCTTTGCTCGAACTGCTTGAGGCGGGGTCATAACGCTGAGCAATGTCGTCTCGGCCCCTGCCAAATCTGCAAAGCAAGACACAACACGTTATTGCATAAAAATAGTCAATCATTATTACCTACAGAGTCGGACGTAAACAACGCAGCCGGCACGTCGTCGGTCACGAGCGCAGTAAGCGCGTGCGCTGCGACGTTAGGTAAACAAGTCTTGCTATGCACTGCGTTAGTGAGATTAACAAACTCGCATAATAATAAAACACACATTGTACGAGCTTTATTAGATGGGGGGTCTCAGTCCTCATTCTTAACCGAAAACATGAAGAAAAAGTTAGGTTTTCCTGATAATAGCCATAACAAACCGGTTACAGTGGCAGGTATAAACAATATTCACATTAATATAACGGATCGCTGTGAACTCACCTTAAACTCATTAACGAGCTCATACACAGCGAAAATTAATTGTTTAGTTGTGCCTCAAATAACGGGCAGCTTACCGAATAGTTATATTAATGCATCAGAATTGAACTTACCTGCGAATATACAACTGGCGGATCCCGGGTTTTAACTTTTATCGTCCCTCCGAAGTCGATCTTCTCCTTGGCGCTGATGTGTTTTTCGATATTTTGACGTCGAATAAAATATCCTTGGGTGCTAATAAACCTATTCTTCAAGGCTCAAGGGTAGGCTTTTTAGTTGCAGGGCCCATAGGTATAGGTTGCTTCGAACATAATGAGGGCACGATTTTGCATTGCAACTTTACGAAACAGATTTCGAAAGATCTCGCACGATTTTGGGAGCTTGAAGAAATTCCATCATCAAATATTCCGTACCGCGAAGATGACAATGTTTGTGAAAAACACTTTATAGAAACTACACGACGTTTAGATAACGGTAGATTTCTCGTAAAAATGCCATTATGTGAAATTCCGGAACAATCACTTGGCGATTCATTTAATATGGCTAAAAAACGGTTCCTTAATCTTGAAAATAAATTAGCTAAAAATCCAGTCCTTAAAAAACAATACTGCGATTTTATAAGGGAGTACGATGAACTAGGTCACTTGAATAAGGTTAATAAACCGGACTTTGGTTACTTCGCCCCGCACCACGCAGTTCTTCGCGACAGCAGTGAAAGTACTAAATTAAGGGTAGTTTTTGATTGTAGTGCTAAAACTACCACCTTTGAGTATTTAATGACAGGAGATGCCATGGACGGGCGACCCCCTCCGGCAAAATAACTGGTCAACTGGTCAAGCACGTTATATAAAACTACTTGAAGTCGCTTCACCGCCATTTTGCATTGATCTGTGTCGCGTGACACTTCTCTCCAAAAATGGTGAATTGTGCAGATATTTTCTTGTAAAAGGCGATATGACGGCTCAAATATGTAACAAGATCGCGTTTCCTATCACAGGTAAGTATTTTTACAAACTATTAAATGTGTATTAAAGTACAATCTCCATTTAAAGAAAAAAACCGTTGCGATACGTAAACGACAGAAAAATGTAAACATAAACGGTGGTACAGGGGCGAGGGATGTGACAAAATAAAAACCGCGACTCAACATTTGAATGAATCATTCATTCATTCGATCACTGCAGTTTGTTTAATAGTTAGTGTATTATTAGATACTTGCGACCCTCCCGGCTTCGCACGGGTGCAAAACTGATAAATTATGCATGTATTATGCATATTATAAAACTTCCACTTGAATCACTCTATCTATTAAGAAAAACTGCAACAAAATCCGTTGCGTAGTTCTAAAGGTCTAAGCATACATAGGGACACACAGACAAACAGGCAGACAGCAAGAAGCAACTTTGTTCTTTACTATGTAGTGATTGAATTTAATAATAGGTATAGATGTATGTTATTTTTAAATCTTGTAAGGTGAATTAGAAATATTACCTTTCTCTAGACATACGATGTTGAAATTTAATATGAAAATGAAAATAATTGTTTGCTAAAAGTATATCTAGGTAAAAGGAACATTTAGTGCTGCTGGGCTATGAGTATATGCGTTATACATATACTATTATTTATAGACTTTATTTCATATTCTTTCCATCTTCACTGCTGCCTCCTTATTTCCTTATTCTTCTTTTATTTTATAGAATGAGAAATGAGGATATGCCGCAGAAGAACCAAGGTAACCGGCATAGCTTACAGGACTGCACGATTGAAGTGGCAATGAGCAAGCCATGTAGCCCGGAGAATCGATGGCCGTTAGGTCAGCAAAGTGCTAGAGTGGCGACCACGTATAGGAAAGCGCAGCGTAGCGAGCGTTGTGACGATTTTTGGGGAGGCCTATGTTCAGCAGTGGACGTCTGTGGCTGATAGATACATGAATATATTTACTTAATTATACCTTTTTATTTTATTTTATATGTGGTAAGTAATTCTAATTAAATTAATAACAATTTGTTTTATTGTTTTCTCTTTACTCATATCTTTAAATCCCTTTATATGTGGTTTCAAGATATACCTTTATAAAATAAATTGGTTAAAAAAATCAAAGTCCGATTAAATCAAATAAAGCATAAGAAATTATTTAAGCAACTGTAAGAAGAGTTACAAGTGAGTTGCTGGGTTTTAGATGGGCGTACGTTCTTTTCTTGAAGGTTATATTCACCTCTAAACTACAAGTACGACGGACTAAATATTCCATAGGGAATGACAGTTGTTTTCAGTGCCCATTCAAAGCATCCTGCGTGAACATCTACTAAAATTGTCATTTCATGCAAACGGTTCTTTGATCTGTGACGATCTGTGAATCTCTAATATTAGATCCATGGAAGCTCACACAACTTGCACATAGCTATCAGCTCCAAAATGGCGAAAATGCAGTGGTTTCATTTTAGCAACTACAATATGAAGTCGAGTGTACTTGTTCTAGAAGTCAGTGATTGTTTAAGCCCGAAACAACCGCGGGCGATAGTTTTATTTCACAGTTTAGTTATGCGAGAGTGATAAGGACACAATAAATATAGACAGATATACATAGAAACAAATATATTTATTGGATTACGTCTTCAATATACAGAATTTACACTTTTCAAATTTCACAATAAATAGTACCTATAAGACAATTCAGTTCATTCATTAAAATGATTTGACTCATTCTTCATATGTGTCCCATCACTATGTTTTTCTTATGTATGCTGCACAGTTACGTGAAAACTGTATCTGTGTGTATGTAATTTTTGATGTGTTTAATTTTGCTGTAGTGTGCGTTTATCGCAACAGCAATTTTTGTGTCTGTTGAGTTATTCATCCTTTGGTGGTGTGCTGTACGTGTTTACTTCGCCCCCCGCTAAAATTGGCGAAAAAATTTGTTCGAAGAGTTTACGTTATGACATCTCCATTTGTCTATGCTCTAAGACTACCACCCAAAAATCTTTAAATGATATCCAGCATATTGGGCCGGTTATCCAGGATGATTTGTTTGATATCTTAATTCGGTTCAGGCAACATAATTACGTTTTGTCCGGAGATATTCGTAAAACGTACAGGCAAATCATGCTGGACGAATCGCAGCGCCATCTACAATTGATCCTTTGGAGGGATGATGAAAATAAACCGCTGGATGTACTTGAATTGGCCACTTTGACGTACGGAACGTGCTCAGCGCCATTTCTGAGCACAAGGTGCCTTGTACAGTTGGCCAATGAATGCGCTGATAGGGTTGGGTCAGACGTAATACGCCATGATTTTTACTATGATGATTTCTTGAGTGGTGCAGCGAGCGAAAACGAGTTGAAGCATATCTATCAATCGGTTACAGAGACACTTACTTCAGCTTGTTTTCCCATTCATAAATTCCGCACAAACTGCCCACAAATATTTGGCGAGGACTGTACTTCGACACAGTCACTAGACTTAAACAAACAATCCAGTGTTTTAGGGTTATTATGGTTTCCCGATCATGATAGTTTGCAGTTTTCTGTAAAATTGGACGAAAATACCAGTAAAATAACAAAACGGGTAATCTTGTCAAATACATGCAAGATTTTTGATCCACTCGGGGTCCTCAGCGCAACCACCATAAAACTTAAAATACTACTTCAAAAATTGTGGATTTTGAAATTGAGCTGGGACGAGGAGGTTCCGGTAGAAATTAAAAAGATTTGGAACAAATTTCTTTCCAATGTTCACGTACTGGTAGATTTAAAGGTACCTCGACACGTTTTGTGTCACAACCCGGTCTTGATTGAGCTGCATTGTTTCGTGGACGCGTCTCAAGCTGCTTACGCGGCTTGTACATACTTGCGATCCACAGACAGCGCAGGTAACATAACGATAAACCTTTTGTGTGCAAAGACGCGCGTATCGCCGCTTAAAACATTAACGATTCCAAGGCTTGAACTTTCAGGAGCGTTATTGGGCGCACGGCTAACGGCCAAGGTCGCAAACGCGCTTCGCTGCACTGTGGATCGCAAGGTGTTCTGGACGGACTCATCCGTAGCTCTGGGCTGGATAAGAAGTCAACCTAATACGCTTAAGGCTTTCGTATGCAACCGTGTAAATGAAATACATGAATTAACAACTAGAGATTCATGGCGACATGTACCCACTTCTTTAAATCCCGCAGATCTGGCCTCCCGGGGTCACCCTGGTCAGCTACCGAGCTTGAGTCTTTGGTGGCACGGGCCATCATTTCTATTGCATGATGAGAGTACATGGCCGCAAAACTTAGGTTCTATAGATGGAAACTTACCTGAAAGAAAAACACAGAGTGATTTCTCAACCTTAACAATGGTTAACGTTGAGCAATCACCCCTCATTATATTTGAAAATTATTCCAAGGTCAATAAATTAAAACGAACTGTGGCATATATATTACGATTTATTCACAATTGTAAAAATCCTAAAACTAAAACAAATGGTTGCTTAAAAATAAATGAAATAAAAAATGCATTAACTTACTTGGTAAAATTATGTCAAAATCAAACTTATGCTACAGAACTATCTACACTTATACAAGGGAAAAGGCTTAAAACTAAATCCTACCTTTTACAGTTATCTCCGTTTGTTGACGGCAATGGCGTGATCAGAGTAGGTGGCCGCCTTCAGAATGCCGACTGTGATTATGATAAAAAGCACCCGATCCTTCTGGACGGCAAGCATTACTTCACACGGCTCTTGATGGAAAGCGAGCACCTACGCCTGTTGCACGCTGGCCCTCAGTTGCTCCTCAGCTCATTACGCGAGCAATTTTGGCCGGTAGGCGGCAGAACGCTAGCTCGCGGTGTCGTTCGTAAATGCGTTACATGCACGCGACTCCGTGGCAAAGCTTTGGAGCCACTGATGGGCAATCTGCCTGCAGATAGGGTTACACCATTTTATCCCTTCCAGGTGTGCGGCCTTGATTTTGCAGGACCCTTCATGATCTCTAGCAAAAAAGGAAAGGGTAACCGCATCACAAAATGTTACCTAAATATATTCGTTTGTTTCGCATCCAAGGCCGTACATTTGGAAGCAGTCAGCGATCTTAGCACAAATGCCTTCATTTTGAGCTTACGTCGTTTCGTAGGGCGCAGATGTAGACCACATACAATCTATTGTGACAATGGCACTAATTTTGTTGGGGCAAATAACGAGTTGGGTAGATTGCTAAGATCCGCTCAGAATTCAATTTACGAGTTTGGCAATGATGAGCATATAAAATTTGTCTTTTCTCCTCCCTATTCCCCAACTTTCGGCGGAATTTGGGAAGCTGCCGTAAAATCGGCCAAATTCCACTTAAAACGGATTATGGGTAATGCTAGTCTGACATTTGAGGAGTTGAGCACTTTATTTACACAAATTGAGGCAATCCTCAATTCCCGACCCCTCACTCCTTACTCGTCAGACCCTAATGATCTTTCCCCTCTGACTCCAGGGCACTTTCTGGTGGGGCGGCCCATGACCTCACTGCCGTCACCCCCCATTGTTCTTAAAAACCCTGACAGATATCAGAGGATCGAGCAGCTGAGACAGCATTTCTGGCAGAGTTACAACAACGCGCCAAGTGGCGCCAGAGGCAGAAGGAGCTGAAGATTGGAGACTTGGTGGTGTTAAAAGAGGAGAACACACCACCACTTAAATGGAGGCTTGGGAGAGTCCTTCAACTACATCCTGGGGCTGATGGAGTCTGCAGGGTGGCGGATTTTTCCACGCAGAGAGGTGCAGTCAAGAGAGCACTCAACCGAGTGTGTCCTCTACCCTGCACAGAGGAGCTTGAAAGCAGGAGCTTTCAAGGGGGGCAGGATGTTGGCGCAGCCACTGCTTCAACGAGTTCTAGCGGGGAGAGGGCTGCGGAGAGCTGATGACGTAACAGCGGTCACCGCCGCGCACCGACACACGGCCATCAACCACCGCGCCGTACTCACTTACATACATTTACTGTAAATCGTTGGCATTAAAACATAATAAGTATCTTGAAGCAGGAGTTTACTTTATATAAAAAACCCCTCAGCTGAGCTGTACCTGAACATCATCGGCTCCGACACAACCCTTAAGAGTTTTTCCTTATACTCTGTGTGTCTATCTTTCCATTGTTTATTTGAAAGGCTTTACACTTTAGCGACCTCTATGTGAATACGTTTGTTTTGTTTTAGAACATGAAACCTCAACAGTTCAACTGCCCCAGCTGCGCCGCCACGTTCGTGAGTTTAGACGCGTTGAGCAGACACACCGACACGGCGGACGACCACGGCGAGCTGTCTCCCTGCGAGCGGTGCGGCGAGAACTGCGCAGACGCCGACTCGCTGAATGTGCATGTGAGGGAGACACACACTGCCGAGGATCATAGGTGTGAAGAGGTGAGCATCTACTACTAGTTACGGGGCACAAAACAGATAGGTACAGAAATCAATCTACATACAAGCGCGCTCGAGCAAACGCACACATAGACATTGCTCACGTACACGTCAAGCGGATGGCACTCGCGCTCGCACTGGTCCGAACTGGTCCGAGATATCGTGTCCGTGAGCAATGTCTATGTGTGCGTTTGCTCGAGCGCGTTCTATGTAGATTGATTTCTGTACCTATCTGTTTTGTGCTAGGGGCTGGTCAGAAATTACGTCAAATTTCTGACCATTTTTGACCCCCCCATTTTTCTTTGTGTGTTGATCTTTAATTTCAAAGACTACACCTGAGCTCGATCTTACTTCGATTCCCGCTCTTTTCCGCTAGTTTACGCATTTTTGATCTATACGAGGTTACAATACGTGGTTCTTTATGAGGGGAGTAAATAGGTTCTTAAAGGGTCGGCGACGCGCGTCCGTAGGCAGCTTAACATCAGGCGGGCCGCATGCTTGTTTGCTACCGTCGTAGTATAAAATAAATCTTTGTATTTGTGTTACTAATACCTAGACAATAAGATCTTTTGTATTACTAATAATCTGTGGACTCTGGTCTGAAATAAAAGATTTGAATTTAAAGTAATGGTTTCGTTACAATGGCAGTGTTCACAAACGTTCCTGTCGGCGGCGTCGTACTCGCTGCATCACCGCCGCAAGCACCTCAACGAGCGCGCGCGCGCCCGCGCCGGACACCACCGGACACCGCGTCCGGCGCCGGACACGTGCGGCCGGTTCGTGTGCGAGCTGTGCGGACGAATAAAGCCTGTGAGTATATACTGTCGACCGTGTCCGGCGCCGGACACTGCCGGACACGTGCGGCCGGTTCGTGTGCGAGCTGTGCGGACGAATAAAGCCTGTGAGTATATACTGTCGACCGTGTCCGGCGCCGGACACTGCCGGACACGTGCGGCCGGTTCGTGTGCGAGCTGTGCGGACGAATAAAGCCTGTGAGTATATACTGTCGACCGTGTCCGGCGCCGGACACTGCCGGACACGTGCGGCCGGTTCGTGTGCGAGCTGTGCGGACGAATAAAGCCTGTGAGTATATACTGTCGACCGTGTCCGGCGCCGGACACTGCCGGACACGTGCGGACGGTTCGTGTGCGAGCTGTGCGGACGAATAAAGCCTGTGAGTATATACTGTCGACCGTGTCCGGCGCCGGATACTGCCGGACACGTGCGGCCGGTTCGTGTGCGAGCTGTGCGGACGAATAAAGCCTGTGAGTATATACTGTCGACCGTGTCCGGCGCCGGACACTGCCGGACACGTGCGGCCGGTTCGTGTGCGAGCTGTGCGGACGAATAAAGCCTGTGAGTATATACTGTCGACCGTGTCCGGCGCCGGACACTGCCGGACACGTGCGGACGGTTCGTGTGCGAGCTGTGCGGACGAATAAAGCCTGTGAGTATATACTGTCGACCGTGTCCGGCGCCGGACACTGCCGGACACGTGCGGCCGGTTCGTGTGCGAGCTGTGCGGACGAATAAAGCCTGTGAGTATATACAAAACATTATTGCCAGTCGTCATACGTATCGGACGTGTCAATTAATAAAATAAATAATCATTTTAAATCGTGCGTGACCTAGCTCTGTACATAACGCGGAAGCAAGTATCTATGTCACTGCATAGTGCTTGCTAGTGAGAATGTTTAGAGTATAACAATTTACATACTTTTAACGGAGTTTATGGAAAATGGACGGAAGCAGTCCATTTAACCGGAGTGGACTCACGCGCCGCAGCCCTCCACCCTCGCCCTTACCGCCGCCCGACCTGCCCGCCCCGCCCGAGCCCCGCCAGCAGGATGAGCTCGAGCCCCTGGCCTTCGTCACCTCCACGGACCTTCAAAACTGGATGAAGACCATTGAAAAATACCTCAATGAAGTATGCACCATCTCTACAGAAGGTAAACTTAACTCGGACCAAAAATCAAGGATTAGCACCCTATGCCGCAAAGTGGGTCATTGCTCATCACAAATGACTATCGAGTACCAGTCCCTGAAACAAAAAACAATTCAGGCCTATAACTCCCATAAGACACTTAAGGAAAAAGTAGATCTCTCCCGTTGCTTCCAGGAACTCAAGCAATGCATCCAGGAGTCCTCTATAGCTAATCCTGGCCAAGTATCTTTTGCCGACGTACTGAAGAACAATACTACTAGTCGCATCCAACCCTCGAACATCAGCTCGGTAGCAATTTACCCGGCTGACAAATCGAAGTCGAGCGAGGAAACAAAATCCCTCGTTCAAAAAATCATTAGGCCCGATGAAATGAAATTGCACGTGAGAGGATTGCGCAAAATCAAAAACGGCGGCGTTGTTATCAGCACCGACTCCAAGGAGGACATCGCGAAACTGAAGCAGTTGCAGCAGCTAACGACGTCAGGCCTCACTGTGGATGAAACACAAAAACGAAAGCCCAGAGTAGTAATAGTCGGAGTGCCCTCGGATATGCAAGAAGCGGAAGTCTTTAAGTGTATCTTTCAACAAAACCTAGCCGACAAACTACAAGACCTGACCCTAGAAAAGTTTTTGTCCTCGTCAAGATTGAGCCATAAATCGGGAAGGAAGGAAGCCGAGACCTGCAATTATATTATTGAAGTTCCAGCTCTAATTCGCAAGGTACTAGTCACAAATGACAGAGTTTTCGTGAATTGGTCGTCGTGCCCTGTAAGGGATTTTACTCTGGTCACAAGGTGCTATAAATGCCAGCAGTACGGGCATGCGGCGAAGACATGTAAGATGGAAGTTAATATCTGTGGACATTGCGGAGAGGTAGGGCACGCAATAAAGGACTGCACCAAGAAGGCCGAACCACCAAAGTGCGCGACATGCATGCACTATAAGAAACCGTGTAATCACGAAACTGGCACTGCCGAATGCCCAGCAAGAAAACTAGCCGAAAAAAGGTTTCAAAACTCTATAGATTACGAAGGCGCCTAAGAGCGCCTTTTTAGATTATAAGAAGTCCAGTTTCAGTCTTAGTATTTACCTACTCAAAACATTCTCGACTCATAATTTCCTATATTACATAACCGCGTAACTTCTTATTATTAAATATTGTTCTGATTTGTAATATACCTAAACAAATTAAACAAGCTGACGATTCATGCAATCCGACTGTCCTAGTTTCAATTTGTGCTAACGGTGACAATGCAATGTCCTACATAGTTGAACATGTCTTAAAAGCAATATCAAATAAATTTAATTATATAGTTTTATAGTATTATTATATTTTGAATTCAATAAGTAGTATTGTATTAATTGTAAATGATTATTATTTTTGTACTTAGAGTATAATTTGAACTCTTAAAGCCTGAGATACAGGATTCTCCTAGTTCAGGCACCAGTATTATGAATGCTCTGTATAGATCTAAGACCTTTTATGCCAATTGTTATTACTATGATTTCATGAATAAAGATTTTATTATTATTATTCCCTTTATTCATTTTTGTACTTAGGCTAGGTTTTTTTTACAATAAATTTATATAAAAAGTAAAATATAAAAAATACATTACAAATATAAACACATTCTAAAAAAAACCTAACCTAGGGTGCCGCCGGCAGCGGGGCGGGGCCCAGGCTACCGGTGGTTAGGGCTACAGAGAGAGGAACCTCCTGACGATGCGCGCCGTGTCCAGGAGTACCGCCTTCTGAATCTGACCCTTGATCCAGCCATCTAGCGAGAGTCTCTTAAGATGTTTGTCGAGACTCTTCGCTATAAGACCGTTCGCCGAAACGACTATCGGGACAATGATCGTCGAGTCAACATCCCACATGGCGGTCACCTCGTGAGCCAAGTCAAGGTACTTGCTGAGTTTGTCCTTCTCGGCCTTCACGAGGTTCTCGTCATGGGGGATGGTGATGTCGACGAGCACTGCCTGGCGCTTGGATCGATCTACCAAAACGATGTCAGGCTTATTGGCTACAATAGTCCTGTCCGTGATGATAGATCGATCCCAATAGAGCGTGGCACGACCATTCTCAAGAACTGGCATCGGTGCGTACTTATAGTACGGCACCTCAGACCCCACAAGACCGTATTGAAGAGCAAGTTGCTGGTGAATGATCCTGGCTACTTGGTTATGTCTGTGCAAGTACTCACCGTTAGCAAGATGAGAACAACCGGAGATTATATGCCTGAGTGACTCACCGGGACGGCGGCATGCCCGACAAATGTCGACCGTACCGTCCTTCAGGATATATCTCCGGTAATTGTTCGTCATCATTACTTCGTCCGCAATTGCACAGACAAAACCTTCAGTTTCCCCGAAGAGATCCCCGAAGCGTAGCCAGTTCACCGACGCGAGCAGATCTACATCGGGCCCCGTAAGGGCCTTGTAGAACCGCCCGTGTAGCTCCTTGCTCTTCCATACGGCCCTGCGGTCATCGGTGCTAAGCACCTTTGGTCTGCGCCAGTTCTCGTTTGCTAAGGAGAGAGAGGTGAGGCCTTTGTCAACTGCTACTACATCGCGATGAATCCCACACTCGTTCTTTAGGAAATACTCCCTAAGACTGCACACCTCGCGGTTATGGAGGTCCTTGGCGTTTAAAAAGCCATATAAAATATAATATATTATTATTATTATTATTATTATTATTATTATTATTATTATTATTACTGTCGACCGTGTCCGGCGCCGGACACTGCCGGACACGTGCGGACGGTTCGTGTGCGAGCTGTGCGGACGAATAAAGCCTGTGAGTATATACTGTCGACCGTGTCCGGCGCCGGACACTGCCGGACACGTGCGGCCGGTTCGTGTGCGAGCTGTGCGGACGAATAAAGCCTGTGAGTATATACTGTCGACCGTGTCCGGCGCCGGACACTGCCGGACACGTGCGGACGGTTCGTGTGCGAGCTGTGCGGACGAATAAAGCCTGTGAGTATATACTGTCGACCGTGTCCGGCGCCGGACACTGCCGGACACGTGCGGACGGTTCGTGTGCGAGCTGTGCGGACGAATAAAGCCTGTGAGTAGGTATATACTGTCGACCGTGTCCGGCGCCGGACACTGCCGGACACGTGCGGACGGTTCGTGTGCGAGCTGTGCGGACGAATAAAGCCTGTGAGTATATACTGTCGACCGTGTCCGGCGCTGGACACTGCCGGACACCGCGTCCGGCGCCGGACACTGCCTGTGAGTATAATTTATATGCACGCCGCTAACACCACTTGTTTTCTACCTCTGTTTTTATTGTATCTCACATGCTTCTCACCCCCGACGAGAAAAGTGGAGTGTTATAAGTTTAACATGAGTATGTATGTGTGTGTAGCATCATAGCTCCCAAAGGGATGGACCAATTTTAGGCAGGTTTTTTATCGAAAAACTTATGCATGATGATTCTTAGCTATATTTTATGCAATGTTTTCAGACGTCGACGCTGCTGCGGTACCACCAGCGCATCCACCAGGCGGTGAAGCCGTTCGCCTGCTCGCACTGCGCCAAGACCTTCGCCGCCAAGCACGCCAGAGACGTGAGCATTATATACCGTCCCACTAACATCTGTCACATTGTATTAGCATAGGGCTTGTGCACAAATCACGTGAGGTTTTTTCGGCTACTTTTTGACCCCCCCCCTCCCCCCTGGTGATATTTGGTGGGGTTCTTTGCTAACCCGCCCTCCCCCTCACTACCTCACGTGTATTTTGTCCGCCAAAATTTCGAAAAATAGACTCGCTATTTTGAAGTATTTAACAAGTGAAGATTTATTTTTTAACAAAACCGAGAAAAATATCGATTTTTGAGGTCTCCTCATACCCCCCCCACGTGATATTTCGTGATTTTTTCGTGACCCCCCCTCCCCCTATTGAACCTCACGTGATTTGTGCACAAGCCCATATAGTTTGACAAGCAATAGTCAGATTATATTTGTACTCGCTCGTTTTGCTCGCTCGTCCGTGTAATCACTTCGTGTTGACGTATTATGCCGCTAACTTCATACCCTAGTTCAGTTAACATCATATAATTAAACTCTCAGTTTTAATTCCGTGGAAATCTGACGCTTCATGGTATTACCAGACAAAAATAAACTCCTTGTGCCTGTGGTAAGAATTTCAAATTAAATAAAAAGCAGAACTTGGCTTCTGTATTTTATATATGTTAAATTACAATACCTTTAATATATCATCTATTACAACATAGAAAGCAAAATTTTAAATTGCATAGTATGGACACAATAAATTACAATGTTCTTTTCTGGGGGAAAAAAAAAATGTTGCTGGTATCACTCTGATGAGTTTCATGTATCACAAACCATTGGTTCAAAATTATAAGTTTATATATTCTTGATTATTAGTATTTTTTTTTTATATTGGCAGAGAGTGACAACAGTAGCTCTGATGACACAGATGAATATAGTATTTTTATAAGTCTTGTTTTACTTTATTACCCATAGGAGAAATCCACTCCAATTTACTAACTGTAAAATTATTTTTTCAAATACTTAGCAATGTACCTTTTCACCTTTCAGATTTTTATTTCATAAGAAAATTATAGCCCTCCTACTTGTTATTTCATTATGGACGATATAGTTTGTGGATTTACTTACATATATCACTCAACGTAAAGCTTTACTTATTACTTATTTTGTAGCTTTAGATACCTATCCTAGAATATTTAATTCCCTGATACAAATGTCAAGGCAATCCATAATACAAAATTATTAAAACAGCGCATTTTAAAATATAGCTTGTATAAAAAATGTTTCTTACCTCTGAAACGTCAAATTATGACAGATGTCCGAATTCCACGGAATTAAAAATCAGAGTTTAGTAGCAAAGTGACCAAATATAGGTATCGTAACACATCCTTCCTGCTATGCACATAGGGATGTGCACCAAATGAAATATTTGGTGTTTGACGTGATAACGTCTTATTGATGAACGCCGGCTGCACGCACGAAAAACCATGACTCATTGTCACGTTCCGCCTGAGCCGAGCGTGCAAGTGAGAGCGCGGAACAAGCGATAGAGAGGCAGGGTCGGTCGAAGCGTCCGGCTTGTGACGCATCTATATCTCTTCCACTCCATCGGCCGGCATACGTTATCACGTAAAATTAGCATCCGTAATCCGACTTAACAGACAACCAATTTTTAATTTTATTTACTGTGGTCGTTGCTATTTGACGCTGGCAGTATAGTTTGAGATTATATTGATATACGTAAGATTCTATGTTACTAGGTATCTATTTATATAATTTGTATGCAGTGGCATGAACGTACACACACCGGAGAGCGCCCGTTCCAGTGTCCGCTGTGCCCGCTCGCCTTCAGCCTCAAAGGGAACTTGAAGCGCCATCATAAAGCTGTGAGTCACAATATTGTTTGTATGTAGTAGTATGAACGTACACACACTGGAGAGCGCCTGTTCTAGTGTCCGCTGTGCCCGCTCGCTTTCAGCCTCAAAGGGAACTTGAAGCGCCATCATAAAGCTGTGAGTCACAATATTGTTTGTATGTAGTAGTATGAACGTACACACACAGGAGAGCTCCCGTTCCAATGTCCGCTGTGCCCGCTCGCTTTCAGCCTCAAAGGGAACTTGAAGCGGCATCACAAAGCTGTGAGTCACAATATTGTTTGTATGTAGTAGTATGAATGTACACACACAGAAGAGCGCCCCTTCTAGTGTCCGCTGTGCCCGCTCGCCTTCAGCCTCAAAGGGAACCTAAAGCGACATCACAAAACCGTGAATTACATCTGTGACAATATTGTTTGTATGTAGTTGTACTAACGTACACTCACACGCCACCCCATCGAGTTGAGGCTCGTCTGAACTCTTGACGAACAATTGTCGTTATTACAAAAAAATAGTCACTTACAAAAGTTCGTCTGTTTTTTTTAAAGACAAGTTTTTTGTTGTCAGGTCCACCTCGGCCTGCGCAAGAGTATCCCGTGCTCGATCTGCCGGCGCGTGTTCTCGTCGGGCTCGGCGCTGCGCATCCACGTCAACACGACGCACAAGGGCATGCCGTGGCCCAAGCGCACCAGACGGAAGAAAGAAAAAAAAGATAACGGGCAATAAGAAGGAAACGTTAATGTTGTGCAATAAATTATATATTATTAAATAAATTTGTATTTTGTTCACTATTCTAGATAGTCCGGATCTAAAAATATAAAAAAATTATGTACAAATTAAGGGAGGCAATTCAAAATTAAGAATTTAGCTATATTAGTAGTTTCATTACCTACTCCACTGGCAACCCTAAAACTGACAGCTGTCATAGGCTTGGTTTTGCGTTCGGAAACTAGTTATACCAAACAATGGCTAAAATAATAAACATCTTATTCTTTCACAATATATCCAACTATTAAGCTATCAGCATAATATAACTAACTAAAAACTCTCGCTTCCATGCTAAACTTGCCTATTGGAATTATCGCGAGGTCGGTAAAGCCTGACCACAAATATATGAGGATGCGCCATGTTGCGGAATTTCACTGGAACTAATAAATAATTTCTTACACTGATAATGATTTTATGATTGTTTTGTCAAGGAATATAATACTAACTCTCTTGTTGTTTGTCGACAATGACAATGTCGTCCATGGTGGTTTGTTTGCGTTTCTATAAAAGACAAATATTTAATAATGTCCAAATTAAATGCCGAAAACCATTCACAGTTGCGAGCGAAATATTATAAATAATCTACTTGTTAAATGTTGATGAAGTCTTTTTGATAAATGCTCTGTGCTCTGCTAAGGCTTTGCTCGACATTGGTGTCCGACGGTGTCGGACAAACACCGTCCTTTAAAAAACTTATTAATAAAATATGCGTATGGTCACCAGCAGAAGTCGCTTAGCACGCTAGATGCTCTAGATTATTTGCATACGGACTCTATTATAAAGAAAATAGGAGTTATACAGGTCATTGTGAGCGCGTTATTCTTCTTAACTATTTCTGCTGCGGACTGTGTGCTGGGCACCTGTAGAATCGTCACCATATTTTGGTAGTGAAGTTACATAACATAGTTACGACACTATCTCTTGTTTTATTTTGACTCGGAAACTTTTTATCATAATCATAACACAGTCAGCGACGAATATGATATGTTGTCACTCTGCAGTGTTGGCACTCTTGTTAACCTGATGACCTTACTGCTTTTTATCTAACGCATAAAAGCCAAACTTATTTTATTATTTCTTATATAGCCGCCGGCATTGACACATATGCCTTTTACAATCATCTAACAACACACAACCATGGACTTTCTTATATTCTTCATCACTTTATCGATAATAACCGTCTCTGGTAACCCTGTAAGTACCTCAAATACATACTCGAAGCCTCTCTTCAAGATCTCCAGCTTTTCACTCGACGGTAATCATACTGTCGAGATCCGGAAGTGCCCATACGATGAACCAGAGAAATGTGAGTTAATCCATAAAGCAGACATCCACATAGGCCCCATAGCCTCTCTAGTCGTGCACCAGGACAGCCTATACCTTGGCCTATATACCGGTGACATTTTAAAGTGTACGTCGAATTGTACTGTTGTAGAGAAAGTTAGTAACGGAACGAACCCTCTGACTTTTGGCGATTATTTACACATAGGACTGCATAACGGGACGATATTAAGCTGTGACGTACAGGAGTTCAAATGCAAGAATCAGTGGGATGTTGGCAGTGCGATTAATATCATATTAGCGATTGATGGATACGTATACGCTGGGTTAAGCAATGGGCAGTTATGGCGGTGCTCTTTAACAGTGAACTGTACTTTAATGCACACCATGGACGGCGAAATCAATAGAATATACAAATCAGACAACAGTATTTATGCTGCGACAAATAATGGGCATTTGTTGAAGTGCGCTCCCAGTTCATTGGAATGTGTATCGGTGGAGAGACATCAGTGATGACAAGTTGGGAGACGGTATACGCACGGCATGGACATGTTTCAAGACTCGCTTTTACGTAATGCATTTAAAAAACTGCGGTCCAGGGATGGAAAACGTAGTCCATCCACTAACACTACTCCAAGATACGTACTTAGAAAAACAGTGTGTAAACAGAATGTCTAAACAATTAAATATATATATGTTTGTATAATTTCTTGTTTATTGACAGTAAATTGTTTTATATTGGCATTCTTTGTTTTTTTTACTTCCCCTGATCTCAATTTTTATTTTAAAATGTAAGTGCGGCTGACGGATGCGATTTACGTCCCATAAATCAAACGATATCTAAGATATTGTTAGTTGGTAATATGGATTTTTATCTGGAATTAAGGAACCTCAGTGTTGGTCACGACGTCCACGCCGGGGTGACCTTTGTGTGCCACTGTGCTAGCATTGCGGGAAGTCCTTCATGTAATTTCCTCATAGTCGAGGGATCGTAGAATCTCCTTTCACAAAGACTGGCCATGACATGATTTACCTTTGGTGTCCTGCGATTTTGACCAGACCATCGGTCTTCTGTAGATACTAGAGTCCTCTTAGGGTTCCCGGTGAATAGATGACTGTCATTACTTTAAAAAACAAGTAACGGTAAATAATAATTATTATAATAGTAATTGTAAATATTATATTGTATGTGTTTATTTTAAAATAAACTTTTTTGCCCACAGGTGAAAGCTCATTGTATGAAAAAGTAACGGTTTTACTTTTAGTATCTATTGTATGTATGTATGTATGTAAACTCTTTATTGTACATTAAAATATATATATACATAGCAAGGACATTAAACTAATGATATGTACAAAGGCGAACTTATCCCTGTAAGGGATTTCTTCCAGTTAACCTTTGAGCAAATGAGAGAGAACAGTAAAGATCCAAGAAGATAGGCAAAACTATTAAAAATGTACAGAGACATTAAAGGCTAATTGCGCAAAAAAAAACAAAATCTTAAATATAAAACAAACTAATAAATATATATTAATAATAAGTATTCAATTTTAACAATAAATACATCACTCGACGAAATTAGGGGTCTAGAAGCCATAACTTTTTAACTTTTCCTTAAATGATGCCACGGATTGCGATTGCTATTGTATTAGTTTTGTAGGTGATTGACGTTGTCTCCATAGAAACAGCGAGATTGACGCCTGAGCGTTTGCTCTGAAAAGAGCAGTTTGTATTGTCTCGAAAAAGACAGTTGTTTAAATATATCTTCGGCCAGCATCGTCTTCTCTCTTCGATCTTCAGAACTTCAAGCTTCGAGTCTTCAAGCACAGCCACGCTGGGACGAGTAAACACGGCGAGAGCTGGCGACCAAAAGGGCTCGCGTTTTTTTTTTTTTTTGGTATCCATGGAAGCTTGCGGGTCCGAAGGACCCTTTGCACTGCTGGTGCCAGACGTGCTACTCCGCTTGGAGAAGCACCGGAAGGGGCTCGCGCTATTGCTCACATTAATTTATAGGCGCGCGATCGCGCGCACACAAGCTCAGAGTGTTACGTAACCGCATCAGTTTACGACTCGTATACACTCTCTCCATCGTAGCGCCATTTTGTATCCCCACCAAGTAGCATCATGCTGGGTGCTACCTACTCTAATTCTAATGTAAATATTGTATATAAAATAAACCAAAATTGTGTAAATAAATTATCTCAAATCACACTACAAACGGAGTTTCTCTACAACCAACTCTCTTCCCTAAAGTTTTATATTAAATTCTTTTTATTTTTCTGTTTAATTGTGTTTCCCTGCACCGTGGTCTTGTGTATAGCCTAGCAAGTTGTGGATAAGCCCAGGGATAGATTAGTTGTGCTATTTGACAAGATTTTTATATTTTGAAGACTACAATTTTATTACGTTTCTTTATTACGCTTAGAAACGGGACGTAATCACTGTTTTATAATTTTCCTCTCGATCTCTAGATTATTAAGCCTGGCAGCTCGAGGCATCTCTATATTAATTTACAGCTTTTGAAATGTTGTCAAATGTGAAATGGTTCACCTCGGCCTGCGCAGGAGTATATCACAGAATAACTTAGATACTCGACGCTTCGACGCTGCGCATACACGACGACGCACAAGGGCATGGCATGGCCCAAGCGCACAACACGCAAGAAAGATAAGAGAGATAACAGGCGAAGGATATGTTAATGTTTTGCAATACATTTTATGTTATTAATTGGATTCGTATTTTTTTAACTATTCAGTTAGACCTAAAAATATAAAAATTATGTACCTACAAATTATAGCCCAGCAAGCGTCGGCCCGACTCAGGTCAGGGATAGTGGCGCTACAAATACGTTTCATATGGCAATAATGTGCATTCCTACGTCACATTTGCATTGTTAAACGTCAGTCAAATTTGTCATTATCAAAATTCAAAACATTGTTTACCGGAATGCTGCTCAATCTTTCGTTCTTCTAGTGAAATAAATACTGAATCCTATTGAAAAAACTTGCATTTCATCATTGTGGATAGTTTTGATCTTATTATAAATTACTAGAAATTTGCGGAATATTTAATCCGGTTTCCTCTTTGTTAACATCGGTGACATTCACCGATTTTCAACGTCAGTTACCAAAAATAGGTTGTCTGGAAGAGATCGCTCTTTAGCGATAAGACCGCCTGTTGTTTACCTCTAATTGTAATGTCTTAAATTGTATTTCTCCTGTATATTTTATGAGGTGTGCAATAAAGAGTACTTGTATCTTGTATATGTCGTTGCCAGTAAATTATTATAAGGTAATTCAAAATCATTTTAGATTTTAAATCTGCTAAATTAGTAGTTTTATTACTTTACTGGCAAGCTCACAACTGATAGCTGTCATACGCTTGTGTGTGCGTTCGGAAACTAAAGATTGGCGAAATTGTCCCAATGGATAGTAGCGATTAAGTTAAAAATTGAATTGAATTGATTAGTAATACAAAACGATGCCTAAAAGATATACAAATCTTATTGTCTTACAATATAATCAACTATCGGCAGGAAAAACATTCAAATTATGAGGTACAGATTACAGAAAAATAATCTTAAGTAATAGTTACCGAACGTACTCTCGGTTGTCAAATTTCATAAGACAAAACTGTATATTTCTGATGCTATTATTACTTATCAAGTAAATTTACATTCTAACCGCAGTTTTAGTATAGAATAATTAAATGTGTAATCATGTCTAATGTAAGAAAAACGTATGTGAAGCGATCGACGCCTTCAAAACCTAATTTTGTCTGTTGCCGCGCCTGTCTCGCCACCGATGGAAAAATGTTCAACATGCACGAATATAAACTTGTAGACGCGTTTGCCCGCGTCTCAGGGATCTCTGTGAGTATTAAAGAATAAAAAGCAATACAAATCCTCCACCATCCATCCGCACACCTCGAATAAAAGTAAAACAATAAACAGAGGTAGGTAAACAACAGACTTTCGTATCGCTACATAGCGGTTTCTTCCAGACAATCTCTATGTGAAAAGGTTCATTAAGTCCGTTTTGGTCACTTTGTGATACTGTGATACATCTCCAGTACAACTCGCTGTTTCATCAGTACGGCACGTAAAACATTTGGGCTACACATGATGTTCAATTCCAGATGCAACAGGACAAGTTGCCGCAGCACCTGTGCTGGTGCTGCGCGGCGCTGCTGCGGCGCTGCGCCGGCTTCCGCGCCCGGTGCGCGCGCGCACAGCTGTGCCTGCTCAGCGGGCTCATGCAGAAAGATGTGAGTACACCTCTGGCACAACCACACCACTCGACCCTCTGTCGGACGACACTGTCATTTTCCTTTCATTACCGTGTGAGCGAGACAGATGCGCATAGCTGAGACTCGGCAAGACATGCAAGCCCTGCCAAGTAGTGTTGGGACCATTTTATTTCATACTAGCGACCCGCACTGCTTTGCACTGGTCATCATCATCATCATCGGCCTATTCTTCTCCACTGCTGGACATAGGCCTCTCGCACTGGTGCAATGCTATAATTATTAATTATGCATGTGTTATACACGAACCTCCCCCTTGAATCACTATCTATTAAAAAAAACTGCATCATAATCCGTTGCGTATTTTTAAAGATCCAATACATAGTGTCAGACACTTTGTTTTATACTATTTAGTGATTAGATTTTACTCAGTATATTTAATTTGAATTTCTCAATGTCTTACAGTTAACTTTGGAATACGTCCGCAGCATAGACCGTGTCGCGAACAAACTGGTCGACCTCATGCCCTCTGAAGTCAAAATTACTGACATAACAGCACAAGAACATGTCAAAGACGTCACACCGGAACAATCTTTAAATGGTGTTAATGATATAGATACTAATAATCATAAAAGCACTAATAATGATAAGAACATTACTGAATATATTAAGTATATCTATGATTCTAATGTGGAAATTAATGAATGCAAAATAGAAATTGATGTTGACAATCCTAGTGAGGATGTTGTTGATGTTGATAATCCTAGTGAAAATGTTGTTGATGCTGATAACGTCTGTGAAGAGATTGGAGGTTTCATTGTAAAAGATATAGAAGAAATAGTAAAACAGAAAGTTAAACCTGTAAAAAAAGTGGTCAGGAAGAGGAAAAAGAATGAAGGTAAAATTAGTGAGAAAGAAAAAATAGTGAGGGAGAAAAGAAAATTGGCGAGGGCGGAAAGAAAAATAGCGAAGGAGAGAGGTGAAGAGCCAAAGAAACCACAGTACCGAGACACGACGGAGTACAGAATGGATGTTTCTAATTTTGAGAGAAAGTATAATGTGAAAGTTAATATTTTGACTAAGGTACGAATCATAACTCTTTACAGTACTTAAAACCTAACTAATAAGCCTTGTTAGGGTGTCGTACCCAAAGCGTAAAAATGGGACCCTATTACTAAGACTCCGCTGTCTATCTGTCTGTCTGTCTGTCCGTCTGTCACCAGGCTGTATCTCATGAAATGTTCACAGATTACACAGGTTGCCGGTATAACAACAAATACTAAAAACATCATTAAACAAATGTTTAAGGGGGCTCCCATCCATACAACAAACGTAGCGATAACTTTGTACCTCATTTGTATCCGATGCCATTCATACCAGGTACAGACTTAACTTAACCCGGCCAGTTAAGTTGGGAAGTGTTTGAACGGAACCCCCAGTGCGCGAGTCAGACTAGCACTTGGCCGGTTTTTTTTTTAAATTTTATTTCATCTGTACCAAAGACGTCCCTTGTTTGTCGCTATAGATATTATTTATTATAAGCCTTTGTCTACAGTCATTGACTGTCTTGCTTTTCAGCATAGGCCTCCCCAAGATTTTTCCAAGCCGATCTGTCTCTTGCTGTTCTCATCCATGTTGCTCCTGCTATTTTCTTTATGTCGTCTTCCCACCTCCGGTATTGACCACCTTGCTTTCTTTTTTTGTACCTAGGGCACCACTCCATCACATCTTTAGCCCATTTTTCTTTATTGGTTCTTATAAGATGGCCCGTCCAGTTCCATTTCAGTTTTTTGATACATTTTTTTATGTCAGTAACTTTTGTTCTTTTTCTTATGGTTTTGAGTCGAACCTTGTCTTGTAACTTAATATTAAGAATACTTCTCTCCATACTGTGTTGACATGTTTGTAGAGCTTTAGTATTTTGGTCTGTTAGACTCCATGTCTGGCAGCCATATGTCATACTTGGTAGAATGCACGTATCAAATACCTTTCTTTTAGTTTTTAATTGAATTACAGGGTTTTTCATAATTTCCTTAAAGGACCAGTATCTCTTCCAAGCGATAGTTATCCTATTATTGATTTCTTTTGTTGTGAGATCGTTTGGTGATATTATTTGTCCTAGATACGTATACTCCTCCACATATTCTATCAAGCTGTTGTTCGGTGTAATCGGGGTTTTGATGTGGTTTGTCATTACTTTTGTTTTTCCCGTATTCATTGTCAACCCGACCTTTTCGCTTTCGAAGACTAGTTGTTCGATCATTTCCTTCAATTTTCCAGCATCTTCAGAAAGTAGGATGAGATCATCAGCAAAACGTAGATGGTTTAATAGGACTCCATTTATCTTGATACCATACTCGTTCCATTCCAGATGTCTGAATACATGTTCGAGAACAGCAGAAAATAATTTGGGTGACAAGGGGTCTCCCTGTCTTACGCCTCGTTTAATAGGGAAGTATTCTCCGGTACATTCTGTTTTGATTTTAGCTTTCATATCCCTGTAGATGTTGCTAATCTATATATATAAAAGAAGAAGTCCTGACTGACTCATCAACGCACAGCCGAAACTACTAATGTTAGAGAGTTGATTTTTGCACAGTAGGTTACTTTTATAACGTGGGCTAGAGATAAGAAAGGATTTTTGGAAATACCTCCCCTAAGAGGGTTAAATAGGGGTGCAAAGTTTGTATGGGGTAAACTTTTTTTTTAGAGTTAGAGACTTGGAACTTTGTAGAATGATTACTTATTCAAAAACACAAAAAGTACTTTCAGCGTTTTAGAAAATCTTACCCCTAAGGAGGTTAAAAAGGGGTGCAATATTTATATGGGAGAAACTTTATTTTTTGAACTAGAGACTTGAAACTTTGTAGATAGCTTACTTAAACAAATACAAAAAAAGTAATTTCAGCGTTTTGGAAAATTTCACCTCTAAGGGGGTTAAAAAGGGGTGCAAAGTTTGTATGGGGAACACCGCTAATGTTGTTTATAAAGAAGTGTTACGCTAACGTTATCAGTTTATATTTGTTTTATTTCCTGTCTACTACCCAGTAACTACGTCCTTTTTTTAAAACGAACTTGCACCCCCTTTTCTATGATTGAATGTCAACAATATTTTCTTAGTGCTGTCTCTTATTTATTGTGTTCCAAACTTTGTGTTCCTATATTTAGTGAGTTGTCTATCAGCACATGAATAATTTATACTTTATATACCTATTCTTACTTTATTTAGCTTCTTGAGAGATATAGAGAACTATAGCACCAGAATATATTGAATCACTCTTCAAACAATACTACTAGCCAGTAGACCAAAATAGTAATCGCATCATTAAATTCGCTTATGTGCATTTAGTTTTTAATGGTCACATTTCAGCATTATCTTTAATCACTAGCCTTTTTAATAACTGGGGTACCTGCTAGACCATTTAGAAACATTTTGGCCCTCCTCGGGAACTCCGCCACACCACTCTTTTCGTTTAATAGCTAGGCCGGCGTGTACAAATACCAGTGCTGCCTTCTTATGAACAGAGGTCATTATTTATTGTTTTGAAATAAAGTGTATTATTTATTATTATTAAAAGAGATACTCTTCATTAAACTGCCACCATCTCTCGATTTCCAGTGCGGAGTTTAAGATTGTTTTAACAGCCTTATGATATTTAACATTTTTTTTAAATCTCACTCATAATAACTAAGATCCCCATTCTCTAACTCCAAATCCATGCGTCGCTCTATATCTTGCAGTCATTTTTGCCAAAGATTAAAAGCATCAGGTAACTGACGGAAT
Organism: Apotomis capreana; assembly: GCA_947623375.1. Classification (NCBI taxonomy): domain Eukaryota; kingdom Metazoa; phylum Arthropoda; class Insecta; order Lepidoptera; family Tortricidae; genus Apotomis; species Apotomis capreana. Next base: position 1,293,505 of record OX392523.1, on the reverse strand, counting down.
AAATATTAAGCATCCTGCAAACAATTCCCGTAATCTAATTGGAAAATCTTCAAAAATTCTTTAACAATATTTTGCATTGTCTAGACCATTTTAACTAAGAATAAAATTCACTTACCTATTTTAATATCTTTGTCATCATCAAAAATCTACGCGGACGAAGTCGCGGGCGGCCGCTAGTAAGGTGTATATACTTATTGTTAACTCCTTGTGATACCAGTGTTTCCCAGATTTTCCCGTGCTTCAGTGAGTCGAACGCCTTGTTATAATCGACGAATGCCAGGTAATATGTTATTCTGTACTCGTTACATTTTTGAATGACCTGTTTAATTGTGTGAATATGGTCGATTGTTGAAAAATCTTTCCGGAAGCCGGCTTGTTCTTTTGGCTGGTTTTCGTCTAGTGTTCTGGTTAAGCGGTCTAGCAAGATCTTCGAAAACACTTTGTATATGTTAGACATAAGCGAGATGGGCCTGTAATTCGAAATATCGTTTCTATTTCCCTTTTTGTGGAGTAGTATTATTGTTGAGTTAGTCCATTGTTCAGGAATATGTTCGGTGACTAATATTTCGTTGAATAGTTGCATAATTGGAGTCAGGATAGTGTCACATACTCCTATAAGCAGTTCGTTAGAAATCCCATCCTCTCCAGGTGATTTGCCTCTTTTATGTGACTTGATGGCCTTACTAACTTCTTCTTTTATTATGGGTGGAATAGGTTCCTCAGTTGATTTTTCTTTGGTTGTTTGTGGGCATGTTATTGATACTATCTCTTTGTCACTGTAAAGTTCTCTGTAATAGTCGGTAGCAGCTTCTACTATTTCTAATCTTTTAGTTTTTGACTTTTTGTTTCTTGGGTGTTTTATACTGTTAATCCAACTTGAATTCTCACGTAGTTCTTTCCACGCTTTTTTAGTACCTCCCGTTTTTTCTATATGATATTCTATCAATTTGGTTCTCATTTCTTGTCTGTGTTTTCTAATTTGTGTGTTTATTTCTTTGCTGATTTTGGTTATCTGTTGTTTGTTAGTTTTCCTATCATCGAATAGTAGTCCTCTTTGCTTGATTAAATCTCTAGCCTTAGGTCCTATTTTATCTTTTGAATTCTTACTGCCTTCAACTTCTTTCTCAATGTTTTTCAAAGCTTGTTCTATTGTGTCATACTTTTCCTGTAAGCTCTTGAGGGTATTTGCTGTTTGTAACTGTGTTTCAAGAGACTCCAAAGCACTATTTGGCAATGGTAGCTCAATTGGCGTTTTAGTCTTCCTTATATTTTTTCTCGACATTTTTGGGACGTTAGCATATAGATGACCTTGAAGCATTCTATGATCGGTGTTGAAGTTTAGTCTATTCACTACTTTTGTGTTTGAGAACAGGCTTCGTTTGTTTGTAGTAATATAATCGATTTCATTCCTTACTAATCCATTTGGTGACTGCCAAGTCCATTTTCTTTTGAATTTATTCTTGAAATAACTATTCATTATATGCAAGTTGTTTTCTAGAGCAAAGTTTACAAATCTTTGCCCGTTATCGTTTCTTTTGTCAGTGGTGTAGGGACCAAGTATTTTGTCTTCATTTCTCATTCTCTTTCCAATTTGTCCGTTTAGATCTCCCATTACAATAATAGTGCTGTATAAGTCTTCCATCGTTTTGTTTAATTCTGTGTAAAATTTGTTTTTATCTGCATCTGTTGAGGTTTCAGTAGGAGCATAAACTTGCACTATTGAAGTTGGTTTCTTGTGTTCCGGTAGATTAATGTTTAGCACTGCAATTCTGTCTGATATTCCTTTGAATTCGATTATTCTGTTTTTTAAATATTTTTTGACTAGAAAACCGACTCCATATCTCCCTCTTGTTTCGTTTTTGTAGTAAAATATGTGGTTTTCGTATTCTTCAATTTTTTCATCTGCTCTCCGTTCTTCGCTAATGCCAACTATATCCCAATTTATATCTTGTAGTGCTTCTTCCAGTTCAGCCAAGGATTCCTCTGACCTCAGTGAACGGGTGTTGAGTGTTGAAATGTATAACTTTTTCCTCTGTGTTTTCTTGTCTTTGTCGTTATTTAATGTTTGATTGCTTTTTGTACTGTTTTTAGTATTGTTCAGATTTTCTTGGGGGTAGCGGTCTAATACTCCCGCGGGGACCGGCCGTATTGGGAGATGGTTCGGTTGTTGTTTGCTCAATGGTTTTGTTCTGCTGTTGTTTTGCTTCCGGGGCCTAGTTTTCTTTAATTGCTAATAGTTGTCGCTATAGAAAAGGTTATGAAATGGTGTTTTGGCAGGAGGAGCAATTGAAAGATATCGAGACTCGGAAGAAATCCGACAAATATCTGAACGCGCTGTTCCATTGTGAGGAGTGCGGCATTGGGTTCCAGGTGGAGACAGCCTTCAGGAACCACCGCGTGAAGCACGACCTGGTGAGTCCATCAACATTTTGGGAGCATCTAGGCACCCTCACCTTTTTCGGTCACGTGTCCAAGACCTTGCCTGTGAGCTTAAGGCGCGCTAAATCTTTAGTTTCTTTCCGAGCTCACCTGAATGAGCATTATACAATTCAATACTACAATACTTTATTGCACACTAATAAAGTTTACAGAAGGAAACAAGACAAATACATTTTGTAAATATTGACACAAAGGTAAATTATGAAAGAAAAATGTAATATGAACCACTGCAATGTAAGTAGGATTCGAACCTGCGACCCTACGTTTCCGGCGTAGTGCTCTACCAACTGAGCTATCACATCGTTACGTCAAATTCCATAATTCTACGCTACTGGAGCGCCCTCCGCGTCATATGTGTTTGAAATGCTTATGCGCATTAGCCATACCCTAGGATGTGCGTTTACACACACGATCCCCTGTCATCATTGCTTTACAGCAAGTGCGAGGAGACACATCGCAATTGTTCTCATTGTGTTACTACGCACCCCCGTGCCGAAAATTATCGTGCTCGCTGCGCTCGCGTTTTCATCTGATTGTGTTACTATGCAGTTGCGCACCCCATCACCGAAAAATTTGGCGCTCGCTGCGATCGCGCTTTCGTCTGACCATTCTAAGACCCAACCCATACACTTGCTATATCTAAGTGCTTTCTGATAGAGACAACTACCATGATGATGATGATGATGATTTGGTGTAGGCCGGAGACAGGCGGGCTGTCGATCGCTTGATTACGTTCATTCAGCCCAATTCCCAGTTGGAGCCAACGGTTACTGTCCCGGCGGCGCTCCCATACAGCCTTCTTCCTCGAATCTTCTTGTTCTCCTGCAGAAGGAAAGGACATCTTTAAGGTTAATATCCCTCAGCTCCTCCTCTTCTAGTTTATCTTTCCCGAAGATGCTATAGCGTACTATCGCATACATGCCACACTCTGCTATAACATGCTTGCTTGTCTCCTCATGGCCACAGTGTGAGCAGCATGGATCACTTACTACACCCATAATGTTTAGGTGCCTGTTAAGGCTATTGTGTCCCGTGATTATACCTGTTAATAATCTGAGATTTTTCTTACCTAGTTCCAGGAAATACCTGGCAACTACCATTATCCATTATACAAAAAAAAAACTGAAATATTTCCTTGACTCCTGGGGCGCCTGAAAATACGTCCCTGCCTATTCTTGCAGTAAAAGACGTTATTACTTGCTAAATTTTAGACGGAAAATACCTAAATATGTTTATTCCCAACAGGGTGTTTTTCCACCGACGCCATATTGCGGATGTTTAGAGGTACTAATTTATTTTACTGGCAACGACAATTTTTTGTTGAATGTCACTGAAAAGTGGAAGCAGGACTAAATATTCCGCAAATTTCAAGTATTATTTGCATAATAAAGCCCAAACTATCCACAGTGATGAAAATCAAGTTTTTTTCAATAGGATTCAGTATTTATTTCGCAATAACAACGAAGGATTGAGCAGAATTCCGGTAAACAGTGTTTTGAATTTGGTTAATGACAAACCGTTGGCAAATTGCTGATGACGTTTTATAATGCAAGTATATGACGTATGCTCATTATTGCCATATGAAAGCTGTTTTATTCACTATTCCTGGGCCGAACCGGCCCTTGCTTGGCTAGTATTCAGTATTTTTTGGCTATGTTTCAGAGCGCCGGTGATTATCCGTGCCCGGTTTGCAATATCCGCTTCCGGGCCAACCACGTGCTGCTGAAGCACAAGGAGAGGCATCGCACGCGCGTCCAGTGCCAGACCTGTGGGATCATCTACCGGTGCAGGTAACCTACACTAGAGGCTCTCGGAGCAGGTAACCTACACTAGAGGCTCTGGGAGCAAGTAACCTACACGAGAGGCTCTCGGAGCAAGTAACCTACACTAGAGGCTCTCTGAGTAGGTAACCTACACTAGAGGCCCTCGGAGCAGGTTACCTACACTAGAGGCTCTCGGAGCAGGTAACCTACACTAGAGGCTCTCAGAGCAAGTAACCTACACTAGAGGCCCTCGGAGCAGGTAACCTACACTAGAGGCTCTCGGAGCAGGTAACCTACACTAGAAGCTCTCGGACCAGGTAACCTACACTAGAGCCTCTCAGAGCATGTAACCTACACTAGAGGCCCTCGGAGCAGGTAACCTACACTAGAGGCTCTCGGAGCAGGTAACCTACACTAGAGGCTCTCGGACCAGGTAACCTACACTAGAGCCTCTCGGAGCATGTAACCTACACTAGAGGCTCTCGAAGCAAGTAACCTACACTAGAGGTTCTCGGAGCAAGTAACCTCTAAAGGCTCTCGGACCAGGTAACCTACACTAGAGCCTCTCGGAGCATGTAACCTACACTAGAGGCTCTCGGAGCAAGTAACCTACACTAGAGGTTCTCGGAGCAAGTAACCTACACTAGAGGCTCTCAGAGCAGGTAACCTACACTAGAGGCTCTCGGAGCATGTAACCTACACTAGAGGCTCTCGGACCAGGTAACCTACACTAGAGGCTCTCGGAGCATGTAACCTACACTAGAGGCTCTCGGAGCAGGTAACCTACACTAGAGGCTCTCGGAGCAGGTAACCTACACTAGAGGCTCTCGGACCAGGTAACCTACACTAGAGCCTCTCGGAGCATGTAACCTACACTAGAGGCTCTCGGAGCAAGTAACCTACACTAGAGGTTCTCGGAGCAAGTAACCTACACTAGAGGCTCTCAGAGCAGGTAACCTACACTAGAGGCTCTCGGAGCATGTAACCTACACTAGAGGCTCTCGGACCAGGTAACCTACACTAGAGGCTCTCGGAGCATGTAACCTACACTAGAGGCTCTCGGAGCAGGTAACCTACACTAGAGGCTCTCGGAGCATGTAACCTACACTAGAGGCTCTCGGACCAGGTAACCTACACTAGAGGCTCTCGGAGCATGTAACCTACACTAGAGGCTCTCGGAGCAGGTAACCTACACTAGAGGCTCTCGGAGCAGGTAACCTACACTAGAGGCTCTCGGAGCAGGTAACCTACACTAGAGGCTCTCGGAGCATGTAACCTACACTAGAGGCTCTCGGAGCAGGTAACCTACACTAGAGGCTCTCGGAGCAGGTAACCTACACCAAGGAAAGGCGGAGGGCTTTTAAAGTCCTGAGTTTGTAATCCCCTTACTACCCGCCTTACACACAATATGTTTCATCACATTTGGGAGTAAATAACAAATACATAAGACAAAACAAACATTAAACGATAACGATTGACAACAAATACAAATACAAATACAAATACAAGTACTCTCTATTGCACACCTCATTCATAAAATATACAGGAGAAATACAATGCAAGTAATTACAAATAGAGGTAAACAACAGGCGGTCTTATCGCTAAAGAGCGATCTCTTCCAGACAACCTTTGGGTAGTGGAGAACTTGAAAAAATAAGATTTTGTTATTAGGCGGTGCAAAATCGGAAATTAATAATAATAATATAAACATAAAAAAAACAAATAAATACATAAATATAATAAACAATAAATACATAAATACATACATACATTCAGCCAACAGATAATAGGACCATTTGAATAAAATACGAATTATGAAAGGGATAGATAATGTTCTTTCAGTTGACAACCAACTTTTTTCTGTATATATATTTTTAATTTACTATAAGCACTGGCAAAACGGCCATCAGCTTAAAACAGAAAACAAATATTCACAGAATCTTACCATCTTGCATCTATTATTATTATTAAACAAATAACAATTAACAATATTATACAGCAATATTAACACCGCAATATTATAAAACTAAAATAAGTAAGTTTGTTAAAAAACTAAATAGTTCCTAACCAATAATTTGATATCTTTTTTTTGTCTTTTTTTTGTGTCATCTACCACATCTACCTAAGAACTGCGTTTCGTTTAGAAACTTGACAGGCTATACTGCCAGATTGTAACGATAATTCTAAATTTAATTTAATAAAATGATTGCAAAATACACTTAAATAATTGTAAAACATAAATATGAATGCAGTTACATACGAGGTGCGGTCCAAAAGTTTCTGGCTGGGGAAATTAGGCGGCTTTAAAAAAATTAAAACCGGCCAAGTGCGAGTCGGACTTGCGCACCGAGGGTTCCGTACAAACACTTTCCATCCCTAAGTGGTTAAGTTAAGTTTGCACCTGGTATGTATAGCGCCCCATATAAATTAGGTGCAAAGTTAGATATTAAAAAAAGCTACTTACTAGATCTCGTTCAAAACAATTTTCGTTGGTAGTTTTTATAGTAATGTACATCATATGTTTTTTATAGATTTTTCATTTTCTTATTTTAGAAGTTGGGGGGAGGGACCAACTTTTTTCCACTTTGGAAGCGTCTGTCACGCAAACTATTCGGTTTAGAAAAAAAAATTTGGAAACCTCGATATCATTTTTGAAGACCTATCCATAGATACCCCACGCGTATGTGTTTGATGAAAAAAAAAATTTCGAGTTTCAGTTCTAAGTATGGGGAGCCCCCAATACTTATTATTATTTTTTTTATTTTTGCATCAAAATCTTAATGCGGTTCACAGAATACATCTACCTACCAAGTTTCAACAGTATAGCTCTTATAGTTTCGGAAAAAAATGGCTGTGACATACGGACGGACAGACTGACAGACAGACGGACAGACAGACATGACGAATCTATAAGGGTTCCGTTTTTTGCCATTTGGCTACGGAACCCTAAAAATATGTCATCGCGATTGTCATTTATTCTGCTTTTTCGTGTATGGTTTTGGGGTTTATGTTGGTTGTTGTTTTGTTTTTACGGCGTTTTAACGATAGTAAGTCGGAAAATTTACGAAATGTTCAAATTGGAATATCGCTCCGTGATCAAATTCCAGACGAAGGGGTCAGCCCGACCGATATAAAAAAAAGGTTAGATGCCGTGTACGGGGATACTTCTCTGTCATTTTCCACGGTAAAAGAATGGAGTAAGCAGTTCCGTTTAGGGCGGGAGTCCATTGACGACGAACCTCGCTCCGGCCGGCCTGTGGCAGTACTCACCAAGGACTGTGTCAAATTAGTGGAATAGGAAGTTCTGAGTGATCGAAGACAAGATTAAAGAAATAGCGGCAAGAACCGGGCTTTCGAAAACTTCAGTACTTAGGTTTCTTCATGAACATCTTCACATGAATAAAGTTAGTGCTAGGTGGGAACCCAAACTTCTTTCGAGCTTGCAGCGAATTGAGCGAAAAGCGTGTTCTCGAGAAGTTTTAGATGCGTATAGGCGATACGGAAAAAAATGGTTGCCTGTAAAGTCGGTTTTACGGGCGAAGGAAGATTTTACGTGACAACGTCTTTTTCTCGGTAGAATATTTATTTCTATCATATCCATTCACAATTTCCCTAACAACATTTTAAGTGTTACTTTCTGAACGCACCCATCACATGTGTCATTAATGTCATTATATTGTCTTTATTTTACATGTTTTAAATCTAAATATGCGATAATCAGACTATTATTATGTTGTCGATTCCAAACCCTTATTTAGTCTAGATCTACATGTAATTATTCTAAAAATACCGAACCGACGGAACAAACATCATATGTTTGACAGGTAAGTACGAACAGTTTGTATTTGTATGGGAATATAAAATTTTCTTTTTTATTATTTTCCACTCATTTATTCAATATTTTCTCACCGTTTAAACCTTCCCTTGACTTCCACGAATATTTCAATACTAAAATTAGCCAAATCGGTTCAGCCGTTTTCGAGTTTTAGCGGGACAACTCTCTCGTATCAGACGCGAGCGGGCGTTACACTTTTTCATGACTCCCAGCGCAACCTAATTTAAGACGTTGTCACGTCAAAAATATTTGGAGTTGATTGTTACGGGAGACGAAACCATGGTTTTGTACTATGATCCTCTGTCGAAAAGGGAATCGATGGAGTGGCGTTGTCTTGGCGAAAAGCCGCCTAAAAAGGCCAAGGTAACGCAATCCACCAAAAAGATAATGGCAACGGTATTTTGGGATTGACACGGAATACTAATGATTGACGTAAAAGAAAGGAATATCTCGGTAAATGGCACCTACTACGCCACCCTTATTGAGCAATTACGAGAGGCGATCAAGCAGAAGCGACGTGGAAAACTCAGTAGAGGTGTTCGGCTTCTCCACGATAATGCTCCCGTTCACATCGCTGCAATTGCCAAAGATGCTGTAGCAAAATAAAAAAGGTTTTGTTAATATATCTACTTGTTTTTCTTTGTTAGGCCGGACACTTTTGGACCGCACCTCGTATACCGTATTAGTTCAATACACAATAAAATTTGCTAGTAGGCAAGTTTTGTTCATACAGCAAAAACCTTGGCTGGACTAAAATCTCCTTAGTCTGAAGTAATCTGCGAGTGCGTACTATATTTTTAAAACTAAAAACATAACTCCCTCGGGTGTTATAACAATTTATAACTCCCGCGGGAACTATATAGGCATTAGTCCTTCAGTACACCTACATGTAATACCATCTTTTACGAGCAAATGTGATGAAAAAGTATATTTTTTGCTGTAGAATTTAACATCAACGCTATCAGTCGTCATCCCAATTTTATAATATTATAGATATGATTGAACTTCGTTATGTAATGTTGCAGGCCGCAGGCGGTGAACCACTTCAAGATGCATGAGGGGCGGACGTTCCACTGCCCATACTGCGGCAAAACGTGCCGGTCAGTTACTCTTATTGGAGCGGAGCGAGCGAAGCGAGCGAAGCTCCCATGGATCGACTCGAATGGACTTTGTAACAATGCGCAGATCTCAGCGAGTTCTCAACCGATTTTAGAAATTTTTGTTTTAAAATGCAATAGTTAAATTTCGCTAGGTCGTGACGAAGAGAAAATTTCGAAAAAAAAAACTCCGCTCCAATTTATGGTGCAAGCTTAGCCGGTGGCTGACTCTGCATCGACCTAGTTATTGGAGCGGAGCGAGCGAAGCTCCCATGGATCGACTCGAATGGACTTTGTAACAATGCGCAGATCTCAGCGAGTTCTCAACCGATTTTAGAAATTTTTGTTTAAAAATGCACAAATTACATTTCGCTAGGTCGTGACAAAGAGAAAATTTCGAAAAAAAAAAAAAAAAAACTCCGCTCCAATCTATGGTGCAAGCTTAGCCGGTGGCTGACTCTGCATCGACCTAGTATCTGTATATACTTAAGACATAGTACATTGTTGTAGAGGCTGCAAAATAAGATGAACGAGTTGATACGAGTTTATATCCATCATGCAGCCGAGGCTAAACATAGTGCTTTACACGATTAATGCGAGGAAATATGCTATAATACTGGAGCCTGCAACTTCGTCCGCATATTTTTTTATTTAGCATATACGGGTACAAAGTGACTTATAAGTCATTTTCAAAGTACTTGTACATTGTTAAGGGCTTCAATTAAATCAAAACTTAATTGATAATATAAATGATGATATAAAGGATGCGATCGTGATTTTTTGTTAACTAAGCTTTTAACTATGTCAATTTTTTTTGCAATCGACCCTGTTGTGTCCAGCACAAGCTCGCATTACATGACGCACGTGCGGCTGACGCACCCAACGGAGCACAAGGCGTGCGACATGTGCGGCGAGACGTTCATCGGCTTCTACGGGATCCGTAATCACAAGGCCCGCATGCACAACGTGGTAAGGGCGCTTCCGGATCGGAGGACCAAAACGTGGGGATATCGACCCTAACTGAATGTTAAATGATACATGATAATTGATATATGATATATGCTGAGGCAGAGGTGCAGATTGAAACCACAGACATACTTGACGACAACAACACTTTAATTGATACTTAACACTCAATATATACAGTTAATTATTTTTATTAAAGCAGTAACGTCTGCGACCGTAAACCAAATGTTTACAATAAAGCGAAAATTTTAAAATTTTAATGGTTCAGACAGGATTCGAACCTGCGTTTCCAACGGCTTTCCGGGCCAACACGGGCGTCCTACCAACTGGACCACCCAACCAGATGTCAGAGCCATTGAATCTTTCAACCAGTTGCTTCAACATGCCTTAGTGTGGCATCACTGGTGGCTGTAAAACCCTTTCAAAATAAACAATGCAAAGATCGACACACAGCGTAAGGAAAAAAATCGTCAAGTCTACGTGGAGCTAGGGTAGCGAAGTGGTTGGCGCGCTGGACCGGTAATCCGGTACCGGGTTCGATTCCCGGTCTCTTCCACCAGGTAGCTCCTTTTTCAATTTTTCTTTAAGCTTTGATCTTTGTATTAATGGTTTAATTTAAAATGTGTCCAGAAATATATGAGGATTGTCAAGAGGACGCTATTTATAAGATTTATATGGCAACAAATTTGCAACCAAACATAACCCACTATAATGACATTAGCTCACTATGGTAACCGCGTAATGTCATTTAATGGAATGCACTCTTTTCCTGGCTGTTTTTCGTGTAGTTAACACGTGTACACTTTATTTATAATCTTACGGTCACAACTGTGAATGGTTTTCATAATTTTCTTCAAATAATTTTAAATATATGTCTTTTAAAGGAACCACCACGAATGACATTGACATCGGTATTTAAACTAATGTCATTATAATGGGTTGCTATTGGTTGCAAAATTGTTGCCGTATAAATCTTATAAATAGCGCCCTCTTGACAATCCTCATATATTTCTGGTCAGGCTTTATTTAAGGGTTAAAATTGAGTTATTATTATTATTATTCGGTCTTACTATAGGTAACCACTTTCTCATTCCCCAGTACATGTCAGTAGACTACCAGTGCAAGGTCTGCTCCACGATCTTTATCAGCCCCGAGGCGCTGAAGAGACACACGGGCGCTGCTGAAGACGGGAAGCACGAGGAGTTGTCTCCATGCCAAATATGTGGGGACAACCTTCTGAGTGAGGACCTGCTGAAGCAGCATACCGTGGAATACCATCCCAAGTGTGACGAGGTTCGTATACTCTTTTCTTTTTTTCTCTCACGTACCATCTCTTACTCTTTCATGATCTCATATTCACTCTCTCTTTTTCTGGCATTCACACTATCTCTTACTCATTCTCGCACTTTCTCTTTCCCACATACTATCTCTTAATCTCTCTCATAATCTGTCTCTTAAATCGATAGTGTTTGCTTGCTGAATAGTTACACCATCCCAAGTGTGACGAGGTTGGTATTCTCCTTTCTTTTTTTCTCCCACTCTCTCTCACTCTTTCTCTGGCATACACACTTTCTCTTACTCTTTCTTGCACTCTTTCTTTCCCACATACTGTCTCTTACTCTCTCTCATACCCTTACTCTTAAATGAGTGATTTAAAACTATAGTGCGTGCTGCTTGCTGAATAGTACGCTATTCCAACTGTGACGAAGTTGGTATTCTCCTTTTTTTTCTCTTACTCTCTCCCACTCACATACCATCTCTTACTGTCTCATATTCTCTCTCTTGTTCTCGCCCGCACACTATCTCTTACTCTTTCTTGCACTCTCTTTCCCACATACTATCTCTTACTCTCTCTCATACTCTGGCTCTTAAATGAGTTACTTGTTTAAAACGATAGAAGAGTGGTTGCTTGCTGAATAGTAGATGGCGCCACTTTCTGACAGACAACCTTCCAAACGAACTGTTAAAGTAACATACAATGGAACAACATCCCAAGTGTGACGAGGTACGTACAGTCGCCATCAGATATATCGCAGCATGTAAGGCGTTTATAAATATCTGAGCATGAACTGTAACGCCCAGTCAATAAGAGTCGTGTTCAGATATTTATGAACGCCTTCGGCGACTAATGGCGGCTGAACCTATTACCAAAACTACATCTTAAAAAAACACAAATCTCTCCGTCTTTCTCTTTAGCTGTCAAATCTTACTTTCTCTTTCTCTATTATCTCTCTTCTTCTCACCAGCTCTCGTTCTATTTCTTTCCAAGCGCTTTCTATTTATCTCTTATCTATCTCAATTATTTTAATCGAATTCATCAGATGATCCACATTCATCTTATGCATGCGGGTGCTGTCATGTGTAATTTAAAGGAAATAAACAATGTGTTCAAGAAAAGCTAGTATTATATATTCAATTTATTCAATTATAATTTACACAGTATTACAGTGATACACCAAGGCACTGTGTAACAAGTACAGTCATAGAAGTAAGTAACAATACAGAACATTGCACAACAGAAAGGAAAAATATTAATAAATAATTAAACATAGGTAATTAACAGCAGGACGGTCATCCATCCCCTCACAGAACCTCATACATTCATCATATATTATCATCCAAGCACTTGCAAAAATATCACACTCTGGTGCTGCTACGAGAAGTTCGTTTAAATATTGCAAAGCACGTACGAGAGGCGACTGTTTGTACGACACCGTGCGCGCATTAGGAAATGCTAACAAGCCGCGGGAGCGCTTCCTAAAGTTAAATTTATGCGCTATTGAAGGTACGTGAAGACGCACCAGTTGCGCCACTAATTCAGGACAATCTGACTCACCTCGCAATATACGAACCGCCCCGGTCAGCCCGGTATATATGTCAAGTCGTTGTGTGCACGTACCTGATATCTCCAGGAGGACAGACGGAGGAGGACTAAAATTTGTTAGGCAACCCATATCCAATATATTTATTGACATATTAAATTAAATATAAGATACATTTCATCAAATAAACATCTCGGTGAAGGTCGTTTTATATCGGGATCTTAGACTAAAACATTACTATGTTTACGATAAACAAGTGAAAATAAGTTAAGTTGAACAGTCACCACAAGGGAGGCGAATTATCCTATTCGTAGGTCTAGTTAGAACAACCGCCGTAGCGGTCTTAACTTGTACGACACGCACGACGCCGTCATTCCCGGGAAGTACGGACACGATGCGGCCGCGCCGACATTCTAAGGGAGGAACATTATCTTCTCTAAGATGAACCAGATCGCCTACTTCGGGAGGTTGCGAGGAATGGAATGCCCATTTGGGCCTTGTTTGCAATGTCGGTAAGTACTCCGTGTGCCACCGTCGCCAAAAGTGTTGTAACATTTGCTGCACTAATTGAAAACGTGTGAGCCGATTAGTTTTAACTTCCTGCAAAGGATACTCGGGGACCTCAGTCAAAGGTTCTCCTATGATAAAGCGACCGCGCGCAAGCACCTCAAGATCGTTAGGATCCGGCGACAAAGGACACAAAGGACGCGAATTACGTACCGCCTCAATTTTGGTAAACACTGTTGTCAGCTCTTCGTAGGTAAGTGGTGTGTCACCAACTACTCGTTTTAGATGGGACTTGGCTGATTTCACCGCCGCTTCAAATAGGCCGCCCCAATGGGGGGTGGTGGGAGGATCAAAATCCAGGTGATATGGCGTTTTGCCATCTCGGAGGCTAAGGTGCATTTATTTAGATTAAGGAAATTATGTACCTCCAGGAGGTGTTTATCCGCACCCACGTAGTTCCTACCACAGTCCGATCGGATAAGAGAGGGAAGTCCACAACGGGATGTAAAGCGCGTGAGCACAGCAAGAAATGCTTCTGTGGTGAGATCCGACACTATTTCGAGGTGAACCGCCTGTGTCGAAAGGCACACAAAAAACACAAAGGTAAGTTTTGATCAGGGTCCTATTGCGAGCTGCCTGTACCTTTGTAAAGAAAAGTCCCGTGAAATCGGTGCCCATCCCTTTAAACGCTCGGGTCGCCGTTACTCTGTCTTTAGGTAAGTCACCCATAAAAGGTTGTTTCACGACACAGTTCAACCGGTAACAATGTAAACATTTGAACACCACATTATTGATTAACCTACGCACGGAAATAATTCAGAACTCGCGAGATAATATGGCATGCAAAGCGCCGGGTGGAGCATGTGAATTCTCGGTGTGGTAGTGGGCAATCAGTAATTTCACAAAGTTGCCGTTTTTAAAGAGGATTAAGGGGTGTAGGATTAGGGCTAGCATCAAAAGGGTAAATCGGAGTGCCTTATACGGCCACCAACTCTCAGCAGACCTGCTGTGTCCAGAAACGGATTTAATTTTCGCATGCGAGACCGAACCATTAGCCCACGTTTAAGGAGGTCGATTTCTGTGGAAAACGAGATTGACTGAACTTGTCTAACAAGAAGGTCGCTTTTCGTTCAGCTACCGATAGAAAAGGAGATGTAACGCGTTGATCAAGAAAACTAGAATTATTAACAAACCGTAACATGAAGCCGGTGACGCCTATTAGTTTTTGAAAGAGCTAAACCGATCGAGTAGGAAGTCGGGATTAGGGATGCAACTTGTACTGCTGACTAAGAGACAACGTAGTCAAGGAAGTTGGGAAATCTGAGATGATTTTTCCGGTGGCCAACACGTGGGATGCTGTAACAGCCAAGGTGGGCCCCACCAGAGCTGGTGGCTTAGTAGCGCCTGGGGGGATAACCCGCGTGAGGCACAGTCTGCGGGATTAAGATTGCTAGGGACATGACGGAAAGTAGAGGGGATTTGAGCATTTTTAATTTGTGAAACTCTGTTGGCTTCAAAAGTTTGAAGATCGTAAAGTGAAATATTGAGCCAGGCGAGAACAATTTGGCTATCTGTCCAGGAGTAGATGGCGTCCAGCACTATAGTCTTCTGCAGACAGAGGGCGTGTTGGACTAACTTTAAGAGGAGTGTGGCTCCTTGCAGTTCCATTTTTTTAATTGTCGAACGGGTCCGAACTGGTGCGGAAGCGGGTTCGATTCCCGGTCTCTTCCACCAGGTAGCTCCTTTTTCAATTTTTCTTTAAGCTTTGATCTTTGTTTTGTATTAATGGCTTAAATAAAAATCGTGCTGTACCCACATAAAAAAAGGGGCGTTACATGTTTCATAAATTTATATAATGGGTGTTGTGATGTGTCACATGCCGTGGTCGAAAAGAATCTACTGTAAAATCTGTTAATAATTTAACACATTTTTGGTAGTTTTTTTAATTAACGTTATGGCAATATTAGCGGTGTAATTTTTGCGTAATGTGGCCATAACGTTAATTATAAAAAAAACTACCAAAAGTTTTATATTCCAATAATAAAACTGACAGAATATTACAATAAGATTAATTATATTGATTAAATGAATAAGTAATTATAAGCTTTCAAAATTATCCCCCTTACAAATGATTTATTACTAATAAAAATACTAATTTATTATTAATGGGTCCCTCTTTCTGTAGTGTCATCTGACATTCGTCGACGCGACGTCGTACTGGACGCACTACAAGCGCAAGCACCTCGGCCAGAAGTACAATGCGGTCAAAGCGGGGGCCGTGCGCCGCCGCCTCCCCGTGCCGCGCGCGCGGCCCAAGCGGCCCAAGCAGCGCACGCGCACCTACATGTGCGAGCATTGCGGCAAGATGCAGCCGGTGAGACACACACACACACAAGTACACACAATCAATTCGAAGCAATACGATGGAAATCGCGCGAAAAAAGGGGGGGAACTACGTCTATATTCATGTGTCCGTTGTAATTGCTGGTGCTACTAGCACGCTGGCGTAGTAGTAGTAAAAGTAATCGTGAATGCAGTTTTCTGTATATACTTAAAGGAACTAAGTATGAACTCGTCTGGTCACCGATAATATTGTTCATTTCAACTCGATACACTTCACTCTTTCTAAAACTGCGAACTTTATCTTTCACTTAATGAGGCCGGCATTGGAACTATTATTTACTGAATCCCGCTGGATACTTCTGAACACTATATTTTAGAATCGCGTAAAAAAAGTGCTCCTTTTAATGCTACGTTCCCCCGCTTTCCCCTTTATGACATAGGAGATCTCTTCATAAATGTAAGTTTTTTCAGCCGCCACATTCTCCCGTCTCCACCACGACGGACAGATGGGATGCGCTGATCGGGCACTGGGCCTCTAAACATTTTAATTTAGGCTCTAACTGCTCTAACATAGTTGTTTAAGTTTGTATTTTTTTTTGTTGTTTGTTCAGTGCCAAGCCATCCTACTGGAGCACGTGCGGCGGCACGAGGGCGTGCGGCCCCACGCGTGCCCCTCGTGCCCCAAGACGTTCTGCACCAGCGCGCAGTATAAGGTACACTACACACTGTGTGTGCGCAGTGCGAGCCATCCTGCTGGGGCACGTGCGGCGGCACGAGGGCGTGCGGCCCCACGCGTGCCCCTCGTGCCCCAAGACGTTCTGCACCAGCGCGCAGTATTAGGTACACTACACACTGTGTGCGCAGTGCGAGCCATCTTGCTGGGGCACGTGCGGCGGCACGAGGGCGTGCGGCCCCACGCGTGCCCCTCGTGCCCCAAGACGTTCTGCACCAGCGCGCAGTATAAGGTACACTACACACTGTGTGTGCGCAGTGCGAGCCATCCTGCTGGGGCACGTGCGGCGGCACGAGGGCGTGCGGCCCCACGCGTGCCCCTCGTGCCCCAAGACGTTCTGCACCAGCGCGCAGTATAAGGTACACTACACACTGTGTGTGCGCAGTGCGAGCCATCCTGCTGGGGCACGTGCGGCGGCACGAGGGCGTGCGGCCCCACGCGTGCCCCTCGTGCCCCAAGACGTTCTGCACCAGCGCGCAGTATAAGGTACACTACACACTGTGTGTGCGCAGTGCGAGCCATCCTGCTGGGGCACGTGCGGCGGCACGAGGGCGTGCGGCCCCACGCGTGCCCCTCGTGCCCCAAGACGTTCTGCACCAGCGCGCAGTATAAGGTACACTACACACTGTGTGTGCGCAGTGCGAGCCATCCTGCTGGGGCACGTGCGGCGGCACGAGGGCGTGCGGCCCCACGCGTGCCCATCGTGCCCCAAGACGTTCTGCACCAGCGCGCAGTATAAGGTACACTACACACTGTGTGTGCGCAGTGCGAGCCATCCTGCTGGGGCACGTGCGGCGGCACGAGGGCGTGCGGCCCCACGCGTGCCCCTCGTGCCCCAAGACGTTCTGCACCAGCGCGCAGTATAAGGTACACTACACACTGTGTGTGCGCAGTGCGAGCCATCCTGCTGGGGCACGTGCGGCGGCACGAGGGCGTGCGGCCCCACGCGTGCCCCTCGTGCCCCAAGACGTTCTGCACCAGCGCGCAGTATAAGGTACACTCACTACACACTGTGTGTGCGCAGTGCGAGCGATCCTGCTGTATCTGTGCATAACTTGCCTTAACTGTGCTTTTTTCTAGAAATTTCCTGTTTCGCACGATTGCACTGCACATTGCAAATGAATCGACCTTCAAACCGTCAAGAAAAGAGCGCACTCCCTTTGCGGCGACGCACATTGTGACTCCTCTGATGTTGCAGGTGTCTATATGTATATGTGTACTATGGGCGACGGTCATCGCGCACAGATAATCCGTTTGCTCGTTTGCTCATTATCACATGTAATAAAGTGTTTGTGTGTGTGTGTGTGCAGTCGCACGTGCGCACGCACACCGGCGCGAGGCCCTTCCAGTGCGACCACTGCTCGCTCACGTTCACGTTCAAGCAGAACCTGGAGCGACACATACTCAACGTGAGTTACTTATACTTACCAATATCTACAGTCACACTGTTCTGTTTACAGTTTTGTAGGAAACATTCTTACTATTTTTTTATATACTCTTTATAATAATCAGGGTTAGAACATTTCGAAGCATACCGAGGTTCTAAAATCCATGGAGTGGATAGTTGTATTTTTTTTTTTCAAGTCAGTTAAAAAAAATATATATATATATTTTATAACTCGTATCATCAGATGATTGGTTGTTTGTTCAGAAACACCTGGGCAAAGGCAAGAAGGTTCCGTGCGAGTTGTGCGGGCGCTGCTTCACCACGCCCTCCTGTGTGCGGCTGCACGTGCGCACCGTGCACGGCGGCGAGCCCTGGCCACGGCGGAACCGGAAGAAACCTGCTCAGCAGAAGTCTGCGGAGGCGTAGAGTAACCTGGCAACACTATGTTGGCCGTTATTTTTGACAATTACGGTGGGATTGCCAGAATTTTATACTTGATGAAAATAAATTTGAATAATTACTGAAATTTGTCGTTTTATTTCAATTTGAAGGCGAGTAGCAAGCCGCAGCTGCTAATTGACCAGCGAGTGGCGCACAAAACACTATCATATTAACTAGAGTGCCTGCACTTTTCAAAAAACAGAGTTTATGTACCTATAAGTGACGGTAGAACCAATTTACATAAATGGCAATTATATAATCACTATTACCTGCATGCCAACAATACAATCTCTAATTGACAAATATATGAATACCCCAGAGCTGGCGCTTACCTCTGCCAGAGAATCTCTCTGGCCATACAAAGAGGTAACGCCGCCAGCATACTGGGGACCATGCCGCAGGCGGACCTTTTGGATGGGGTATTCCTTTAAGACCCCTATTAGTGTATTATATAGGTTATTTAGAGTAAGGTTTTATACATACGTTTTTCTTATATTGTTTCTTTAAATTTATGTAAAATTATAGATTACAAATTGTTTTCCTGGTTAAATTGACAATCACTTTATTATACGTACTGTAAACTGATATGTTTGTAATAAAATGGGAAAAAAGTTAAAAGCTACCAAAACATCAAATCTATCATTAGTAGAATTAGTGTTTACGTTGGTAACCCTGCAAACGTCACATTGACAGTGACTTTTAGCGGGAAGTCAAACTGAGCGGGTGATTTGATTTCTGCAGAATTTTCATTTAATTTTATTTTGTGTATATTTTGTAAATTTTAGTGTTAATAGTTGAGTTATAAATGGGTACAGATTCCGACGGGGGCGAGGCCCCCGTCGAGCAAAAACCTAAAAAGAGGAAATTACATGAGACACGAAAAGGAAATGTAATTGACTATAAAATGTTCACCAAGACCAATTACACAAGGCAATTTCCCGAAAACCACAGCGTTGACTGCGTAGTCTATCTAGAATCCCAAGAAGATGAAAAAATAGGAAATAAAAACCCAATAGTATTGACCAAGTTATTCACTGAAAATGTTAAGGGGAAAATTCAAAACATTGTTTACCGGAATGCTGCTCAATCTTTCGTTGTACTAGTGAAATAAATACTGTAATAACAAACACAAACACAACACAAATGTAATCATTGTAATTGTTTTAAGTATTATTTACGAAAAAATGACTTACTGTTGAGTTTCTTTCGGTTTTCTTCTCAACGGCGGTCTCCTCTTGCGAAATGCCGGTAGATTCACAATCTGACTTGTAAAAGTGCCCCTGTGGCCTACTTACTGAATAAATTATTTCATTTCACTGAATCCTATTGAAAGAACTTGCATTTCGTCATTGTGGATAGTTTTGGCTTTATTATGCAAAAATTACTAGAAATTTGCGGAATATATAATCCTGTTTCCTCTTTGTTTACATCAGTGACATTCACCGATTTTCAACGTCATTTACCAAAAATATGTCGTTGCCAGTAAAATAATTTAGTACCACTGAAAATAAGCAATATGGCGTGGGTTGTAAAACCCCTTGCTGGGCTGTAAGGTAATTCAAAATCATTTCAGATCTTAAATCTGCTAAATTAGTAGTTTTATTCTATTCTATTTTTTTAAAAATGGCAACCGGTCACAGTTAAGCGACCATTACTGCCAATGTCTCGTTGCCAATCGCACTAGGCGACTAGATAGAGGATTGATACCACGTTGTACGGTGAGTTGAAAAAATCGTGCTTTTTGTAAAGTGATAGCGATTTACAAAAAACCACGCGGACTATCGGGCCTTGACCCAGGAAGGGCTATGAACGCTTCAAGTTGAATTCTTCATTAGCTATTCACTCATACGTTAGATCACTGCACAATACGCTATCAATACTACACATTGAACAACTAAAATGAATAAATAATGAACAACTAAACTTAAACGCATGCGGCCATCTTGGGACACGAACCGGAAGTCCTAGTAGTTTTATTACTTTACTGGCAAGCTCATAACTGACAGCTGTCATACGCTTTTGTGTGCGTTCGGAAATAAGTGATTGGCTTTGGTCGCTTTCTGCATGCATAACTGAGCATTTCTCAAAAAGTTTGTACATTTCTCGGATTGTCGTAACAAAGAAAAAATATCACATTTTAATGATTTTGTTGTTGCTTATTATTAAACTGTTATGTAAGGATTCAGTTTATTAATTTTTGACAGGGATTAGATGTGTAATTTTAACTGTAAAGTTTATTTAATTGAGCCGAGGCAATCAAAATTTCCGGTTTTGTTACCTTAATTCAAACGGGAAATAAAATAAACACATACGAATTACATTGAATTTATTTAGTAGTTAACATAGTAATAACCAATACGCGTATATTTTTTCATAAAAATTGCTTACTATATTCCGATAAGTTAAAGATATAATGGTAACTACTCTTGTACGTTACCATTTAGTCAAAACTCAGGTTTGGAATTACAATATCACGCGTATTAAATTGAGTTATTTAATATATCTTTGAAGAACAATTTATTAGACCATCTAAATTATATTTTAAACATGTATTAAATGTATGTTATTAAACAAATAATTAACAAAAAACAACAAAAACCTCTAATATTTTCAAGGGACAGTAACAATAATAGGAACCTTGGTAACAAAATCGGAACTATTAAGCATAGTGTACAATTAGTACACTTACAATATTAATTAGATGCTTAACAACTCACTTTAATAGTAACTAGCGACCCGCCCCGGCTTCGCACGGGTGCAATGCTGATAAATTATGCATGTATTATACATATAAACCTTGAATCACTCTATCTATTAAAAAAAACCGCATCAAAATCCGTTGCGTAGTTTTAAAGATTTAAGCATACAAAGGGACATAGGGACAGAGAAAGCGATTTGAAGTTTGGTGCAATATACCATTTTTCTTTAAATAATCATCAAAAGTTTTATTGACATATTCCTTCCCATTATCACTTCGAAATACAAACTTTTATCTTTTTATCCAGTTCATTTTCTACTCGACTTTTATATTCCATAAATTTATTAAATACCTTTGCTTTGATTTTCATAAAATACACAGACTTTACGTGAATAGTCATCAATAAAAACTGTGAAATACCTTGAACCTCCAATTGATGTGGTTTGTAGCGGACTACATACATGACTGTGTATGACCCTCTAGCAATTCTTTTGCCCGGGAGCCATTACTTGGAAAAGGTTTCCTGGTTTGTTTTCCTTCTAAACATGTAACACATACACAACTTTCAGATTGCGGTGACAATTTCACGCCGGTAGTACAGTTTGGCATTTTATCAACATCATTAAAATTTAAATGTGCCATTTGTTGATGCCACAAGTAGTCATCAGTCTCTGTAGAAGCTGCCATCGCTCGGTTCTCATTATTATAAGCTTTAAGTCTGTAGGTATCATTTATCAGTAGCACTGGGCAAATGGTAGCACTTACTACCATTTGCCCATTTTGATTTTTTATCTGACAGCCATCAACATTAAATTCTTCTTTAAAGCCTGCTTTAACTATCTTACTCACAGACAGCAAATTTGTGGATAATTCTGGTATGTTTGAACATTTCTCACCTGGATTGCTTCACTGCCAGTCTTATTGGGTACTTGTATTATAACATCACCACAGCTTTCGACATGTAGCACCTTGTTGTCAGCTATTCTTATGTGCTTAACAGGTGGAGCTGTCTCATTCACCAACCATACCCGGTGCATCGTCATGTGGGTTGATGCGCCAGAATCCACGTACCAGTTCATTGTATCATTCACCTGCATGGCTGAAAAGGCTGCTATAAAACCATTATTATCTTTCTTATTTCTAACCTCAGACTTATTTTTCCTATGCCAACAATTCTTACTTAAGTGCCCATACTTATTACTCTGAAAGCATCGGGGGCCTTTTGATTTTGACTGGGATGAATAACCTGGCTTGACATTTTTGGAGTTTGTGTAAAAAGCGGTAGTGTCTGTTTTCGTTACCTCTTGCAAGAGCTTAGTTTTGATTAAATCGGCACTAATTTTTATACCCGAACTCTCTATGCCCATTATCATTGGCTTGTAAACATCTGGCAAGCCTGCCAACATCAGTGTCCCGAGCCACTCATCATCCACTTGAAATGATATATTTCGCAACTTATGAGCTGATGACATTAATTTATTTACGTAATCTTCCACGCTTGTACTTTTTTCTAATGTAGTATTTATTAAGTCTTTCAATAAACCGACTTTACGGAGTAAACCTGAGTCTTGAAATGCATGTAAGTAATAAATTGTTCCAAACCTCTTTCGCTGTTTTTGCTTCTTGTATGTGAACATATAGCATAGGGTCCACTAAGAGCATATAAGCTTTGATTTCGTTTTAAGACCCTTCTTTGAGTCTGTTGTTTCATTTTCCACACATTCCCATTCCCACAAGTCCTCATGTTGTAGGTAAGCTTTGACGGCAAAACTCCAGCTTGTCCAGTTGTCACGGCCAGTGAGCTTTTCAATTGTCATCATATGATTGCTTGATCCCATTATTTATACTTTATTATACGGAAGCTAAAAAAAAACCGGCGACCGAACTAACTTTGAGGTTAAGTTAACAAATTATTTTCGTTACTATTTTAAAACTGCACAAATAGACTTAATAACTTTTACAGGTAGGGCTGGGCCCATAACCTGATAAATTAAACAAAAGAAATTAATTTTCTTCAAATATAATTATTAAAACAAAAGAAACCTTACAGAGCACACAATGCCATGGCTAGGTTATATTATAGCGCAGAGACAGTCCTTATGGAATGTCATAACGTCGGGTGAGGGCGTGATCATTGTTGCTATTAAATAAGAGCAGGGGCTATTCATACATTTTCATCATATAAGTACATCGCACGGGTGCAATGCTGATAAATTATGCATGTATTATACATATACACCTTCCTCTTGAATCACTCTATGTATTAAAAGGCGCATCAAAATCCGTTGCGTAGTTTTAAAGATTTAAGCATACAAAGGGACATAGGGACAGAGAAAGCGACTTTGTTTTATACTATGTAGTGATTACATTTCTTACTATATAATTATTAGTTTTGTATCACAAAAAATAATCATACAGATTAATTAGTGCTTAAATAATGTGCCAATTCAAGCAGAATTGACATGAGATCTTCTGTTATTATTCAAGAGTATTGTTTATAGGAACAATACAATAAATCACAAAATGCAGTTTTGACTACTTGTAGACGTGATCAGATCACAATAAAGAATCCAAATAAAAATAAAATTAAACATCAAAAAGTACAGTAAAACCAGAGTATTACAGTACCTACACGGCAATCTTTTTAAGTTAGTATAGAAATGCCCATATTAAATGAGCGTTATGAAGTCTGGTTTTATTATTTTAAATTTGGCCCAATATTTAAATTTATTTTTATTCTGAGTATAATAAGTAGGGCATCACAAAACGAAATACAACAAAAAAAAAACATACAAGGCCACTTTTTTTAGTGCTCCATACATTAGGAACTTTTTTCTGTAGTAATCTGGAGGCAATAAAACGGAAATATAAAAATAAATAACAATATTGTATCCATTAATGACACTAAATGGCACCTTTTTTCAACTGTGCCCGTTAGAAATAAAAAAGAAAAAAAATGACCCACCCTAATAAATATGCAATCTGGGGCTTTACGAATTATCGCCCGTGGTTTGTCTAAAGTTTAACGTCTTGCCTTGGCCGGGATGTGGGATTTTCGTCCCGCGAAGCGGGCGTAAATCCCGCTTTACGGTCAAGGGTGACGTAAGTGGTTTTATTTAACAATTAATATTTACAATTACCAATGATAATAAACATATCGTTTGTACAGTATAAAAATAAAACGTAAAAAAAGCCTCATTTTTTTCTTCGGCTAGAAAAGAAATCAATAATATTATTTAACTCAAAATCAGAAACTTTTGCTTTATAATATATGTTTTTATTAAAAATGAAAATATATTTATTAATTTTTTTTAAAGAGAAATATAATATATATTGTATGACGTCATTCTCTATAGTCTATACTACTCCTTAGACTTTCTTTTTTGTTACCTTCACTTCCTAGTCATACGAAACGATTCAAAAGTAACAAAAAAGAAAGTAACGAAGTGATGCTCGGACGTTTTAAAAAATATTTTAACCGAATTTAATGAATAACTCGAATATTGTATGTACTGTATCTTAGTCGTAATAATATGATTAAGTGATGAGTTGAAACAAAACTGAAGAAAAAGTGAAACTTACCAAGTTATCCCGTAACAAACAAGGAGTTCAAATTTTCGGTTGCCACCAACGGCGAGCGTGTTTCTACCGCTGCGTTTGATAGACTGTCAACATGCCAAGATGGCCACTCTTAAAAATATCCCTAGTGTTACCACTTTCCTATAAAACTACAATTGAATTAACAAAACCCCAGAATTCTATGAAAATAGCGTAACAAACACCGGAAACAAAATTGGAACTTTTTCCAGGACAAATTATTATCTTTTATTATAAATATATACGTTAAATAACGACAACAATACTTATTTTTTATGAATTCTGAGATATCTCTTTTGTAATGAAACACAACACTCAACCTGAAACACTAAGTTTTGTTACAGAAAATCGATAATTTAACTACAATTTTGTTAAGGGGACATTTGCATTGCCATACAAATGAGACCTACCCAATATTTTAAAATATTTTTATAAAATTATATTATGCATTATGATTTCAGACAATAATATTATCTTAGAGATACTAAACTTATTTTTAAGTTTTCAAGGTCAGATTATATTAGATATCGTCTCTTAATTTATTACAAGCTTCGAACCGGCCCGGACAAAGACGTAAAGTAAATGTACAAACTTTTTGAGAAATGCTCAACTATGGTCAATTATTGTCCCAATGGATAGTACCGATTAAGTAAAAAATTGAATTGAATTGAATATTAATACGAAACGATGGTTAAAAGATATACAAATCTTATTTGCTTACAATATAATCAACTATCTGCAGAAAAAAACATTCAAATTAAGAGGTACAGAAAAATAGTCTTAAGTAATAGTTACCGAACGTACTCTCGCTTGTCAAATTTCATAAGACAAAACTTTGTATATTTCTGATGCTATTACTTATCAAGTAAATTTACATTCTAACCGCAGTTTTAGTATAGAATAATTAAATGTGTAATCATGTCTAATGTAAGAAAAACATATGTGAAGCGATCGACGCCTTCAAAACCTAATTTTGACTGTTGCCGCGCCTGTCTCGCCACCGATAGAAAAATGTTCAACATGCACGAATATAGACTTGTAGACGCGTTTGCCCGCGTCTCAGGGATCTCTGTGAGTATTTAAGAATACAAAGCAATACAAATCCTCCACCATCCATCCGCACACCTCTTATAAAAGTAAAGTAATAAACAGATGTAAACAAGAGGCGGCCGTACCGCTACATAGTTAATAATCTCTATGTGTAAAGGCTTGGTAAAGTCTTTTTTGGTCACTTTGTGACACAGTGATACATTTTGTCGACATCTCCAGTAACAACTCGCTGTTTCATCAGTACGTCTGAGACTGACCCACGGCACGTGAAACCGTGTCGAAACGTCAGTCAATGAAGATAAATCAAAAATATCGCGATAGACCCGGTTTGTTGTTGTTGTTGTTGTCCTAAGGCACCCCGGAGGTGCAGAGGGCCTTGATCAGCTCGCGCCACGCCTTTCTATCCTCAGCAACTTTTTTGGCCTCGTTCCAGCTCATTCCAACGGCTCGCAGCTCGCTCTCCACGGTGCGCCGCCATGAGTGTACAGGACAACAACAACAACAACAAACTTATTCACTTGACTGTTTTTAACATCTGCAATATGTTCCTTGACCTAGACAGATAGCAACGCACTATCTGCATGTGTACTATTGAATGAAGTTATTCCCTAATGACATGATAAAGCTCGCTTCGAACTTAGAAATGTTTCCAACGGAACGTTCACTACGAAACAGGTCAAAACCTGCACGAGGCGCACTTCCAAAACTCAAAATGTAGGTATAATTCCGGCTAAGTAACCTGGTATCAGGCCGAACGACTTGAAGTATTCGGCAAAGTCCGTTTTCGGCTCATTTCTAGTATATTATATAGTTGAATTGTTCATTATTTTATATATTTCATATTGGGCTCGCCTTTTACTCCCGATGACTATCTGGGCTACACATAGGGTTGCTAGATCGAATAACCCTATTATCGGGAGAAAAAACATTATTTTCGGGATTTTGTTACTTTGGTTGGGAAAAAATTATAAAGTAAATATATTAAAAACAACGTTCGCTGCCGATAGAAATGTGAAGCTGAGATAAATAAATACTTACAAAAAAAAACATAAAATGGTTTTCTCATCATTATAATTTTATTTATAATCTACAAAAATGTAATAAGGTAATTTAAATATAGAACTTATGGAAAAATTAACAACGGTATTTCTATTTAAATTTAGATTTTTATATAATGAAGAGTCAGGAGGACATACTAAAATTTGGGAGAATCCCGACATTCCGGACCATCTGGCAACCCTAGCTACACATGATGTTAAATTCCAGATGCAACAGGACAAGTTGCCGCAGCACCTGTGCTGGTGCTGTGCGGCGCTGCTGCGGCGCTGCGCCGCCTTCCGCGCACGGTGCGCGCGCGCACAGCTGTGCCTGCTGAGCGGGCTCATGCAGAAAGATGTAAGCTCACCTCTGGCACAACCACACCACTCGACCGTCAGTCGGACGACACTGTCACTTTCCTTTCATTACCGTGCGAGCGAGACAGATGCGCATCTGAGCATAGCTGAGTCGCGGCAAGACATGCAAGCCCTGCCAAGTAGTGTTTTTATTTTGGCAACCGGGTCCTTACCCCAAAGTAGCACGAACCAACTTGTTACCTGCCAAAGAGCTATGGAGAGGAGTATGTTGGGAGTTAGGAAAGCGGATAAACTGAGATCAACCACAATCAGAACAAAATCAAAGGTCTATGACATCATGCAAAAAGTTAGAAGATTAAAGTGGTGCTGGGCAGGTCATGGGGTCCATATTGGCTCACATAAAATTGATCCTCCGAATTTTTGTTCTACTACCGATTTGTAGTCAGAATCATCACTCTTCCCAATTTTTAACTTCATACATTTGTCCCTCATAAATTTGTACTACTACCAACCGAGTTCATAATAGACAGTTTTCAGAACATCGTGATTCATAATGTCGTCACTAAGATTATGTGTGTACTCATAATGCTGATTTTCATATTTCGTTCATTCAAAATCATAAATTATAATAAACTTGTCAATCATAACATTTATTCATCGATACAGTTTTTCTCCATATTTTTTTATTCATAATACTTGTTTTGAGTTATAGCGAGTTAAGTGTACATGCAAGCAAGCATGCACGCATTTTGACGCTCCGCTCGCTTCGCTCGCTCCGCTATACGTGGTCATAATACAAACCTAACCTAACCTACAGTTTTCGGTTTTTGAGCCACGTTCCATTTTGTCACAATCTGCTTATAAAATATAGGATTGTGGAGTTTATGAGTAAAAACTAGTCTGCTTAAAAAATGTATGCCAGTGAAAAATAGGATCAAAAACAGTTATGACGAATAAATGTATGAAAACAAAAAGTAGTATTAGAGATATTTATGATAATTGACATTATGATTTTAAATGGTTCGGAGTTATGATCGGTAGTAATAGTGACTAAGTATAAATAGTGACTAATATGATGAAAAATTGTATGAGTAACATTTTCGGAGATCCAATAATAGGGGTTGAAAAATTATGTGAACTTTGGCGCACCCTTGGCAACCATATGTGAGAATAGGTAGTATGCAGGTGTTGAAAACTTTGCTCTTTGCACCCTCCAGCCACCAGTGTTGGGACCATTTTATTTCATACTAGTATTAACCCGCGGCTTCGCTCGCGTGCCTATATAATATACATCATCCTACGGGAACAATGCTCTATTTTTCAGGATTAAAAGTAGGCTATTTGTTAAGTTAGGGTATAATCTGCAATCTGCATTTCCCTCATGCATATCCGTCCAGCCGTTTTAGTGTGAAGAAGTAACAAAACATGATACAGACTTTTGCTTTTCTAATATTACTGGGAAATACTTTTTATTTTATCATAACTCCACTTTATCAAATCAAACCGAAAACTCGAGCACTCAAATCAAGCGATCTCAGATTTTACTGTACCAAATAAAGTTCACTTCAAAATTCATAACTCGAAGTGAAGCTAAGACACCGGGATATGTGTGCATTTTATTTGTATAAAGCTTTTATAATGTCCCGAGCCTCCGCTTATCGATTTGGGATATTCGAGATTGGTTTAATGATTCTAAGCCATGTTCTAAGTTACGTCATGTTCTATTGTAAGATATTGAGGTTCTCTTCGTTGCTGAATAAAACATGTATTATTCTGAGCCAGATAAACGTAATTCAGAATTCTGAAATGACTTATTATTGAAAAGCTTGAATGTATTACGGATTACGGATGCAGGTATCCCGTCCCAACGCGCCGCCCGCCTATAGGTACCGATTGACGACGATCGAGATGCCACCATATACTATTTTTTTAATCTATTAGGATAACGCGGGTCTCTATCCATACCTCAAAAGCAAAAAAAGAACCCCCTTATAGGATCACGTGTAGCTGTCTTTCAGTCCGTCTGTTACAATCGATTTGCTGCAAAACTACTGGACCGATTAAATTGCAATTTGGCGCAAATGCTTTCAAGAATTTTCATGACCACAAATAAAATTTCAAAATCGGTGGCATTTTCGTAATTAACGTCCCAACAAACCATAAAAATTACACCCGTACTCATATTTAGTCATTTCAACCCCATTGCACCCCAACAGGCGACCCGACCCGATAAACCATAAAAGCATTACCAATGGATTTTCAGACTTTGTCGCCACATTTCTCCCTTTTAGGGGTTGAATTAAAAAAACCTGAAACACGTGTTTACTCATTTATTGTAAGAAATACTCCTGTGAAGTTTCGAATAAAATAGTCTAACTAATCTTATTTCCCCATACAAACTTTGGAACCCCATTTCACCCCTTTAGGGGGTGAGTTTTGAAAAATCCTTTCTTAGTGCACCGCTTCACCTTATAAGGAACCTAAGTGCCAAATTTGAACTCTCTAGAACCAGCGGTTTAGTATTTAGACATTTCAATCCCATTTCACTCCAACAAGGGAGATGGTAACTCACGTCCGCCACGTTGGATTTTAAAATCGTTGCGGTTTTTGTAATCAGCGACCCGATAAACCATAAAAACAATACCCATGCTGATTTTCAGACTTTGTCACCACATTTCTCCCTTTTAGGGGTTGAATTTTCAAAAAACCTGAAATACGTGTTTACTCATTTATCGTTAGGAATACTCCTGTGAAGTTTCGAATAAAATAGTCTAACTAATCTTGTTTCCCCATACAAACTTTGGAACCCCATTTCACCCCTTTAGGGGTGAGTTTTGAAAAATCCTTTCTTAGCGGATGCCTACGTCATAACATCTACCTGCATGCCAAATTTCAGCCCGATCCGTCCAGTGGTTTGGGCTGTGCGTTGATAGATCACTATGTCAGTCAGTCAGTCAGTCAGTCAGTCAGTCACCTTTGAGTTTTATATATATAGACTAGCGACCCACACTGCTTCGCACTAGTCATCATAATCATCATCAGCCTATTCTTGTCCACTGCTAGACATAGGCCTCTCGCACCGGTAACTAATAATTATGCATGTGTTATACATGCACCTTCCTCTTGAATAACTCTATCTATTAAAAAAACCTCATCAAAGCCGTTGTGTAGTTTTAAAGATCTAATACATAGTGTCAGACAGACACTAGTTTGGTTTATACTATGTAGAGATTAGATTTTACTCAGCTTATTTGATTTGAATTTCTCAATGTCTTACAGTTAACTTTGGAATACGTCCGCAGCATAGACCGTGTCGCGAACAAACTGGTCGACCTCATGCCCTCTGGAGTTAAAACTACCGACATAACAGCACAAGATGTCAAAGACGTCACACCGGAACAACGTTTAAATAACGATAATGATATAGATACCAATAATGACAAAAGCACTAATAATGATAAGAACACTACTGAATATATTAAGTATATCTATGATCCTAATGTGGAAATTAAAGAATGCAAAATAGAAATTGATGTTGATAATCCTAGTGAGGATGTTGTTGATGTTGATCATCCTAGTGAGGATGTTGTTGATGTTGATCATCCTAGTGAGGATGTTGTTGATGTTGATGATGATCCTAGTGAGGATGTTGTTGATGTTGATCATCCTAGTGAAGATGTTGTTGATGTTGATCATCCTAGTGAGGATGTTGTTGATGTTGATCATCCGAGTGGAAATGTTGATGCTGATAACATCTGTGAAGAGATTGGAGGTTTCATTGTCAAAGATATAGAAGAAATTGTAAAACAGAAAGTTAAACCTGTAAAAAAAGTGATCAGGCAGAGGAAAAAGAATGAAGGTAAAATTAGTGAGAAAGAAAAAATAGCGGAGGAGAAAAGAAAAATAGCTACGGAGAAAAGAAAACTAGCGAAGGAGAAAGGTGAAGAGTTTGTCGATGCCGCAAAAAAGAAGCCAAAGAAACCACAGTACCGAGACACGAGGGAGTACAGAATAGCTGTTTCCAATTTTGAGAGCAAACATAATGTGAAAGTTCATATTTTGACTACGGTACGTATCACAACTTTTTACTTTACTTTAAACTTAACTAATAACTAACTAACTAATATACCCTAGTTTGATACCCAAAGAGTAATAAGTTTCTGTCAAAAATGACATTTTAGTGGCAAGCTTTTATAGCCTATTTTATTCTAAAGAGCCCAAGCTCGGTAGGATTGCGTTTTCTATTATAGAGTTCCTATGGCCACCTTCCGGCTCCATCATCAGATCAGCCCCATGGTACCATATTATTGCATTGTCATCAAAGTTAAGTAAGTAGTAAAATTTCAGCTCAATCGGTTGACGATATCTGCTTCAAAATTGAGTTGCAAGATTTCACCCGAACAAACATACTTTTAACATACCATGCAAGTTAATAAAAAAAAACCGGCCAAGTGCGAGTCGGATTCGCGCACCGAGGGTTCCGTACAAACACTTTCCATCCCTAAGTGGTTAAGTTAAGTTTGCACCTGGTATGTATAGCGCCCCATATAAATTAGGTGCAAAGCAAAAAAAAACTACTTACTAGATATCGTTCAAAACAATTTTCGTTGGTAGTTTTTATAGAAATGTACATCATATGTTTTTTTTAGATTTTTCATTTTCTTATTTTAGAAGTTAGAGGGGGGGGGGACCAACTTTTTTCCACTTTGGAAGCGTCTGTCACGCAAACTATTCGGTTTAGAAAAAAAATATTTTAGAAACCTCGATATCATTTTTGAAGACCTATCCATAGATACCCCACACGTATGTGTTTGATGAAAAAAAAAATTGAGTTTCAGTTCTAAGTATGGGGAGCCCCCAATATTTATTATTATTTTTTTTATTTTTGCATCAAAATCTTAATGCGGTTCACAGAATACATCTACCTACCAAGTTTCAACAGTATAGCTCTTATAGTTTCCGAAAAAAAAGGGCTGTGACATACGGACGGACAGACAGACGGACAGACAGACATGACGAATCTATAAGGGTTCCGTTTTTTGCCATTTGGCTACGGAACCCTAAAAAGCTTGTAAA
The DNA here is from genome assembly GCA_947623375.1 of Apotomis capreana. Taxonomy (NCBI): domain Eukaryota; kingdom Metazoa; phylum Arthropoda; class Insecta; order Lepidoptera; family Tortricidae; genus Apotomis; species Apotomis capreana. The sequence goes on along the minus strand of OX392523.1, from coordinate 1,261,396 downwards.
AACGGGACCCTATTACTAAGACTCTGATGTCCCTCAGTATGTCCGTCTGTCCCTGAACCGTGATAGACAGACAGTTGAAATTTTCACATATGATGCATTTCTGTTGCCGCTATAACAACTCTAAAAGCAGAATAAAATAAATATTTGAGTGGGGCTCCCGTACAACAAACCGTGATCGATTGCGTTAACTTTGCAGTTTGCATCTCATTTGTATCCGACGCCATTCGTACCAGAGGCAGCGAACGAATAAAACATAGAACACGAGCTTCATACAAAATTACAATCAAAAACCGGCCCGACAGTCGAAATGCGCATGCTCACCGGCGTACCAATCACAGCCACTCAAATGTTTTCAATTACGCATAACAAATAAATGTAATTCGTCAATTTCCGAATGGCCAGCTGTGATTCGACAAAACGCATGACATTTGTCTATGGTAATATGGCGGTGACAGTCAAAACTCATAATTGGTGAATCGTTAATGCAATAAAGAGCCATTTTTGTTTCCTTCATTATAAATCTTGAATGTTAAGGTTATTGCTTACATACGAATTTCAAAAAAAAATTACATCTTTTAAGGAATCCTTGTTTGTTCCTTGTTGTTACTAATACTTTGAATGATCATTATTAATGCGTGCTGTAACTGCTGTATATATTATTATTTCTCCTTCTTTGTAATAACTAATATTACACATGTAAAGTCGATACAATCTTTGTAGTGAAAAAATATCAAACATAATTAGGAACTTATACGTTTTCCTACCGGACTGACGGAAAACGCATAGCCTTTTAGGGACGGTCTTATACAAGCACAAAAGCCCGGCTTGCCCTAGTAATATTAACAAACGATAAAAAATGATTTACTTGAACAATATAAAATTGCGCGCCGTGTCGTGTTTCATAATTTCAAATTTTGTCGATGCCGCGTGGTTCAAAATTTGTCCGCGCACCGACCGCGCCGCGCTATGGCTCGTCGCCGTTCTATGTCACCGCTAGTCATCTCCCTCGCACGCGTTGGCTTGCAATCGGGCTTCATATCGCCTACCCTAACACATGGAAGTAACCTATGTATCAACATAACTATACGGTCTATACGTTGCTTCAAGTGAAGTGAAGTTAGATACGGACGTTATTATTCTAAGGATACGGATCGGCCACTTGCAAATTTCGTGTAAACAGGAGTGATTTAACTTCACGTTGTTTAGAAATATTTAGTTAGTGTAGTGTTTGTTTGAGCGTAGTAAATAAGTAGAAGTAGGTAATATTATAGATAGTGATCGTGTTTTGATTTTGTTTGTTGTTGTGATTACTGTGGCTTTAAACAATGGAAGGAGTTGTTCCGTGCAATTGTGATGAGTTAAAGTGTGCAGGTCTTTTAATAGGCGAAGGAAAGGTAGGCACTCTAACTTTCGCTCAGAAAAAACAGCTCATATTTTCCCCAAAACCCACGCCCAACGTGTGTATTATTGAAATTGTACTTTGAACAGTAACGCGGCAATAAAATGGATTTACCCATAAGCCTAGGCACGCCACTGATTGCATTACTTTTTTCAAACATCGTATATAAATTAGTCATATGGCATAACACCATCCCTATACAAAATCTGTTCCGTAAAATAAATTAAATTAATATGTGTACGGCTTTATTTACGTATGAAAACTGATACCATATTTTTTTTGTGTTTTCCTGAGTGATTAATACACCATTTCACTGAACATTATGGCATATTTTGTTACTTTGAGACTTCACATATTTCACGTAATGCAACTGTTCGGCTACGTCGCCATTTGCAAACTAGACAGCCGTTTGACACAAAATTTACGCCCCGCCTTAACTGACACAAAATCCGTGGGGCCATTTTCCGACGCTAGTTAGGCTTCTATGTTTTATTCGTTCGCTGACCAGAGGCAAACTAAAGCCAGACCAGTTAATTTGGGAAGTATTTGCACGGAACCCTCAGTGCGCGAGTCAGACTCGCACTTTTCCGGTTTTCTGTTGCGTCAGGTGCATAATGAGTTGCTTTAACGGTTGTCGTTCAAAAGTTTATTTTATTTTATTTTATTTAGCCTGTGTGTGTGTGTGTGTGTGTGTCCCACTGGGCAAAGACGACCCCTGTTTGTCTCTATAGGCTATTAAAAGGTTATAAAATAGGCTAGTTGACTCATGTCAAATTGTCATAAACTAATGTTTATTCCGTATATTATTTAGCAATGGAAACCTAAATATATATTTTTCAATTCATAAAAGTGAAAGATGGCTGAAAATTTTGAATTTGAAAATTTATGGTTTTTAATCTGAATTTTGAAATGCTTAAAACGCTGTCCGCCATTTTGAATGGAAGAGAGTGCTAGAGAAAGAGCAAGATAATTATCTTGTAGTTGTAAGTTAGTTAGGTTTTAGTTAAGTATTCAGCTTAAGAATCCATGTAACGCTTTGGTGTATGAACTGTCATGTTACATTTTATGTGATTCAATAAATAAATAAATAAATTTTCGCTTATGATAGTGACGTCATCGGTCCTGTAAAGAAAACTGAAAGTCTACTTTGACGACTTCGAATAGTGCCATACCTTTCAATCTCCTGTCAAAGTATATTGGAGTGAGCGGAATGGCACTATACGACGGTCGACGTATTTACATGTAATTCTACGTCACGCCACAGATTAGCAAAAGGCAAAAATGGCGGACGGCGTTTTTGACTGTTCATGAAATTTCTAATTTTCAATTGATAAAATTTAGCTTTCTAGCTTTCACAATAATATAAGACATTTTTTTTAGAGCTAGTAAGATCATTATTAACCGTTTCAAATATATTTCAAAACTGGGTCAACTAGCCTATTGTGTTTTGATCTCGGCAGGAGGAGCAGTTGAAAGAGATCGAGACTCGGAAGAAATCCGACAAATATCTTGGGGCTGCGTTCCACTGTGAGGAGTGCGGCCGAGGGTTCCAGGTGGAGGCAGCCTTCAGGAACCACCGCGCGAAGCACGACCTGGTGAGTCCTCCAAGATTTTGGGAGTTCTTAATGATTGGTACCTTGGTATTGGTAAGGTGAGCGTCAGATAACATACCCTGGACTAAAATTTGTTAGGCAACCCATATGCAATATATTTATTGACATATTAAATTACATATAAAATACATTTCATCAAATAAACATCTCGGTGAAGATCGTTCTATATCGGGATCTTAGACTATAAAGATAATTATCTGAGCAAAAGGAAAACCATTTTCTCGTCATAGGCAGTTTCGCCATCCAAACACGGCTATACCCTTAGGCTCAGGCTTGTGTTGTGTGTACTAGACGACGATATACATACTTATATAGATAAATATATACTTAAATACCTAGACCAACCATGACCCAAGCACAAATAATCGTGTTCATCACACAAATAAATATTTGCCCTGGCCGGGTTTCGAACCCGGGACCGCTGGCTCAGTAGGCAGGTGTCTACAAACGAGCCAAACGCGTCATCAAAATTAAAGCCAAGAATCCTATTTGTCTTAAATTTCGTCTTCAATTATTCTGTGGCTGTGTTTCAGAGCGCCGGTGACCATGTCTGCGCGATTTGCAATATGCGCTGCCGGACCAACCACGTGCTGCTGCGGCACAAGGAGATGCATCGCACTCGCATCGAGTGCCAGACCTGCGGGCTCATCTGCCAGAGCAGGTAACCTACACTAGAGGCTCGCGGAGCAAGTAACCTACACTAGAGTCTCTCGCAGCGCGTAACCTACACTAGAGGCTCTCGGAGCGGGTAACCTACACTAGAGTCTCTCGCAGCGCGTAACCTACACCAGAGGCTCTCGGAGCGGGTAACCTACACTAGGGGCTCTCGTGGCGGGTAACCTACAGTAGAGGCTCTCCGGGCAAGTAACCTACACTAGCACCTCTTTCAACAATAGGCGTGACGAATTTTTTTTCTGTGAAAGTCAATCAATTTAATTTTTTATTGGGATCAAATGTCTTTATGGGACTACCTACACTTAAACTGCTCCCAGTCAGGAAATGACCGTCAGAGTGCAACATCCTTACGGAGCGCTAAAAACGCTCCATACAAATGGCCAGCTAATCGCAACGTCATTATTAAGGTTATGGGTACCAATGGTTAGGTTTGTTCCCAATTCTACAGATTTCTATTACAGATTCCCAATTCTACAGATTCCCAATTCTACAGATTTCCAATTCTACAGATTTCCAATTCTACAGATTTCCAATTCTGCAGATTCCCAATTCTCCAGATTCCCAATTCTGCAGATTCCCAATTCTCCAGATTTCCAATTCTACAGATTCCCAATTCTACAGATTCCTAATTCTACAGATTTCCAATTCTACAGATTCCCAATTCTACAGATTCCTAATTCTACAGATTCCCAATTCTACAGATTTCCAATTCAAGTGCGAGTTGGACTCGCGCACCGAGGGTTCCGTACAAACACTTTCCCTCCTTAAGTGGTCAAGTTAAGTTTGCACCTGGTATGTATAGCGCTCCATACAAATGAGGTGCAAAGTTAACGCAACCTATCCCGTTTGTTGTATGGGAGCCCCCCTTCAATATTTATTTTATTTTTAGTATTTGTTGTTATAGCGGCAATAGAAATACATCATCTGTGAAAATTTCAACTGTGTAAGCTATCACCGTTCTTGAGATACAGCCTGGTGACAGACGGACGGACGGACGGACGGACAACGAAGTCTCAGTAATAGGGTCCCGTTTTTACCCTTTGGGTACGGAACCCTAATAAAAAAAACATACAAGACTGTACAACAGAAAAAAAAATGTCAAAGAGTGTATAAAGCGTTTAACATTGATAAATTAAGTTATATTTTTGCTACGGCGTAAAAGAAAATTATATTTTATTTTTATGAAGTGGTTTCGTTAAGTTTTTTTTTTTTCTTTTAATTAGCCTGTTTGAGTGTCCCACTGCTGGGCAAAGGCCTCTCCTCTTGATTTCCACGACTCCCGATCAGAAGCCTCCTCCGGCCAACCGTTGAGGAACGTGTCCAAGTCGTCCCGCCATCTCCGCCTAGGCCTGCCCCGCCTGCGCTGCCCATCTTGTGGCACCCACTCAGTGGCCAAGCTAGCCCACCTTTCTGGGTGCATGCGGCAGACGTGGCCGGCCCAGTCCCACTTCAGCCTGGCGGTAGCTACTCCAACTGGCAAACCTTCAATTTGGACTTCTGGCTCTCAGTAAGTGACCATGTTTGGGCACCGTAGGTTAGGACGGGCAGGATACACATGTTGACGAGTTTCCGCTTAAGTGACAATGGAAGATTTCCCTTCATTAGCTCCTTCATGGACCAGTAGCTCTTCCAGGCATTTTCGACACGCCGTTCGATTTCTTTGTCTTGCCTGTTGCCGAAAGACACTAACTGGCCCAAGTATATATACTCGTCATCATAGTATATAGTCTGCCCATCTACCGCTACCCTACGTTTCGTGCTGTTAGTCATCACTTGAGTCTTGGTGCTGTTCATTCTAAGTCCAACTTGAAGGCTTGCCGAGCTGAGATCTTGGAGCATTAGTTGGAGTTCTGCCGCCGAGGAAGCGAAGAGAACAATATCGTCGGCAAAACGTAGGTTTGATAACCTTTTATTGCCCACGACTATTCCCCTCGCCCCCCACGCCGCCACCAGGCTCTTGAAAACTTCTTCAAGTGAGCTAGTGAATAGTTTTGGAGATAGCGGATCACCTTGTTTGACACCTCTTTGGATTTGGAACGACGGACCGGTGCACTGTAGTTTGATGGCTGCTGTACTATTGTTGTAGATGGCGTTGATGAGATTTATGTAAGTGGGTTCAATGTTTTGATTGCGGAGTGCGGTTTCTATAGCGGAGTGTGAGATACTGTCGAATGCTTTGGCATAATCAACGAATGCTAAGTAAAGAGGTTTGTTGTATTCGTTGTATTTTTCAATTATTTGATTCAGTGTGTGTAGGTGGTCAGTGGTGGAAAATGTGGGACGAAAACCAGCTTGTTCAGGAGGCTGGTGTTGATCGAGTTGTCCAGCAATGCGACACTCAATTACCTTTATGAAAGTTTTATATATGTGCGAGACTAAACTAATAGGTCGGTAATTGCCCAGATCACTTTTATCGCCCTTTTTATGCAGTAGAATAATTTCGGAATGAACTAAATGTAAAGGGATGTGTCCTGTTTTTATTATAGAATTAAAGAGGTTGGTAAGAGGGAGTAGCAAATTCGGCTTTCCTAATATGAGGGCTTCTGTACTTACTCCATCCACTCCCGGACTTTTATCAAACTTCATTGTGGATAGAACCTTTGTCACTTCATCGGATGTTACTGGAGCGATGGTGTCGGCGCAGAAGTATTGAGCAGTGTTTTTTGATTTAGAGGGATCTGAGTATAAAGAGCTGTAAAACTTAGTACATATATCTATTACTTTATCTCTATTGCTGTGCTTATTTCCATGGTCGTCTCGTAAATTAGTTACCCATGTTTTACTTCTAACTATTCCTTGCTTTGCGATTCTGAGTGATGTGTTTTTAATCAGCGCTGTTCTTACTAAGTTTGTATTGATGTTCCGGATGTCAGTTCTTATGCTGCGATTGGTAATTCTGTCTAAAATACGGTACTCGGGTGAGCCAATTTTTAAGCAACACCGTTGCTCTATTAAATCTTTGGTTTTCTGAGACAGCTTGCTTTGTTTCTTTTGTTTAAAATCTATTTTGTTGGTTGCAGTCTGGATGGCAGTTACAATATTATTGTATTGTGTTTCCACATCATCAACATCGGCTGTTAAGCTACTAAAGCTGTTTTGAAGTTCTAAATTAAAAGTATCGTAGTTGGCAATTAAGTGAGTCCGGTCTATTTTTTTAGTGATTTTAGAAAAAAGCTCTTTACGGAGAATTTTAAAATTGAATTTTAATGTTGCTCGGAGAGGTCTGTGATCTGAACTAAATTTGAATTTGTTTAAGATGCCTACATTCTTAACAATGGTGTTGCTTGTTGATAGGATATAGTCTATTTCGTTCATAGTTTGCCCATCTGGTGATACCCATGTCCATCGACGCTTTTGTTTCTTGGGAAAGAAGCTGTTGCAGACTTTTAAATTTTGTCCAAACGCAAACTGGATCAAGCGTGAACCACGTGTGTTCCGGTCTCCCAACCCGTGTGGTCCTAGGATTTCACCGTTGTCCAGCTCTTGTTTAAGGCCTACTTTGGCGTTAAAGTCACCCAGGACTAAGTTCCAAGATCCTCGGTGCTCATCGCAGGCCTTGTTCAAGAGGTTATAAAAATCTTCCACATCTTCGTCACAATGCGTCGATGTTGGGGCATATACTTGTACCATCGTCAGGGTTTGTTGGTCTGTTAATTTGAGTTTGAGTACGGCAATCCGGTCCGAGTAACTGCAAAACTCTAAAATGTTGTTCTTCCACTTTTTAGCCACCAGAAATCCAACACCATATTGCCCGCTGGTGGCTCCAAAGTGGTAGAATATGCATTCGTCTCGTTCTTCAGTATTTTCACCTTGCCTTCTCACCTCGGCCAAGCCAATGATATCCCATTTTATATCTTTAAGGGCGTTTTCAAGTTCGATTATTCGGTCATCCTTTAGCAATGTCCGGACGTTGTATGTTAAAACATTAAGAGTTCCAGTATCCATTTTACATGCTGAGGTCGTTTGACGGGGGATCGATCCATTCGCTCGGGGATTCTTAGCACCCCTGGCGCCAGGGATGCTCCGGTTACTGTCATTGCCGGGATCCCCAGCACCGCCGAGCACTCGGGGCCTTTTCGGGGAGTTGTACATCATGGGAAGGTAAAGACCATAGTCCCACCACGCTGGTCAAATGCGGGTTGGTGGGCCGCCAGTTTTGCCTCGTTTGTTGATTAGCAGGGTGAACCACGTGCAGGTGAGGTTGGCTTGGGTCCCGTGAGATATTGTATGGGACCCCTTACACCCCTTCGTTAAGTTTACAATTGTTATAAGTAAATAAATATTAAGTGTAATTTTAATTCACACTTGTTTAATTTGTTGTAAAGTATAATAAGAAATAAGAAGAATAATAAAGCTCTTTGCTGCAAGAGAAGAGTAAGCAAAATTTGGTTATTTTTGAGAATGGTACTCTGTAGAGTTAAGAATCTGAATAAAGAATTGGTACAGCTGAGAATCTGTCTGTATTGTTCGGAATCTGTTTAATTAAGAATCTGTAGAAATATGTTACTGTTAAGGTGTGAATCTGTAGAAATGGGAATCTGTAGACATAAGAATCTGTAGAAATGGGAATCTGTAGACATGAGAATCTATAGAAATGGGAATCTGTAGACATGAGAATCTATAGAAATGGGAATCTGTAGAATTGGGAATCTGTACACATGATAATCTGTAGAAATGGGAATCTGTAGACATGAGAATCTGTAGAATTGGGAATCTGTACAAATGAGAATCTGTGGAATTGGGAATCTGTAGACATGGGCCTAAAGGAATGGTTACCTATCATAATACCGAATTTTTGTTTCCCCGCTGTATCGTTTCGCCGAATTTTCATTTGCCCGAAAGCTGTTTATTCCAAAACTATTAATATTTCAAAATAATTATAATATAAAACAAACCCAACCTAACCTAATGGGTTCTTTAAAACAATGTTTATAAAATCCTGAAAATATTATAGGTTTCGGGAAAAATTACTTTCGGGCAAATGAAAATTCGGCGAAACGGTACAGCGGAGAAACAATGTTTTGAAGTAGCGATACGTTCATCATCATCATCATCATATCAGCCGATAGACGTCCACTGCTGGACGAAGGCCTTCCCCAAAGTTCTCCAGAACGATCGATCTTGCGCCGCCCTCATCCAATTTATGCACCAAATGCGATAGGTTATCGTACCAATATTTGCCTGGAGACTTGCTGGAGACATTTGCATTTCCGGTGGACATTTGTGAAATTAACGATTCCAGGGCCTAATTTTTTGATAAAATGCCTGTGAGAATAAAGAACGTTCCCTGTTCTATAATCCGATGTAATAGCAACATAACCTAGATTCATCCAAGGTCTTAAGTTTTGACCACCGAAGGGACAAATTTTGTTTTTTGAACTGACAATGACCCATTTTCATCGAGAAAAAGTGCGTTTAAATTTTATGACTGTAGTACAATTATTGTTTTGTTAAATCATAAAATTTGCGTGTTTGAAGTCACATAAACTTTTTATTTTTTGTTTTTTGACATATTGAGCAATTTTTTTTGCTGTAGAATTTAACATCAGTCGTCGTCCCAATTTTATAATATAAAAGATATGATATTTATTTATTTATTTATTTATTCATTCATTCATTCATTCATTCATTCGTTTGTTCGTTCGTTCGTTCATTCATTCATTCATTCGTTCATTCATTCATTCATTCATTCATTCATTCATCCATTCATTAATTCATTCATATTAGTTATTACAGTAATTAAACCAAGGCACCGTGAACTACAAAATTACATTTAAAGAAAAAACTAGCTTAATTTAGGCGACGTAACAGCGTGGCTCCATTGCGTCGTCTGATGATAGATTAAGACTGCACCGAGCGAAATGTGACAAAATAGGCAGTTGCCGTTAAGTAGATAACGTCAACACTAGTAGTTTAATCCATTTCTAAACTATATATTTAGCATTTCGAAGAATGTGTTAACAACTTCTCCGTGGAAAAATTATAAGATTATTAATATTCTACCCTAGATAACTAAGTAAAGTTGGACGAAAATTGTAAAATCGTAAGCAGGCGTTAAGTGTTTTTTAATACTTTAACAATGGAAATCTATTCTGGTTATGTTTGAAAAAAAGATGAATGTTTACATTATAATTTGTCCGCATCAAATATTTCAATTATTGTTTGGTATTAAAGGTCCAGATTTATCAAAAAGTGCTTTTAATTCTCCATATATTTTTACTATGGCGGCCGCGCGCCGATCTAAACACGCATTCCCCGCGCTCTATGGCTCAGTCGCTAACGCTCGGCGCCCTCTTAACTTCGTTATGTAATGTTTGTTGCAGGTCGCAGGCGGCGAACCACTTCAAGATGCATGCGGGGAGGACATTCCACTGCCCATACTGCGGCATGACGTGCCGGTCAGTTATTCTTGTTATATGTGTATATACTTAAGAAATATTACATTGTTGTAGAGGCAGCAAAATAAGATGAACGAGTTGATACGAGTTTATCTATTGCAGTTTCAGCCGAGGCTAAACATAGTGCTTTACACGACTAATGCGAGGAAATATGTTATAATACTGGAGCAGCCGCCCGCAACTGCGTCCGCATATTTTTGTATTTACCGTAAACGGGTAAAAAGTGACTTATACCATCTTTCGAAGTCCGGCTGTCGTTGTACCAAAATTGATTATTTGTCCAGCCGTCGCGGCGTGATGCGGTTATGACCAACAGATGGCGCCAGACTGGCATGGCGCCGCGCGCTCATATAAAACAAATGACGATCTTGCATCACGCTACTAAGCTTTTTTACCAAAAAATGATTTTCGCGGATTGGTTTAAGACTACAACTCTATGCACTACTACGAGGGCGGTTTGATAAGTCAGTGACGTAAAATTTAAGTAAAAAAAAAAACTTTTTCATAATCGAACCTTTTTATTCTAATTCTTAACTCTTTGGTTACTGGCTGTCATATTTTTTTTCTTATATTGCGAAAATTAAAAAAGAAATCGAGGCATATGTCAGATAAGAGCGGGAAATTGACGGAAAATGGAGAAAAGTGAATTTCGTGTGCTAATTAAGCTTTACTTTTTACGTGGTAAAACTATCAAAGAGACTGAAGACCGGTTAAAAAAATATTATGGGGAATCTGCTCCATCGCATGGAATGGTACACAAGTGGTTTACAGAATTTCGTTGTGGACGTATCACCACCAATGACGCAGTACGGTCTGGAAGGCCGATTGAAGTGACCACTGATGACATGGTGAATAAAGTCCACGATATTGTTTTGGATGACCGTCGCATGAAGATACGTGAGATAGCCGAGATTGTACACATTTCATCTGAACGAGTTTTTCATATCTTACATAATATTTTAAGTATGAAAAAACTTTCCGCAAGATGGGTGCCGCGCTTGCTGACAGCCGACCAAAAACGAATTCGCGTAAGAACTTCCGAGCAATGTTTAGCCAAATTGAAACATAATCCTAATGAATTTTTTCGTCGATTCGTGACGGTGGACGAAACATGGATTCACCATTATACGCCAGAGACGAAAAATCAGTCAAAACAGTGGACTTCTGCTAGCGAACGGGCTCCGAAGAAAGCGAAAAGCGTTAATTCGGCTGGAAAGGTAATGGCCGCTGTCTTTTGGGACACCCAAGGTATTATTTATATCGATTACTTGGAGAAAGGTCAAACAATAACTGGCGTTTATTATGCTGCTTTGTTGGAGAAATTTAACGCAGAAGTTGTGAAAAAACGGCCACATCTGTCAAAGAAGAAAATACTGTTTCATCACGACAACGCCCCTGCACACTCGTCGGCAGTCGCAACAGCCAAATTAGTAGAATTACGTTATGAAATACTGCCGCACCCACCCTATTGTCCAGATTTGGCACCGTGTGATTTCTTTTTATTCCCAAACATGAAGAAATGGCTCGGCGGGAAAAGATTTTCATCGAATGAGGAAGTCATCGCTGAAACTGAAGCCTATTTTTCAGGGTTTGACAAAAAGTATTTTTTCGAGGGGATACAAAAGCTGGAGCATCGTTGGACGAAATGTATCGAATTGGAAGGAGATTATGTAGAAAAATAAAATAAAAACATTTTAAAAAGTTTTTTTTTTTTACTAAATGTCACTGACTTATCAAACCGCCCTCGTATGTAGGCATAGTTGTCGTAGATTTCGGTTATTCTATGTACTTTGTTAGATTTCTTTACATACTCATAAATGAATACAAATATTTTTTTAAGGTTGTACACCACAAAAAGCTCTCTCGATCTCTATATTAACACTATCGGCAACGTTTATAGACGTCGTGTAGTTATTTGTCTCTCTAGACCAATGACATACGCTGTCAGTCTCTCGCCCAAAAGTGTTGACTTCCACAGATAAGAAATGTTGTGAATTGCAGCACGATGTCGTATTACTTGACGCACGTGCGGGTGGCGCACCCCACGCAGCACGCGGCGTGCGACATGTGCGGGGAGATGTTCCTCGGCTTCCACGGGCTGCGCCAGCACAAGGCCCGCATGCACAACGTGGTAATGGGGCATCTCAAATTAAATAATTTAAAGCATGTACTAAGCTGTAACAACCTTTCAAAATAAACAATGCAAAGATCGACACACAAATCATAAGGCCTGACCAGAAATATATGAGGAGGCGCCATATTGCGGAATTTCACTGGAACTAATTTCTTACACTGGCAATGATTTTATGATGGTTTGTCAACAATTTCAATGTCATTCGTAGTGGTTGCTTTAAAAGACAAATATTTAAAACTAGCTGTGCCCCGCGGTGTTACCCGCTCATCCCACGGGAACACTAAATTTATTCGGGATGAAAAGTATCCTATGTCCTTCCCCGGGACTGAAACTATCTATATACCAAATTTCATCTAAATCGGTTCAGCGGTTTAAGCGTGAAGAGGTAACAGACAGACAGACAGACAGACAGACACACTTTCGCATTTATAATATTAGTATGGATTATCCAAAGAAAATGCCGAACACCATTCACAGTCGTGAACGTACGATTATAAATAAAGTGTACACGTGTTTACTACACGAAAAACCGTCAGAAAAAGAGAGCATTACATTAAATGATATTACGAGGTTAACATAGTGGAACTGACAGGTATTTAAACTAATGTCATTATAGTGGGTTGCGATTGGTTGCAAAATTGTTGCCATATAAATCTTATAAATAGCGCCCTCTTGACAATCCTCATATATTTCTCAGGCTTTATTATTTGAAATAGTGACATGTAATAATTGTTGTATTTCGCACCGCGTATATTGTAGATAGTATCGATTTGCAGAATTTTTACAATCCCTTAAGGAGATATTCTTATATTGTAACCACATTTAACTGCATTATGATTATGACATGTAAGTATCTTTTGTTGCAATCAATTGTTATGTTTTTTTACTATTATTATATTATCTCATTTTTATCTTTATGACGATCATAGAATAAATGCATGTAAATTGTCTTAGCGTAATTTATAATGACATTTTATATTATGAAATAAAATAAATCTAAGTCTAAAAATCTATTTAAGTGTTAAAATGGAGTTATTATTATTATTCGGTCTTACTATAGCCACTTTCTCATTCCCCAGTACATGTCAGTAGACTACAAATGCGAGGTCTGCTCCACGACCTTCATCAGCCCCGAGGCGCTGAAGAGACACACGGGCGCTGCTGGAGACGGGCAGCACGAGGAGTTGTCTCCATGCCAGATGTGCGGGCACAACCTGCCGACCGAGGAACTGCTGAAGCAGCATACCGTGGAACACCATCCCAAGTGTGACGACGTTCGTATACTCTTTTCTTTTTTTCTGTCACATACCATCTCTTACTCTCTAATTCTCTCGTACTATCTCATATTCACTCACTCTCTCTTTCTCTGGCATTCACACTATCTCTTACTCTTTTCGCACTCTTTTATTTCTTTCCCACATACCTACTATCTCTCACTCTCTCATTCTCTCGTACTATCTTATATTTACTCAATCTATCTGTCTCTGGCATACACACTATCTCTTACTCTTTCTCGCACTCTCTCTTTCCCATATACTATCTCTCACTCTCTCTCATACTCTGTCTCTTAAATGAGTGATTTAAAACGATAGTGCTTGCTTGCTGAATAGTTACACCATCCCAAGTGTGACGGGGTTGGTATTCTCCTTTCTTTTTTCTCTCACTCTCCCTCACACACCATCTCTTACTCTCTCATTCTCTCCTTCTCTCTTACTGTATCATATTCACTCACTCTTTCTTTCTCTGGCATACACACTATCTCTTACTCTTTCTCGCACTCTTTTTTTTCCACATACTATCTCTAACTCTCTCTCATACTCTGTCTCTTAAATGAGTGATTTGAAACTATGTGCGTCCTTGCTGAATAGTAGATGGCGCCACCGTCTGAGAGACAACCTTCCAAACAAACTGTTAAAGTAGCATACAACAGAACAACATCCCAAGTGTGACGAGGTACGTACAGTCGCCATCAGATATATCGTTCATAAATATCTGAACCAATTTGATTCCTAGGCCATTTCGTACCTTGTCACAGTAAACGTCGATATGAAAGCCGCTTGAAATCTCATATCATTGTCATTGTGACAAGGTTCTATAGTGGCCTAGAAATCAAATTGGTTGACTGTACTGTAACACCAAGTCAATAAGAGTCGTGTTCAGATATTAATGAACGCCTTATATGCTGCGATATATCTGACGGCGACTGTACCTATCACCCAAATGACATCTTATAAAAACAGAAATCTCTCTCTGTCTTTCTCTTTAGCTGTCACATCTTCTCTCACTTTCTCTTTCATCTCTCTCCTTCTCACGTTTTATTTCTTTCCAAACGCTTTCTCATTCCCTCTCATCTATCTCATTTCTTTTTATCAAATTCAATACATCATCCACATTCACCTTATGCGGGCGCTGTCTTGTGTCAAATATTTGTAGATTTAAAAATCAAAGTATATAATGGGTGTTGTGATGTGTCACATGCCATGGTAGAAAAAAATCTACTGTAAAATGTACAATCTGTCAATAATTTAACACTTTTTTGGTAGTTTTTTAATTAACGTTATGGCAACATTAGCGGCGTAATTTTTTGCGTAATGTGGCCATAACGTTAATTGTAAAAACTACCAAAATTTTGTGATTCCAATAATAAAACTGACAGAATATTACAATAAGATTAATTATTGATTAATTGAAAAAATGTAAAGTAATTATAATTCAAATTCAAATCTTTATTTCGAATTATTATAAGCTTACAAAATTATAAATAGATAGATTTTTTATTTGTAATAATCATACTCGTACATTGTCAATCTAAGCTATAACACAATCATAGCCATTATTATTATTACATATAGAATAAATTAAATTCAGTATTCTTATTTTACATTTGGTATACATATATGTCAAGGACCAATAAGTCAAGTGTTACAAATAATTTAATTTATTTTAATAATTAAGATTAAGTAGTTATTAATAATATTGAATAAGATGTCAAAACGATGGTAAGATTTTAAAATTGAAAATTAGAAAATAATTATTATAAAATTTCAATAAAATTATTATTATTTAATCATCCAAGAACTCATTTATAGAGTAATAAGCCTTCTTAGTGCATAACATTTTGAGTTTTTGGGTGAACGCGCGCTCATTTGGTATACGTCTTTAGTGATTTCAATTATTTCTTAATTTTAATCTGGCGACAGACTGTGTAGGGATTTCGAAATATATCAATAATAAAAACTGTTTTCGCTTTATATTTTTATATATTATATTTGAGGTGTGGAATAAATGGGATTTGTATTGTGACGTTGTTAGTTGTTTTTGACGACATTTGCAGTAATTTTTCGAGTTTCTTATGCTCATTCTGAAAACATCCTTCAATACTCTTCTCCTTAATATAAAATGTCCTAATAATCAGTAGTCGAAACACGTCTTCTTTTCAGTTTTTGTCCAATAAAAAATAGTAAGATGTCCAAAAGTTAGCGATAGTTTATTTAGTTCCGTGTATTTTTGAATGTATGTTTAATGGTTTTAATGACATAATTAATTTTCTCTATAGTCGAATACGTACGGTATTGTATTATGTAAGTTGTATATATTTTTCATCACACTTGCTCGTAAACAAGGGTTTATATGCTAGAAAAGCGGGCGGTAAGTCGTAAATTACACCCTAGGGCGGTAAGTAATTTTGGTGTTGACTAGTACTACTTTTGTTTTATTTTCTCAATAGTGTGATGAAATACTTCGTACGTGACTCTGGTGGTAAAGGAATTCCGAACTCGTGTCATTAAATCCCTCGCCTTCGGCTTCGGGCTTCTAATAGATTCAGATTCATTTATTTCATGTGAAAATAACTGTATACATTTGCATTAAATATTTAAAAATATGAGTATTCACATCATGATCGTCAAAATAAAAATATAACAATAAAGCTAACTATAACAATGTCAAGCACAAGAAATGATAACCATAATAATAATAATCAATATAATCTCCCAATAAGGATCGTCATCACAACTTTAAGTCATTAAACTAAAACAAAGCAAACAATATAAAATAAAATAGGTACCAAATCAAATGTCAATAACAAATATACAAATAACAACTAGAAGTTTAGTTCCATATTCTCACTCACGGAGTACAGAGGGTTTTCCAACAAAATGTCTCTCAGTCGACGCCGAAATATTTCGTAATATGGCTCATTTCGTAGGTTTTCAGGCAAATGCTCATAGTAAGTTGGGCCAATGACCCGTGGGTTTTTGCCTGAAAGCGCCATGCGACGAGGCACGGTTCTGAGTCGCCCGGTAGTGCGGAGATGTTTACCTGCAACATAGACGCGCGCGAACTGAGATGTATTAGTTCTTGCAAATAAAAGTAAGTCGAAAAGATATTGTGAGTAGTGCGTCATTATGCGTTGCGATATAAAAGTTTTTTACAGGGGTGCCTAGGTGTAGCTCAAGAGTGCGAATAGCTCGTTTTGCATTATTAGAACCCTTTTTGCGTCAGTGGAGTTACCCCAAATAAGTGTTCCATATGACATGAGGGAACGGAAATGAGCAAAGTATACTTGTTTTAACGCGTCTCCCGAGATTAGTGGTGCTAATTTTCGAAGCGCAAAGACAGCACTACTCAATAATAGACACTCGTTTGTAATTCCTCGTTTACCACCCTTGTTACGTAATGTACTATTTGGCGTCCCTGTTTCTGTAGTGTCACCAGACGTTCCTCGACGCGACGTCGTACCGGACGCACTACAAGCGCAAGCACCTCGGTGAGAAGTACGACCCGGTCAAAGCGGGGGCCGTGCGCCGCCGCCTCCCCGCGCCGGGCGCACGGCCCAAGCGGCCCAAGCAGCGCACGCGCACCTACATGTGCGAGCATTGCGGCAAGATGCAGCCGGTGAGACACACACACACTAAAAAAAAATCTCTTCATGTAAGTTTTTTTCAGCCAGTCTCCTGTCTCCACCACGACGGAGAGATGGGACAGTGCGGTGATCGGGCACTGGGCCTCTAAACATCTTAATTTAGGCTCTAACATTGTTTTTTAAGTTAGTTTTGTGGTAATTTTTTTGTTGTTTGTTCAGTGCCAAGCCATCCTGCTAGAACACGTGCGGCAGCACGAGGGCGTGCGGCCCCACGCGTGCCCCTCGTGCCCCAAGACGTTCTGCACCAGCGCGCAGTATAAGGTACACTACACTGTGTGTGCGCGGTGCGAGCCATCCTGCTGTAGTACCAGCGGCTGCACTGTGACTATATTGCATATAACGGGGAGTGCTCCGAGGAATTGTTCGGATTGATCCCCGCCACATCTTTCCGCCATCATTCTACGCGACAATCCTTTCAGCATCACCACTTAGACAGTTGGCAGTCCATAACTGTGCGTTTATCTATAAAATACCTGTCTCGCACGATTGCATTGTGAAATGAATCACAATCACAATTGCGGTATTTCCGGACCGATACGACCTTCAAACCGTCAATAAAAAAACGTACTCCCTTTGCGGCGACGCACTTGTGACTCCTCTGATGTTGCAGGTGTCTATGTGTAAGGGTTAATCAACTTTTTCTGTTGCTTGTTGCCAAGGTGATGTGTTACGATTTTCGGCGGCGATATTCAACATTTTTTTGTAATTGCAGCAGTTATAAGCCCATTCTTATTTAAACTATCTCTTGAAAATATCAATATTACAAATTATCAACACTTTTCTTAGAAGTTTAATCACCATTGTCTCCTGAGTGACTGGACAGAATAACAACAAGAAAACAGTTGATCCACCCGTATGTGTGTGTCTATGGGCGACGGTCATCGCGCACCATGAGATGATCCGTTTGCTCATTATCATATGTAATAAAAGTGTTTGTGTGTGACTGTGTGTGTGTGTGTGTGCAGGCGCACGTGCGCACGCACACCGGCGCGAGGCCCTTCCAGTGCGACCACTGCTCGCTCGCGTTCACGCTCAAGCCGAACCTGGAGCGACACATACTCAACGTAAGTTACTGCCAATATCTACAGTCACACTAGTTTTGTAGGAAACATTCCTACTAACTTTTTATACTCTGTATAATAATCACGTCACGGGTTAGGACATTTGGTAGGATACCGTGGTTCTAAAGTCCATGGAGTCGCTAATTGTATTTTTTCAGTCAAAGTCTAAAATTATATGACATTTCTCGTCATCAGATCTTCACCAAAAGTTTGTCACTAATCTTGAGATAAAAAGCATATAACCTAATCGATTTATAAATGATGGAGTACTATCTAGAATACAAAAATGCATCCAAATATAGAACATCCTTTTTGGAATCTGTTGAAAAGCAGGTTAGCACCTACGGCCAAATGTTTCGGGTCACTAACATAAAATTGAATATAATAAAGCAACTGCTTTTCAGCTGCTCTCACCTAGAGGTCGCATCTAAACCGATTCTCATAATATATCGCGAGTAAGTTCGATAAGTTAATAGTTTTACCGATCTAATTTTTATTTTCCATATGCAAGGTTTTGCCAAATTTTCATTTGTTCAAAAGCCATTTTTTTCCTCTGTTTATTTTTCAGAATAATTATAAAACAAACCTAACCTAACCTAATGGGTTCTTTAAAACGATGTTTATAAAATCCTGAAAATATTACTAAAAAACTTTCAGATAAAAATATTTTCAGACAAATGAAACTTTGGCGAAAATTAACAGTGGGAAACAATGTTTCGGATTTGCGGTGGCGTAGGGCGGTTGAAATTAATAACAGACTTCCACAATTTCGAAACAAACTTGCGAGGTCTACAGCTCACAGCTACTATTATTTTCATAACTCGTATCATGAGATAATGATTTGTTCAGAAACACCTGGGCAAGGGCAAGAAAGTGCCGTGCGAGTTGTGCGGGCGCTGCTTCACCACGCCCTCCTCGGTGCGGCTGCACGTTCGCACCGTGCACGGCGGCGAGCCCTGGCCACGGCGGAACCGGAAGAAACCTGCTCAGCAGAAGTCTGCGGAGTCTGCGTAGAGTAACCTGGCAACACTATGTTGTTCGTTGTTTTTGACAGTTACGGTGGGATTGCCAGAACTCTTGTACTTGATGAAAATAAATGTGAATTAATACTGAAATGTATTTGTCGTTTTATTTCATTTTAAAGGCGAGTAGCAAGCCGCAGCTGGTAATTGACCAGCGAGTGGCGTCACAAAACATTATCATATTGACTAGTGTACCGGGCGATATGAGGTGTGGGAGAAATAAAATGCAGCGTTCTTCGTGATAGCTAATGCAAGACAATTTATTGAACTAAATATACGTTTCTCATGCATTTTAAGACGCGTAGCGACATCTAGTTGAGGGAATGTGATTCAATATTGAAATATGTTTAGAAACATGCAGATTTAAACTTTTTACATTAAGAATTGAAGTTAGTTGATAAAATAATAATAATAATTAACTCGAACACACTCCCCCCGAAAGGACGGAGTCCTTTGACAAAGGTAATATACAGAGTTTCGTTATAGGTCTTTGCATAACGCTAGACGCCGTTCGTATTTCGTAAGCTCTCGTCAAACCGTCAGGACCTGGGCGTCTTCCAATAATACGGCCCATCGGCCAGTGGCCTGGAGGGAGTCGTTGATCTTTGACCAACACCAAATCTCCAATTTCTAAATCTTTGGTTATGCTATTCCACTTAGGGCGTTGTTGTAGACGTGTTAAATACTCCGATTGCCACTTCTTCCAAAAATCTTGCAACATTTTTTGAGTTAACTGCCATCTAGATAGCTGATGAATCTTAAAGTCCGTATAGTCATCATCGGGGATACTAATCATCTGTTCGCCAGTCAAAAAATGTCCAGGTGTTAAAGACTGTAAGGAATCAGGATCGTCATTTAGTGGATATAAGGGGCGTGAATTATCTAAGCTAATAGGTTCCTTGAGTGGAGTTGTCCGTTGTTTTCCACGTCAAGTAGCTGTTATGATTTATAATTCACTGGCAAGACCTCACCTCCAATACCTTATAGAAATATGGGGTAGTACTGCCAAAACGCATCTTAAAGAGCTACAACGCATGCAAAACAAATTAGTCAAAAAACTGTTCCACTATGACTACTTAACTCCCACTATTAAAGTTTATGATGAGACCAAACTGATGTCTATTAAGCAGCTATACACTCTCAATATTTGTATACTAATAAGAAAAATATTGCACAAAGATATACATTCCAAAATTACTTTTACTAAAAAGAAAGATCTTCATAATTATCGCAATAGAAATGCCGAAAATATAGTAATTGGCCGGTCGAGAACAAATTATGGACGTCGAAACGTAACACAAGAGGGTGTTCAGCTGTATAATAAACTGCCTTTAGACATAAGGAATATCAAGTCATTAAGTTTATTCAAAACAAAATGTAAACGATATGTTAAGAATAACACCGCTTTGATATAGTTTTATTTAGTTTCTAGCAAACTAGCTACAAACACAAGAAAAAATATATATATATATATATGTTTTTTTTTTTTATCATAATACATTTTATGTACAATACATTTAAAAACAATAGTTTGAAGCTACTATAATAACAATTAAAACAAATTTTAATTGTCATTATATTGATCGTTAGATTACCTTACATTATTAACCTACACGTAACATATTACCAATGTAAAAAAAAAAAATGTAGAAAATATATTCACAACTTTTATATTGTGCCTAAACTTGTACTTAAATATCTGCTATAATGCCGCATCCATTCGGTGCCATCAACATACTCCTGGGGCAACTGTTATCTACGGCCGGCCGGTTATTGTACTATTACTTGATTGAGTAAAGTTTGCACCCGGTATGCATGGCTTAGCATGGACACTGGGTGCAAAATTAACTCAACCGACGATGCAACTTTGTAATACTATGAAGCCGCTTGGCAAAACAAAGTAATTTGTATACTCGTTTGACTTAATACTACCCACATTTGTAAATTATTTGTAATTTAATTATCTAAGTTATTGTAAAATAGGTACTGCACGCTAAGTATAGATTGGAAATTTTGTAATGATTCTCATGTAAGCGAATTTTTTGTAATTCTTATGAGAATAAAGATTCTTTAAACCGAATTGAGGCAAGCTTCGATCTGGGTAAGTAATGTTGTCATCTCTTCGAATGTGAGCGTGGCGTTACCTACGACTCTCTTCATGTGGTATTTTATAGATTTCACGCCTGCCTCCCAAAGGCCTCCAAAGTTAGGTGCTGCCGGAGGAATGTATTTCCATTTAATACACATGCCATCCATCTGAGCTGCAAATTCATCCGGAATTCTGGCTTGCCCTTGCCGCCACATAGCAATTAAATCCTTCTGTGCACCTACAAAATTTGTGCCGTGGTCACTCCACATCTCTGCGCATCGTCCTCTTCTGGCAACAAATCTTTTTAAGGCGGCTAGGAAAGCCTGTGTAGTTAAACTGCTGACAAGTTCGATGTGAAAAGCCCGTGTCACCATGCAGACAAAGAGAGATATGTAAGCCTTTGTTGATTTTGCCCCACGGCCTTTACTCATGCGTACGTTTATAGGTCCCGCAAAATCAACTCCGCTTATCAAAAAGGGTTTCTTAGGCTTCACTCTGATAGCAGGCAAATCTCCCATGAGCTGATTGCTTGTTTCTCCTCTCTGCCGTATACAAACAATGCAGTTGCGAACGTACTTCTTAATTTTATTCCCTGCGTTGATTAGCCAGTATTTTGAGCGTAAATATATCGTCATTAGTTGTTGACCGCCATGGAGAGTGCTGCTGTGTGCTTCTGCTAAAAGAAGAGGTAACAGAGCATTGTCCTTCGTTAAAATGATAGGATGCTTCTGTTCGGCTCCTAAATCAGCATGGCGTAGTCGTCCGCCTACTCTTAACACGCCCTTTGCATCTAGAAAGGGGGTGAGTGACAACAAACGACTTTTTCTTTTCAGCTGTCTCTTACTCTTTAAATCATCAATTTCCTCTGGAAATTCGATTTCCTGGGATCGTCTCAAGCAAATGGTAAGTGCGTCATTCCTCTCTTCAGACGTCAGGTAAGTTGGTAAGTGTTCTTTATTTATCTTTTTTCTTTTCAGGTTCACTATCCATCTTCGACAGTAAGCGATGATTCTCACCAGCTTCCCGAGCGACGAGTATCTACGCATCAAGGTAAGTATAAAATCCTCTTCATTCGCTTTAGCTTCAGTTACCAATGATGTTATAACTTTACGACATTCTAATTCTGTTTCAGGTACCTCATCACTTTCTGGTAGCTCTATGACTGATTCAACCAGAAATGCTGGCCCACTCCACCACAGTGCATTCGATAACAGTTTTTTGGGCATAACTCCACGCGATGCTGGATCAGCTGGATTGTGTTTAGTATTTACATAGTACCATCCATTGATATCATTGTTCTTCTTGATTTCAGTCTCTCGATTTTTAACAAAAGGAGTCCATCGACCTGGATCACCCTTTATCCATGCAAGTACAGCTTTAGAGTCCGACCATGCAAACACTTGATGTTTTTGTAACTTCAATATATTTACGACATGTTGCAGAAGTCTACATAGCAGAACGGCTCCGCACAACTCCAATCTCGGGACTGAAATCTGCTTCAGTGGGGCTGCCTTTGTCTTTGCTGTAAGTAACGATACTTTTATAGTGCCTTCTGGATTCACAGCACGCACGTATATTACAGCCGCATAAGAGCTCATCGAAGCATCGGCAAACCCATGAATTTGAATCGAGCTCCTATCAGCAGTGGTATGTATCCAGCGACTTATTTGTACGTCTGTTAGGGCAGGAATTTCATTTCTAAATTTCAACCACTCTTTCTTCATCTCGTCTGTTAGCTCTTCATCCCAACCTATCCCGAGTGTCCATAGTTTCTGCATAAATGTTTTAGCAATGACTATGGAAGGAGCTAGCCATCCCATTGGATCAAACAAAGAAGCGATATCAGCTAAAACATTTCTCTTCGTTATAGGTTGTTCAGGTAAATTCTTTAAATTGTTTGTTACTTGTAGTGTATCTTCTCGTGTATTCCATCTGATACCCAATGTCTTGATACTGTCTCTGCCATCTACATCTCGTTGGATATTGTGTGACCTCTTGACTGGATTAATCTCGTTCATGAAGTTTTCACTATTTGAACTCCACTTTTGAAGTTCAAATCCACCCCGCGTTAGAATATCTGTGACTTCCTTTTGATTACTTATAGCTCCATCTTCTGTTTCATGTCCCGACAGAACGTCATCCATGTAGAAATCATCTAGAACTATACGTTGCGCTTCAGGATACTCTCGACCCTCATCTAAAGCCACTTGACGTAAGGTTTTGATAGCCAAGTAGGGGGCACAGGCAGTTCCAAACGTTACAGTGAGCAGCCTGTAGTCTTCTATTGGCATTTTAGGGTCGGTTCTCCAGACGATTCGTTGATAGTCTGTGTCTGCTTCGTGTACTTCAATCTGCCGGTACATTTTTACGATGTCAGCGACGTAAGCAATCTTGTGCGTTCTCCATCTAAGTAGAATATCTCTAAGGTCTTCTTGTAAGGTAGGACCTATTAGCAAAGCATCATTTAGTGTCACTCCGTTCACCCCAGCGCATGACGCATTAAAAACTACTCGAACTCGTGTGGTCTCCTTTCCTTCTCTTACTGTACAGTGTCGACTGTACATGTTTTAGCTTACGTTGCGATCTACTTGAGACCGCGTAATTTATAATAAAAACCAACATTTTACCGATCAGTGCATAACTAACACGCGGACGATAAACGTCAACGGAGGAACGACCAATTATTTTACCTACTTAATTTTGTATCTTTACATAAAATAAACCAGTTCAACTATAACTTAACTTCATCGTTCTTTCAACGCACTCCAACACCACAAGCAAGTGTAAGGGCTAACTGGCTCCTACATTTTATGGTCCTTCGAACCTTTGGACTACACTTCGAAGTCCTTCAAGCAATCAAGGTAATTTAGTGTTTTTTGTGCTTAAATTACGGTAGCGAATCGGTTTGCTGGCCTCCCACAAGCGGGTCTCACCAGTGAATTGAGAGTCGCAAATATCGTTTTGAGAGTGCAATTACACTGGTTACCACGAGCGACCGTCCCGGCCGGGAACTGCCGCATCGACAACTACGAGCGGACGGGAACCAGGACTGGGAACAAGGCCCAAGGTCTTCGTGTCGTGAATTAACAACTCAACAACTTCAACTTTCAACAAACTTCAACTTAAACTTCAACTTCAACTCCAACTAACTCAACATGGACAAGCTCAAACTACAGCAATCCTGTTTTGAAAAAATTAAAACTTTGTGTGTGAACTACAAAAAGGACAGCACAACCAGGAAAACTGCTGACTATCTGAACAATCGATTAACATCCCTTGACGCCTTATGGGGTGATTTCGAAAACTTGCATTCTGCCCTTGAGGTGGAAATTGAAGAAAAAGACATCAACTACTTCTTGGAAGATATTCAGGGAAAAACGAGAGAAATGTATGAGGCAACTAAGTCCGACATACTGAATCGTCTTCATCAACTAACGGAAGACAAAACTTCGTCGGTCAAATTTGACTTGACAGGGCTGCTGGACGAAGAACGGAGCGATGACGTGAACATCGTCTCTTTACTAAGCAAACAAGAGTGCAACTTTAGAGCCATTGACCGTGCCATGTCAAAAATTGACATTACAACTAGCCACGAGAAGTGGGAGATGGAAGATAATCTTAACATTCTGAAGTCAAAATGGTCAAGCATCGACAAGTTGCACTGGGAGATCGACGGCGTGCTAAAAGGGTCTCATCAAACATATTACACTACTTTTGTTGATATTGAGAGCAAGTACGACTGCTTGCGAAAAGAACTTAGCAGCAAAATTTGGTCAACAGTGCACTACCAGCAATCGGCGCCCAGGATTGAAATTCCCGAATTTTCGGGAAACTACAATCAGTGGATTTCATTTAAAGATCTTTTTATAGAAGCAGTGCACAACAACCCAACCATCAACAAGGCTCAAAAGATGCAACATCTCAAATCTAAACTCCGAGGTGAAGCCGAAAGATTGGTCCAACATCTAACTGTCAACGCTGACAACTATAAATCTTGCTGGGATATACTAAATCAACGGTATGATAACAGACGCCTTCAATTCATCTCTTTCATGAATACTATGCTGCAACTGCCCACTATACAACAACCGGACGCCTACAATTTAAAGAAGATGCATGACGTCATAACTGAGTGCCTAAGCGGGTTAACTAACATCGGCCTAGAAACGACAACTTGGGATCCGATCATCGTGTACCTAATGACGCAGAAACTTGATACGGCCACTCATAACGACTACGTGAGAGATCTTCAAGATCATAGGGAAATTCCGGTCTTGAGTGATTTCCTTTACTTCCTCGAGAGCAAGTTCATGGCTTACGAAACTATGAAACGCACTAAAAAGGACGTCATCACCCAACAGAAACCATCATTTGTGAAAACTTTCAATAAGGATTACCCTGTAAAGAAAAACTTTAACTACAACTTCAACAAAATGAACTTACACTCAAAAACTTATCATGCAACATTCGGACAATGCCCACTTTGCGATGGCGCACACGTGTTGATGCAATGTCAGAAATTCATCGACCTTGATATACCGCATCGGAATACTACTGTTGCGAAACTACAAGTATGCAAAAATTGCTTGTTCAGTCACGGGGACAAGGAATGCAAATCTAACAAAACGTGTAAGGAATGTAACTTGAAACATCATTCGTTATTGCACAACTCTATGAAGAAACAAATATCAACTTTTAAAAAATATAACTCCGAGCCAAAACCTTCAACTTCAACTCAACAAGCTTCTAATCACTTAGCCGCAAATGATATGGAAGTCTTACTAACTACGGTTCAACTTAGACTTCAATCCTTCGACGGAAACTTTGTAACCCTGAGGGCGTTACTTGACCAAGGCTCACAAGTAAATCTTATAACTGAGAACGCCGCACAACTACTCAAACTGCCCAGAAAGAGGCTAAATGCAACTATATCGGGAATAGGAGACTTATCCGGCAACTGCAAAAGGAAAGCTCAACTAACATGCAAGTCCTTATATTCCGATTACACATTTCAAACGGAGGCGTTAATCCTTAACAAGGTTACGAACAACCTACCCAATACTACATCCAAAAAACTTAACTGGCCGCATTTAGAAAACTTGAAACTAGCTGATCCCGACTATAACGTATCGCGCCCCGTGGATCTGCTTCTCGGGGCGGACGTGTACGCTGACATCATCATGGACGGTGTACTGAAAGGTGATCAGCAGGCTCCCATCGCTCAACAAACTCGCTTAGGTTGGATTTTATGTGGAAAACTGATAACTTTCAATTGCCATGTAACTCTGATTAACATGGATGACCTTACGAAGTATTGGGAAAACGAGGAAATCACCCAAGACTGCGAGAATAACCCGAAAAACGACGAGTGTGAAGACTACTATCAAAAAACAGTCAAGCGTGGAGCCGATGGGAAGTACATCGTGAAAATGCCTTTATCTTCAAACTTCGAAGAAAAACTGGGAAATTCAAAACAAATTGCCATCTCGCAATTTCTCCAACTTGAAAAGAGATTGCAGAGGCAGACTGAACTCGCAAAAATGTACAAAAACTTTATGAAAGAATATTGTGACCTCCAGCACATGAAACCTGCAACTTCAACTTCAACCAAAGATTATTTCCTGCCTCATCACGGCGTCCTGAGGGACAACGCTACTACAACCAAACTAAGAGTTGTTTTCAATGCATCTCAAAAAACATCCAGCGGCTACAGCTTGAACAACTTACAAGAAAAAGGTCCTAACCTACAGCAGGACATACAAGCACTACTACTGAAGTGGAGATCGTACAAATATGCGTTCACAGCTGATGTGGAAAAAATGTATCGGTGCATTTGGATCTCTGCCGACCAACAACAACTACAAAAGATAATATGGCGAAACTCGCCCTCTGAGATGCTGCAAGAATATCAACTATGTACCATTACTTACGGGATGAAAAGTGCCCCATGGCTCGCTATAAGAACACTTAA
This sequence comes from Apotomis capreana, assembly GCA_947623375.1. Classification (NCBI taxonomy): domain Eukaryota; kingdom Metazoa; phylum Arthropoda; class Insecta; order Lepidoptera; family Tortricidae; genus Apotomis; species Apotomis capreana. The sequence goes on along the minus strand of OX392523.1, from coordinate 1,234,110 downwards.
ACAACTGGCAAGTGATGATGGGCACAAATATCCTGCAGCTGCCGAAACATTAAAGAGCTCATTTTACGTTGACGATCTCGTCAGCGGCCACAACTCGATTGAAGGAGCCAAACAACTACAACAATCACTAATAAACTTGCTTCAAGGTGGCGGGATGAACTTGCGAAAATGGTCAACTAACCACCCGGCCTTGACTGAAAACTTAACTGAAGACCAAATATCTACAAAGAAAACATTTGACTTCAAACATGAAGACTCTATGAAAACTTTGGGGCTCGGCTGGAACCCCAACTCAGATACATTCATGTTGACCTGGAACCTGGATGGCAAAACAAAATTACCACTAACGAAACGGGTTTTACTATCTGAGATATCACGCCTTTTTGACCCTTTGGGCTTTTATAGTCCTGTCACGGTCGCAGCTAAACTAATATTTCAAAAGGTTTGGACCAGTAAACTGGGCTGGGACCAAGAACTACCGAGCGACATACAAGAAGAATGGCTAAAACTCAAGAGCGAACTGCCGCTGATAAACAACATCAAATTAAACCGATGGATTGGCGGGACAGCAAATCAAATTGAACTTTTGGGATACTGCGATGCAAGTGAGAAAGCATTTGCTTGCGTAATTTACACCCGCATCAAAGATGAACACGGAAAGCCGATAACAACGTTGCTAACATCCAGGACTAGGGTTGCCCCCTTATCGCAAAAAATAAGCTTACCAAAATTGGAACTATGCGGCGCACTCCTACTGTCACAGCTCATGAACAAGGTCCTGGAAGTCTATCACGAATACGAAATAAACATTCAAGCATGGAGTGACTCTCAAGTTGTCCTAGCGTGGCTGCAGGGAGATATCTCACGGTGGGAAAAATACGTGGCCAACCGAGTAACGAAAATCAAAGAGATAATACCTGCAGAAAAATGGCAATACATCAAATCTGAACACAATCCAGCTGATCCAGCTTCAAGAGGAATGCAACCGAGCAGACTGGTTAATTTCGACCTCTGGTGGCACGGACCATCGTCACTTCCAGAAATTAACAACGAGCCAGAATCTGTAAACATAAATTGCCATTTCACAACTAACATCGGAACTATAAAAACTGAAGAGGCAACCCTAACGACAAAACAAAATAATAACTTCATTGATGGACTGTTAGAAAATAATAGCTCGTTAACACGAGTAATCAGGGTCACCGCGTGGATATTGCGATTCACTGCAAAACTTCGTCGCAAACAGCAATCTGACACCCACTACCTAACTACGCGCGAGCTAAAGGCGGCTATCGACTTAGTAACGCGATGCGCTCAGGAAGCGGCTTTTTCAAACGAGTACAACTTATTATCAAAAAACAAACCAGTAACGAAACATAGCTGTATGTACAAGCTAAATCCGTACTTAGATGAAAAGGGAATCATTCGTGTCGGCGGACGACTAAACAACTCTAACTTACCTCCAGGCATAAAAAATCCAATGATACTTCCTAGGAAGGGACGAATGACTCATCTTGTGATACATCATGGACATATATCAACATTGCATGGCGGAGCGCGCGAAGCCCTTAACTATATAAGGCAGCGTTATTGGATCATTGGTGGCAACAGAGCTGTCAAAAATCAACTGCAACACTGCGTACGCTGTCATCGATTCAAGCCTTCCGACCATCATCAACTCATGGCGGATTTACCACCGCAGAGAACCAACCCCTCAAGGCCATTTACGCATTCCGGCGCTGACTTCACAGGAAGTGTAGAAGTTAAAATCAACAAAGGCAGGGGTGTCAAAACGTCTAAAGGATACATCGTTATATTTGTGTGCTTGGTCACGAAAGCCGTACACATAGAACTTACATCGGACATGAGTGCCGAAACATTTCTGGCTGCTTTCGAACGCTTCTGTGCCCGGCGCGGTACACCAAAACACATGTACTCTGACTGTGGGACGAACTTCATTCGAGCATCCAAGGTCATACGTGACGAGTTCGAACAATTCAAGCAGATGTTGCAAAACTCAAACTTTTTCGACGAGATGGGAAAAAAGGAGGTGGAATGGCATTTCAACGCTCCTGCGTGGCCCACCGGAGGAGGCATCTGGGAAGCGGCTGTGAAGTCGCTGAAGTACCACTTACGAAGAGTACTCGGAGAACAAAAACTAACTTTCGAAGAACTTACAACCTTGTTAACGAAAATAGAAGCATGCCTGAACTCAAGGCCACTCTGCGCTCTCACAGAAGATCCAGACGAATACTATAACTGCCTAACTCCCGGACACTTCTTGACGGGATCTCCCACTATGTCGCTGCCTCACTCAGATCACAGTGACACCAAGCACATCGACCTACGTCGACGGTGGCAACTTATTGAACATATGATGCAACGGTTCTGGAAATGCTGGTCCAGTGACTATTTATCGCAACTACAACGTCGGAGCAAATGGAACAAACCCACAAAAAACATTGAGGTCGATGACATTGTACTCGTCAAAGAAGACAACATGCCACCGGGAAAATGGGCTTTGGGACGTGTAATGGAGACTCACCCAGGGGCCGACGGTTACGTACGAGTAACGACTATCAAAACGCAAACGGGAACGCTTAAACGTCCTGTCGTCAAACTCTCACCGCTCCCATTCGAGAAACCGGAAGATAATTGTGAAGAAAAGCAACCGACACAAAACGACAATGTGCGCCAAGCCAAAGAGAAGGAACCTACACGAGCCACACTAAGAAAAAACAGTAGTAAACAATGCCTGCTGACATTGTTTACAACTTGTTTAACCATGTGCGCATTGATAACGGGCGCACAGACAGCCGGCATGGCGACAATGACTCATATTACAAGTCTGGAATCGGAGCGTCCCATTTATTATGACACAATGGGAAAAATACAACTTATACATAACGAGTGGACATTACTTATGTATTATAACTTAACTAACTACTGGGAAGGAACTGGTCGTATTGCGACTTATCTCAACATAGTGAGCGATTGGTGTCAAAAAACAGACCCAAGGTACTGTAATACGACGCTTAACCAACTTTACCATGAAATGGAACTGCTGCAGTACTACAACACCATTTTACTCGCTCCACAAAAACATCTTTCCGACAGGAAGAAACGAGGACTCATAGACGGAGTCGGATATCTATCTAATACTTTATTCGGAATTTTGGATCAACGATTTGCCGAAAAATACAACAACGACATTAAGGCCCTCCACAACAACGAAAACTATCTACTTCAGCTGATAAAAAATCAAACATCCATCGTCGAGTTGGAAAACAAAGTTTTGAAGAAAAACGAAGCAAACATCAAGCGTCAATTCGACATCATAGAAAACTTTATGAACCAAACCAACATCAACTTTGCCAAAATTGAGTCTGAAGTGGAAACAGCAATGGCCACCAGTTACTTTAACTCTGCAGCATTATCGGCATACCTACTCATAAATAATTTGAAGACAGTTCAAGAAATGCTCTTCAATACCTTAACTGATGTGTATAAGGGCCGCATCGACATACATCTGGTATCTCCAGTCAACTTGATTGAACAAATGAACATCATCGCAGGAAAATTACCCAGAACATTATCTTTACCAGTGGACAACATACGAGAAGACATCAAGGACCTTTACAAGCTTCTTTATGTTAAGGCTCGGGTCACAGAGAGTTTTTTCTTGTTTGAGGTACACATACCATTAATATCGGATGAAGATTTTACGCTACATCACGCAATCCCATTACCAGTCAAAACTAACTTCAAGACCGTCACCGTAAAAACTAGTTCAAGATTCATCGCCGTAAATTTCCCGAAGAATACCTACATTTCATTGACGGAAGAGGACCTCAAACAATGCATCCAATCAAAACTCGACAACTTTATATGCAACAAAAACCTCCCAGTCTACAACTTACACAACGAAAACATCCCGTGCGAAGCTAAACTAATAGGTCATCGCACGACTACTCCATGCGATATCATAAATACGTCATGCAAGGACGCCTGGATTGAATTGCATTCGCCAAACGCTTGGCTTGCGATATGTTGCGATACCTGCGCGCTGCGAGTCATATGCGAGGACAACATTACGTCACATACTATGACGTCTTCCGGGATAGTGACTTTAGCCCAAGGTTGCATGCTGCAATCCAAGGACTTAACTATTCACTCACTTAGTCAATACAATAGCAAACTGAAGATAGACTACGACGTCAACGTGCCTACACTGATGTCATCGATTAATCAAATCGCCAATATAACCTACCACAAGATACCGCATCTATACCATACTGCAGAACTAGATCAAGATATCAAAGATTTCGAAAGGAAAATAACCCAACTGAAGAAGAATGAAGAACGATTACCATCTACAATCACAAACCACGACATTCACCAATATGTCATCAGTTATTTCCTTCTAACTGCAGCCATTGTTGCTGTCGTTCTGTGGGGAGTGCGAAGGTGCTATCCTTCACTCTGTCCAAAACTAAAGAAAAGGAAACAATGTTCACTGCAATCAGTGAAGCCTCACTATGAGGACATCGAGCTTCAACCGATACCTAAAGAGAGAATCCGAGAGCAGCGCTCGCGACCACACGGCGCGACCAACGACAACGTCGCGTTCAACTTTGATTAATGTTTATAATTCTTATTGTCTTATGTAATGGTTGCTCCTTCTATTGACAGTTATCTTATTCATCCCTTTCTTTTGGGGTTGCCAATATGTACAGTGTCGACTGTACATGTTTTAGCTTACGTTGCGATCTACTTGAGACCGCGTAATTTATAATAAAAACCAACATTTTACCGATCAGTGCATAACTAACACGCGGACGATAAACGTCAACGGAGGAACGACCAATTATTTTACCTACTTAATTTTGTATCTTTACATAAAATAAACCAGTTCAACTATAACTTAACTTCATCGTTCTTTCAACGCACTCCAACACCACAAGCAAGTGTAAGGGCTAACTGGCTCCTACACTTACAACTGCGTGATGCGGCAGGTACACACAATTCTCAGGGGCTTCTTTCTTGTCTACTTTCTCCTTTTTTTTTAAATCTATGTATTCTTGTAAGACCTGGTTATAATCATTTTTTAACTGTGGTGTTCTATCCAATCTTCTTTCCAAGGATTGCCATCTTTTAATTGCTATATCTCGTGAGTCACTAGGCAAAACTGGTGTTTCATCTCTAAATGGCAGCTTCACCACGTAGCGACCATCTTCTCTTCTCGTATGTGTGTTTTGATAGATGTCTTCTGCCCTCTTCTCATCTGAAGTTAGTGTGTTATCCTCTTCTTCTATACTCTCTAACTCCCAGAATTTCCTCAGCATGTTGTTTAGATCGACATTGAGATGCATGCTGACGATGTTTTTATTGGCAGTGTGCTCAGTCCTCGCGTTTCCAGAAACTAACCACCCCAGGTGAGTATATTGAGCTATAGGTGTTCCTGAGGGGCCTTTTATCACACCAGGTTTGAGAACTTCACTACAAACTTCGACTCCCAAAAGCAAGTCGATGTGACCTGGTGTGTGACATGTCGGATCTGCGAGGCATAGCTTCTCAAGGTGCGTCCAATCTGCAATTTCGACTTTACTCGCCGGCATTAGGTCGGTGATGTGGCGTACAACGTACGCAGTTACTTTCATCTTCATTTCAGGCTCGATTCTTGATGAGAATTGTATTTCTGCCGCGTGCTTAAGCGAAGTCCTCATTTGACCCACGCCTGTCACGTGACCGCTTATGGATGTACGTGGCAAACGTAGCCTTTGTGCCGCGGCTTCAGTGATAAACGATTCTTGCGAGCAGGGGTCCAATAACGCTCTCATCAAGTGTTTTTCTCCATACCCAGTGTTTACTTGCACTAACGCAGTTGGCATCATTACCGCGTGGTTTCCCATAGTGAGGTGAGATATAATATGCTTTTTATTTTTATCTTCTTTTTCTTCCTGGATATCTTCTTTATCTTCTAGACGCGGTAATGATGGCCCTGGAGCCATTGCCGTGGGTTGTGGCGACGGGCTCGGCGTGCTATGAAGCAGAGAGTGATGCTTTCTCCCACATCGGCGGCAGGATGATCGATGTTTGCAGAACTTGACTGAATGTCCCGGTACCAGACAGTTAAAACAAAGCCGCCAGCCTTGCACGTATTCTACTCTCTTCTCCACTGCGAGTTTTGCAAATTCTTTGCATGTATATAATAAATGATTTTCATTACAAAAAATGCATTTTTGTTCAATTTTGTTAATATGAAAACTTCTTTGTTTCACAGGTGCGCTCGACGGCGGAGTTTGAATCATTTCCAAAACACGAAATCTTTTTTCTAGGAACTTGGTTAACAAACTTAATTTGGGTAATTCACTAATATCTAGGGATCCCAATTCGTGTTCCCATTCTTTGTGCGATTCTGAGTCGAGTTTATTAACGATTAAATGAATTACCAAAACATCCCAAGCATCCACTTGTATATTTTGATTTTTCAATTTATTCAAACATTCAGTCGTCGTGTCCAATAATTCACGTAAACCCTTTGACGTTCCCGTAGTTAATTTTCGCTGATTTACTAAGCGGCTCAAAATAGTATTAACAATTATCCTTTTGTTATTGTATCTATCGGTTAAAATCTTCCATGCCAAGTCGTAATTACTCTCTGTCACCGATACGTGTTTTAACAATTGTTCCGCTTCGCCAGATAAACAACTTTTTAAATAATGCATTTTCTGTACTTTGCTTATTGTAGTTTTGTTGTGTATTAACGAAATATACATATCTTGAAACGATGTCCATTCGTGATAAATGCCTGAGTACTTGGGAATGTTAATTTGAGGCAATTTCACTTCATCACATATGCTGGGTGCAGTTGAAGGGTTATATGAACTAGGCCTATTTGTTTCACTGCTTCGTAAACTCATATCAGATAACATGTCCAACATATCCGATCTTAAGTCGATGTATTGTTCCTCCACTTCTTGATAAACATCTTTTGTGAAGTACTCGAACTGTCCACGATCTTTAGTAGGTACTAATTTCAACATTTCGAGATGATTATTGTGGAAATTTGTCCAGTGTTCCATAAGAGTTTCCATTCGGACTTGCACATAACCTTTTGTTAGTCTTTGCTTCGGAGATTTCTTAAAATTCGTGATTGTTTTAGCCAACAAATGATATAAATTTTCTTGTTCTTTTATATAGTTATCCATCATGAAAACATATACACATCAATGTTTTTTGTACACATATAAAGTCAATTTCACGTATTATTTAGTCTTTTCACTATAACTTTTTGTTTCGTAAATTATAATTCGTAATTATTCACAACTCGTAAACAACATTTAAGGTTAAGTTCACTGTTGCACTAATATAGTTCTTAAATCCGTTCGAATAAGGACCACTTTTTGTACCGGGCGATATGAGGTGTGGGAGAAATAAAATGCAGCGTTCTTCGTGATAGCTAATGCAAGACAATTTATTGAACTAAATATACGTTTCTCATGCATTTTAAGACGCGTAGCGACATCTAGTTGAGGGAATGTGATTCAATATTGAAATATGTTTAGAAACATGCAGATTTAAACTTTTTACATTAAGAATTGAAGTTAGTTGATAAAATAATAATAATAATTAACTCGAACAACTAGAGTGCCTGCACTTTATAAAAACAGAGTTTATGTATGAGTTGCTCTGGGGTCCTAAGTGACGGTAGAACCAATTTACATAAATGGCAATTATATAATCACTATTACCTGCATGCCAACAATACAATCTCTTATTGACAATCACTTTATTATACGTACTGTGAACTGACATGTTTGTAATAAAATGGGAAAAAAGTTAAAAGCTACCAAAACATCCAATCTACCATTAGTAGAATTAGTGTTTACGTTGGTAACCCTGCAAACGTCACATTGACAGTGACTTTTTGGCGGAAGTTAAACTAAGCGGTTGATTTGATTTCTGCAGAATTTTCATTTAATTTTATTTTGTGTATATTTTGTAAATTTTAGTGTTAATAGTTGATTTATACGTACCTTGAACGACTGTAAATAAAATGGGTACAGATTCCGACGGGGGCCAGGCCCCCGTCGAGCAAGAACCTAATAAGAGGAAATTACATGAGACACGAAAAGGAAATGTAATTGACTATAAAATGTTCACCAAGACCAATTACACAAGGCAATTTCCCGAAAACCACAGCGTAGACTGCGTAGTCTATGTAGAATCCCATGAAGATAAAAAAATAGGAAATAAAAACCCAATAGTATTGACCAAGATGACGACGCGTTTGGCTCGGTTTGTAGACACCTGCCTACTGAGTCGGCGGTCCCGGGTTCGAATCCCGGCCGGGGCAAATATTTGTTCTTGGGTCATGGATATTATCTATATATGTATTTATTCAGGCTATGCCTAGTGTGGAAGTCACTGTTAAACTATGTTAAATGTAGAAATGTTTCTTTTGGTAAAATAAAAATTATTCTTATTCTTATATATTATGTATATCGTCGTCTAGTACCCATAGTACAAGCTTTGCTTAGTTTGGGACTAGGTCGATTTGTGTATGATTGTCCCTTAATATTTATTTATTTATAATATTTATATTTATTAGTTATTCACTGAAAATGTTAAGGGGAATGTTCAAAACATTGTTTACCGGAATGCTGCTCAATCTTTCGTTCTACTAGTGAAATAAATACTGTAATAACACAAATGTAATCATTGTAATTGTTTTAAGTATTATTTACGAAAAATAACTTACTGTTGAGTTTCATTCGGCTTTCTTCTCAACAGCAGTCTCCTCTTGCGAAATGCCGGTAATAATCTGACTTGTAAAAGTGCCCCTGTGGTGTGGCCTACTTACTGAATAGGTAAATTTTTTCATTTCACTGAATCCTATTGAAAAAACTTGCATTTCCTCATTGTGGATAGTTTTGGCTTTATTATGCAAAAATTACTAGAAATTTGCGGAATATATAATCCTGTTTCCTCTTTGTTTAAATCAGTGACATTCAACGATTTTCAACGTCAGTTACCAAAAATATGTCGTTGCCAGTAAAATAATTTAGTACCACTGAAAATCAGCAATATGGTGTGAGTTGTAAAACCCCTTGCTGGGCTATAAGGTAATTCAAAATCATTTTAGATATTAAATCTGCTAAATTAGTCGTTTTATTACTTTACTGGCAAGCTCATAACTGACAGCTGTCATACGTTTTTGTGTGCGTTCGGAAATAAGTGATTGGCAGAATTGTCCCAATGGATAGTAGCGATTAAGTAAAAAATTGAATTGAAATTGAATATTAATATGAAACGATGGTTAAAGCATATACGAATCTTATTTGCTTACAATGTAATCAACTATCTGCAGAAAAAACATTCAAATTAAGAGGAACAGAAAAATTATGTTAAGTAATAGTTACCGAACGTACTCTCGCTTGTCAAATTTCATAAGACAAAACTGTATATTTCTGATGCTATTACTTATCAAGTAAATTTACTTTCTAATCGCAGTTCTATACTAAAGAATAATTAAATGTGTAATCATGTCTAATGTAAGAAAAACGTATGTGAAGCGATCGACGCCTTCAAAACCCAATTTTGTCTGTTGCCGCGCCTGTCTCGCCACCGATGGAAAAATGTTCAACATGCACGAATATAAACTTGTAGACGCGTTTGCCCGCGTTTCAGGGATCTCTGTGAGTATTAAAGAATACAAAGCAATACAAATCCTCCACCATCCGTCCGCACACCTCTAATAGAGTACGGCACGTGAAACATTTGGGCTACACATGATGTTCAGTCGAGTTCATTTACATCTACACGCTTACGAGAACAAAAATATCTGAACACGACCCTGTTGTCAGGAGCATAAAGTCGTGTTCAGATATTTTTGTTCTCGTAAGTGTGTAGATGTAAATGAACTCGACTGTTCAATTCCAGATGCAACAGGACAAGTTGCCGCAGCACCTGTGCTGGTGCTGCGCGGCGCTGCTGCGGCGCTGCGCCGCCTTCCGCGCCCGGTGCGCGCGCGCACAGCTGTGCCTGCTCAGCGGTCTCATGCAGAAAGATGTGAGTACACCTCTAGCACAACCACACCACACAACCCTCTGTCGGACGACACTGTCACTTTCCTTTCATTACCGTGCGAGCGAGAGAGATGCACATCTGAGCTTAGCTGAGTCTCGGCAAGACATGCAAGCCCTGCCAAGTAGTGTTGGGACCATAGGCCTCTCGCACTGGTAACTAATAATTATGCATGTGTTATACATGAACCTTTCTCTTAAATCACTCTATCTATTAAAAAAAAACCTCATCAAAATCCGTTGTATAGTTTTAAAGATCTAATACATAGTGTCAGACAGAAGCTACATTGGTTTATACTATGTACAGATTATATTTTACTCAGTATATTTGATTTTAATTTCTCAATGTTTTACAGTTAACTTTGGAATACGTCCGCAGCATAGACCGTGTCGCGAACAAACTGGTCAACCTCATGCCCTCTGGAGTTAAAACTACCGACATAACAGCACAAGATGTCAAAGAGGTCACACCAGAACAACGTTTAAATAACGATAATGATATAGATACCAATAATGACGAAAGCACTAATAATGATAAGAACACTACTGAATATATTAAGTATATCTATGATTCTAATGTTGAACTTAAAGAATGCAAAATAGAAATTGATGTTGATAATCCTAGTGAGGATGGTGTTGATGTTGATCATCCTAGTGAAAATGATGATGCTGATAACATCTGTGAAGAGATTGGAGGTTTCATCGTCAAAGATATAGAAGAAATAGTAAAACAGAAAGATAAACCTGTAAAAAAAGTGGTCAGGAAGAGGAAAAGGAATGAAGGTAAAATTAGTGAGAAAGAAAAAATAGTGAAGAAGAAAAGAAAAATAGAGAGGGAGAAAAGAAAAATAGCGAAGGAGAAAGGTGAAGAGTCTGTCGATGCCGCAAAAAAGAAGCCAAAGAAACCACAGTACCGAGACACGAAGGAGTATAGAATAGCTGTTTCCAATTTTGAGAGCAAACATAATGTGAAAGTTCATATTTTGACTAAGGTACTTATCACAACTTTTTACTTTACTTTAAACTTAACTAATAAATCTTAGTTTGATACCCAAAGGGTAAAAACGGGACCCTATTACTAAGACTCCGCTGTCCCTCAGTATGTCCGTCTGTCCCTGAACCGTGATAGACAGACAGTTGAAATTTTCACATATGATGCATTTCTGTTGCCGCTATAACAACTCTAAAAGCAGAATGAAATAAATATTTGAGTGGGGCTCCCGTACAACAAACGTGATCGATTGCGTTAACTTTGCAGTTTGCATCTCATTTGTATCAGACGCCATTCGTACCAGAGGCAAACTAAACCCGACCAGTTAATTTGGGAAGTACACGGAACCCTCAGTGTGCGAGTCAGACTCGCACTTTTCCGGTTTTCTGTTGCGTCAGGTGCATAGTGAGTTGCTTTAACGCTTGTCGTCCAAAAGTTTAGTTTATTTTATTTTATTTAGCCTGCGTGTGTGTGTGTGTGCGTGTGTGTGTGTGTGTGTGTGTGTGTGTGTGTGTGTGTATTTAGCCCGGTAGCCAGCCACCACCCCCTGGCCGGTAGGAAGGGGGGGCAGTCAAAGTTACACGCCGCCGCGCTTCAGAAAAAAAAAAACATATCAGCTTCTATTTAACAAATACCACAAGTGTGTTGTCATTTTCTGATAAATCGGGCATGAGAAATTCATTTTTTAGACATTTAATGTATAGGTTACTAGAAAAAAAGGAAAATATTGACGAACATATCAAAATTGGTTAGCAATTATTTTACTCCACTAATGGTATCTATGAAAATCCTGAATTTTAAGTAAAAAAAACCGGCCAAGTGCGAGTCGGACTCGCGCACCGAGGGTTCCGTACAAACACTTTCCATCCCTAAGTGGTTAAGTTAAGTTTGCACCTGGTATGTATAGCGCCCCATATAAATTAGGTGCAAAGTTAGGTATTAAAAAAACTACTTACTAGATCTCGTTCAAAACAATTTTCGTTGGTAGTTTTTATAGTAATGTACATCATATGTTTTTTTTAGATTTTTCATTTTCTTATTTTAGAAGTTAGAGGGGGGGGGACCAACTTTATATACATACTTTATTATATATATTTTATTCGATAACGAGTGAGATGGGCGGGAGAGGAGTCGGATGAGTATACGCTCCAGTGTGGTGTAAGACAGGGTGGCTAGGCATCGCCTATATTGTTTAATTTGAATGTGGACGAGTTAATTCGGGTTGTCATATTACTGGTTGTCAAATTGTTGGTTTAATATATGAAACTGTTTTTCGTCACTGACTGTATTGCGTTGTGTTATATAAGATTCGTATACGTCTAGTGTCTATTTATATTATTGTATTTATGTATGTATTATGTAAGTTTATGTATATCTATTTATGTATGTGTATATTTACCCATATGCGTACTTGTTTTCTGTTAGTATCTAATTATGTGCTCCCTTCACCTTCTGCTGCACCTACTCTGTATTAAGTTAGAATTTTCATCAATTTCACTACCCAAAGGTTGTCTGGAAGAGATCGCTTTTTAGCGATAAGACCGCCTGTTGTCTACCGTTATTTATAAATTGTATTTGTCTTGTTTCCTTTTGTAAACTTTTATTGGTGTGCAATAAAGTATTGTATTATTATTATTACTGGGACTTGCTTTAACAACATCAGCTATGCAGACGATATGGCGTTGCTGGGCCCCTCAGTCGACTCGGTGCGGCAACTTATCGCTATATAGCGATATGGGAGAGGTATATGCCGAGCGACATGGTCTTAGGTACAACGCTGCCAAAACAGTAGTTGTCATATCCAAAGCACGCAAATATAATCCAACCACGGAGCCTAGGATCGTGCTGTGCGGCGTACCTTTGAGGCGAGTGGTTAGGTTTAAGTACCTGGGGCATATACTCACGGAAGATCTAAGCGATGACCACGATCTCGAGAGAGAAAGAGAGAGGAGAGCTACGTCAGTACGTGCTATGCGTGCCGCAAATTTGCACGGTGTAACAAACAAGTAAAATTGGCGCTATTTAAAGCATACTGTCAGACCTTTTACACGTGCAGTCTGTGGGTAAGATTTACGCACAGTGCATATAACACATTACGAGTACAGTATAACAACGCCTTAAGGATGTTGTTGAGGCTGCTGAAGGCTGGTTTTAGTGTCGCACTGACCGTCGGTGTGGAATGCTCCGCATCGACCAATATGTATTAACTTCAGGGAGCGCTTTAGAATTAAGCTGACGGGTCCGTGTGGACGACCGCCCGCGCTCCTTGCAGTTAATACTTATTGGTCGGTGCGGATTGCTCATTGCGACACTAAAGCCAGCCTAAGCACTGCAGTGCGTCTGGCATGTTTGCTGAAGCGCACGTAGATGACTTTTTTGCCATTAGGCGGAAGAGAATAGCCTCTCTGCTGAGAAGAGTGCGCGTTAGCAGCAACAGCCTCCTTAGTGCGTTGGAAGGGCGTCTCGATTGTTCCATAACCAAATACTGGGAGGGGTAGTTATTGGCAGGGCGAAATAGAGCAAAAATTTTGTTTTGTTCTGTAACTTATTGTTTCTCTCTCCCCTGTTAGTTATAGGTATTTATTTATAGGTATTTTTTATTTCATTTATGAAGCAAATCGTGTACAAAGTCAAAAAGTCAAAGTTCTTTTATTTGCTAGAATCATGGTACATGCATGTACTAACATAATATTAAGTCTTGTGTGTTACTAACTTACTATGAACGTGATCGTTCAGATCTGAAATAAACGATTTTTATTTTTATGTATTTATTAGTACCAGTGAGTCGAACAGTGTCGGGATATAACACGCTATATATAATAAGGTATATATTTCTTAAAAGCTAGTTTAAATAAAACAACGTAATACTTGCAACAAATTAAGTGAGACTAGACGATTGGAAAAGTTCCCAGGCACCGCCGCGTACCATATCCGTTTTTAGATAGATGTATGATAACTATATATAATAAAGTTTATATTTTTTAAAAGCTAGATAAATATTCTTAAGGCGATATTTTTGCTTTTCCTTGAAATTCAGGATTTTCAAGGTTAATCGTTGAATAGAAAATTGCAAACCCATTTTGATATGCTCGTCAATATTTTCCTTTTTTTCTATTAAACTATACATTAAATGTCTCAAAAATTAGTTCCTCATGCCCGATTTATCAGAAAATGACACCACACTCGATTGTATTGGGTAAATAGAAGCTGATATGTTCTTTTGTCTAAAGCGCGGCGGCGTGTAACTTTGACTGCCCCCCCTTCCTACCCGCCAGGGGGTGGTGGCTGGCTACCGGGCTAAATTAGCTTAGTTTTACGTATATTACATCTGTGCCAATTGAATTCATCCGATACCAAAATTTGCACCTTCCATACATTGGGTGACACTACTTACCGCACTACTATAGTTGAATTAAAAGGTTATAAAATAGGCTAGTTGACTCATTTCAAATTGTCATGAACTAATGTTTATTCCGTATAGTATTTAAATTGTAAATTGACAGTTTTGACGCTGCTAGATTTTAGCAATGCATTCAACACTGTTGATTTCGATATTATGTTGGGTATATTGCGCTCTCTTAACATATCTCCTGCAGTTATTGACTGGTTTCTTAGCTATCTGACTGGTCGTCAGCAGCGTATAAAGGTGGACTCTTCCCGATCTTCTTGGTGCAGCACAATGGCCGGTGTTCCACAGGGCGGTGTGTTGTCTCCTCTGCTATTCTCTGTATTTATTAATTCAATCACTCATAATCTGTCTTCAAACTATCACCTTTATGCCGACGATCTTCAAGTTTATTCTCAAGGTTCTCTCGAAGATCTACCTTCAATCATCTCTTCAACAAATTCGGACTTGAGACTTATTTTAGAGTGGAGTAGTAACTATTGCCTCCACGTTAATCCGTCAAAACCCCAGGCTATCATCATTGGCAGTCCTAGTCTAATTTCCAGAGTCGACTTGGCTAATACTCCTTCAATTTTTTTAAATGGTGTCATAATCCCTTACTCGTCCCAGGTTAAAAACCTGGGCGTCATCATTGATAGCACTCTTTCTTGGGTGCCCCAATTGAATGAAGTGAGCAGGAAGATATTTGCTGCGGTGGGCTCTCTTAGAAGGCTTAGCAAATTCCTTCCCATCGCCACTAAAATTGCGCTCGCTCAGACGTTACTTCTCCCGATTCTAGACTATGCTGACATCTCGTATCTTGATATTTCAGAGGAGCAACTTAATAAGCTTGAGCGCATTCAAAACATTTCCATCAGATTCATATTTGGTTTACGAAAATATGATCATGTTTCTAGCTTCCGATCTCAACTCAAGTGGCTCCCTATTCGTCATAGGCGTAACTCTCACATTCTTACTCTTCTTTATGGCATACTTTTCCACCGAGCAACTCCCCTGTATCTTAAAGAGCGCTTTAGCTACCTTTCGTCTGCAAGGTGCGCTAAAAATTTCCTTTTAGCTGTCCCCTCCTCACACTCATAATTTTACTCGAATTCCTTTACTTTTAAAGCCGTTTTGCTATGGAATTCGCTTCCAGTAGAATTGCGGAGTGCTAAAACGCCAGCAATCTTTAAAAATAAAATAAAAGAATACTATTTATCTCTCGATTAATAAAATTGATGGTGTGATTTGTGGAAACTGCCTTCGTTCGTTTGCCTCTGACTGTTTATGTGCTCCTTATCTGTCTTGTTTTATTTACATTTATGTATGTTTAAGTAGGTTTATATATATCTATTTATGTATGTGTATATCTATTGATACGCTTACTTGCTTATAGAAATAATTCTTTTGGCTGAGCGAATCCCATTAGCTTTGTACCCGATGAACAATACCCTTATCTGTATTGTTAGCTGCGGCCACAACTGCCACTTCAAAATGTAAGGCGTTATAAGTGCAAATTAATTTTACACTAAATTAGTCTTTCAGTCAAACGAAATAAGGTTTACTCTTAAACAAAGAGAACAGAGATGTTGGTCACTTCATTGTCATTATAAGCATCAAAACGAGCTTCACTGCTCTTTCACTTACGAAGCGACCAACATCTGTGTTTTCTTTGTTTAAGAGTAAACTTTATTTCGTTTGACTTAAAGACTAATTTAGTGTAAAAGTAATTAGCACTTATAACGCCTTACATTTTGAAGTGGCAGTTGTGGCCGCAACTAACAATACAGATAAATGGTATTGTTCATCGGGTACAAAGCTAATGGGATTCGCTTAGCAAATGTGAGTCGAACTATATCTGTTGATAATTATTTAGTTCTCCCTTCCCCTTCTGCATCACCTACTCATTGTGTGATTTATACTAATCAACTCCACTACCTAAAGGTTGTCTGGAAGAGATCGCTCTTTAGCGATAAGACCGCCTGTTGTCTACCGTTATTAAAATTATTGTTCTGTATTGAATTTGTAAACTTTTTTGGTGTGCAATAAAGCATTTTTGTATTGTATTGTATTGTATTTAGCAAAGGAAACCTAAATATATATTTTTCAATTCATAAAAGTGAAAGCTGGCTGAAAAATTTGAATTTGAAAATATGGTTTTTAATCTATATTTTGAAATGCTTAAAACGCTGTCCGCCATTTTCGCTTATGATAGTGACGTCATCGGTCCTGTAAAGAAAACTCAAAGTCTACTTTCTTCTCTAATGTTCATTCTCTGCCAAACCACAAGGCGGTTTATTGGCAGTTGACATGTAATTCTACGTCACGCCACAGATATATATAGCAAAATGCAAAAATGGCGGAAATTTATGACAATTCATGAAATTTCTAATTTTCAATTGATAAAATTTAGCTTTCTAGCTTTCACAAAAATATAAGAGATTTTTTTAGAGCTAGTAAAATGATTATTAACCATTTCAAATATATTTCAAAACTGGCTCAACTAGCCTATTGTGTTTTGATCTCGGCAGGAGGAGCAGTTGAAAGAGATCGAGACTCGGAAGAAATCTGAGAAATATCTGGGGGCTGCGTTCCATTGTGAGGAGTGCGGCCGAGGGTTCCAGGTGGAGACAGCCTTCAGGAACCACCGCGCGAAGCACGACCTGGTGAGTCAGTCCCTCATCCAAGATTTTGGGAGGATCGTACCTTGTCACAGTGAACGGGTGTGTAATAATTCATAGAACAACAAATGGTATAACGTTCATAACGTATAATATAATTTCAACACATAGAATCGATCAATTGTTAGAATTATCATTTCGTAGAAAATCAGTTCATATATTTATTTATTTATTTATTTTTATTTTATTTATTTATTTTAGGAGAACCAACAGCTAATACACTAAACATAGAAACTTAAATAGAAATACAAAGCCAATTACAGGAACTCACAAATAGTTGCTGTACATAAAACATAAACTTAAGTAAACAGCGCACATCGATGTACCGACGCGCACTTGCAGCAAATATATGTAAAAACTATGAACATTCGTTAATCTACAAACTTAAACTTATAAACCTTAACTTTTAGAGCCTTGATGGGCTGACAACCTAAGTACCTACCTAATACACAATAACAATACTGCACAAGCATGTTATAGAAATCGCTCAATCAAAAAACACATTAGCTAAATTTCGCCTCACGGAAGGAATTACACAATTAAATATATCAATATCATGCTCTTTCGTCGTATTATTCAAATGGCGACTAGCGCGGTTAAGGAAACTATTCCGTCTGTAATTGGATGATGTACGCCTCAGTGAGATAGGGGGGAAGTGCCTTTTGGACCGAGAAGGAGTCACAAACGATAATTCCTTGAGCAGTTCGGGACAGTCAATGCCGCCAGTTGTGATTTTAAGCAAAAAGGTAATATCGGCTATTTCACGGCGCTTATATAACGGGATCAGATGGTGTTTTTTACAAATATTTAAGTACAAAAGTAATAAAATGCATAAAAGGCCTGATAGCAAATAAATTAACAATCTGTATCAATAAGCTCTTACTAGATGGTATATTTCCGGACTCGCTAAAAATTGCAAAAGTCACTCCTATCTACAAATGTGGTCCAAAAACAGATCCTGGTAATTACCGCCCCATATCTGTATTGCCAGTACTATCAAAAATCTTCGAAAAAGTACTATACACACGATTAAACAACTATTTTGATGACATCAAATTCATTTTCGATCGGCAATATGGGTTTAGACCTAAAAGTAACACAACTGCAGCAACTATTGATCTCGTTACAAAAATAAAACAAAATATTGACAACAGAAACATAGTTCTAGGCATTTTTATCGATCTTAAAAAAGCTTTTGATACTGTGTCTCACAATTTACTTTTAAAAAAGCTAGAGGTCATTGGAATAACAGATAAAGCCTTACTGATGCTAAAATCATATCTAATTAACAGAACGCAAGTTGTCAGAATAGATAACAATAACCAGAGAGACTCATTACCGATAACATGCGGAGTCCCACAGGGTTCAATTTTAGGGCCTTTGCTCTATTTAGCTTATATCAACAATATTCATGAACTAGGTTTAAATGGACACATTGCTTTATACGCAGACGACACCTCTCTCTTTTACTTTGGCTCGCAAATACAGGATATGGTTTCCCAAGCTCAACAAGACTTGGACACTCTATACGACTGGTTTCAATGTAATCTTTTAACAATTAATATTTCTAAAACATGTTACGTCATATTTAAAGCTAAAAATAAGCCTGTACCTCCACACGCACCTCTTACAATCAATAATACCGCATTGCAACAGAAAACTCATGAAAAATATCTCGGATTACACATTGACTCACATTTAACTTGGAACATCCATATCGATCACATAAAAACAAAAATGGCAACACTTTGCGGGTCTCTTCGTAACATTACTAAATGTATTCCAAAACATCTACGTCTCACTCTATACAACGGGCTTGTAAAACCGCATCTTTTGTACCTTGTCGAGCTTTGGGGTAGTGCTGTTAAAACAAAAATAAAAGAACTACAGGTTTTGCAAAACAAAATTATCAAAATGCTTTTTAACTATCATTATCTAACACCAACTAACCAAATTTACTCGGAAACGAAATTGATGAACATCAAACAGCTATACATATATAATACTTGTATTTTTGTTAGAAAAACAATAAAAAAGGACATTCACACAAATCTATTATTTACCAAACGAAAAAATATTCCAAACCTCCGTTTCCATCGACGTCGTGCTAGCTTCCTTGCCTTGCCTAAAATACGTACCAATTATGGTAAAAAAACAGTTACGTTTGAGGGTGCGCTCCTGTACAATAAAATACCGCCCGACATAAAAAATGTTAACTCATTCAACACATTCAAAAAACGACTCACTGAATATGTAATAGCAAACCATTAAAATTGTGTTTCTGATAAGTACCTAAACAAATTAATGCGTTGAATGAGTGAACAAGCTAATTAAAAAAAAAAAATAGTAACCCACCTGTACCGTTTTAATACTCGTATTTGCATGTGTCAACCTTTAACTTTTAATATTTTTCATTATTTAATTTTACTGTATGTGTTGTCTACCTTAAAATATGATTGTGCATTCTTGCGGTGACCACAACCAAGTTAAATACATGTATTTGTGTTAATAACCATGTTCTCATGGAAGTGATGTATACCCATCAAAAACATAAATGTAAAATGAGAGCCAAGTTCAATATCGCGTGCACTTCGCCGACAAAAGAATTGAGATCTGCAAGGGCGCCAAGTTCTTTGCCCTAAAATTTTAAGATACAAGGACATGCGACATACTCGATGCATTTATTTTACTTGGGGTGTAATTCAATATCAAGATTGGACTTGGCTAGTTTTCACAAACTAACTAAATTTTATAAAAGAAACATAGTCATAGTTCATTATCAAGCTAACAGTAGGTATAAGTAACAAGACGTACACTAACTTGCGTACTTACCTTTACGAAAATAGGTTAATGATTTGATTGATTTTGATTTATAATATAAATTTATATTTTAAAACTAGCCAAGTCAAGTCTTGATATTGAATTACACCCCAAGTAAAATAAATGCATCGAGTATGTCGCATGTCCTTGTATCTTAAAATTTTAGGGCAAAGAACTTGGCGCCCTTGCAGATCTCAATTCTTTTGTCGGCGAAGTGCACGCGATATTGAACTTGGCTCTCATTTTACATTTATGTTTTTGATGGGATATCATTACTTTTTGTACAGAAATTATTATGATGTGTAAATTACTTAATTATTATTTGTTAATTAGTTCTGTGTGCTATTCTAGTACATCTTTTGAAAGTTTTGAATAAACAAAGAATTTTCCAAAACGGTTAGTACGTATTGGATTTTTATGTGCATGTATGTGTGTGTGCGTGTGAGTGTATAGGTATGCTATTCTAGTATATCTTTCAAACAAAAAAAGAATTTTCCAAATCGGTTTATAAATGACAGAGTTCTGAGGCAACAACCATCAATAATAATAATAATAAAAAAAATTAAAAAATCACTGTTTTCGATTTTTATATGTATACACACACAATTACTAAGCTGGATGCCAAATTTCACCTTTCTAGGTCACCTGGAAGTGGGTTAGGTTTTTGATTACTAGTGAGTCAGTCAGTCAGTGATAAAAATACCGTTTTTTGGACTTTAATATCTCAATAACTATTTAATCTATATTAATGAAATTTGGGGTTCTACTTGTTCTAAAGGATCTTAATACATAAGCCAAATTTCATTTTTTTATGTTAAATAGATTTGGAGTTATGGGGGGGTCAAAAGTGGCTCCAAACGGTTCGTGTAATATAACACACGGCTGCTGCTCGCCAGTTCCTGCGGTGAACTTGGCTGGACACGCTGCCGCGTGTCTAGATCTTATATGAGAATAAATGTCTTTAAACCTAAACCTAAACCTAATTGGATGAATTATAAGGGAATTTTAGTTTGTAACTTAAGTACTTAACAATTTTTTTCTGAACACGTTCAATCCTGTCTATATAAGTACGTAGCGTAACAGGGATTCCAAATTTGGGATGCATACTCCAGTTTACTCCGAACTAAGGAGCAAAACAGAATCTTAAGTGTTTTGGCCTGAGTAAAATGGACAGAACTACGCATTATAAAACCTAGTGTTTTTAAAGCAGAACCAACGATAGTGTCAATGTGGGTGTCAAATAAAAGTTTGGAATCATGTACCCATTTTCATTTCTTATAACAACACTTGATATATTTTTTGTTTCGTATACAACGTGTCCCAAAATTCAACGATAAGCCGGCACCAGAGGACGGATCTGGTCATGATACCTCGAGAAAAAAAAAGAAAAAAAATATATCTCAATCCCTTTAGAAATTATAAAAAAAAAAAAATCGTAAAATATCGACACCCCTAATGGTATTTTTAACGACCATGTCTTTAATTTTTGGAATATTTCAGATATTTTTTTTGTATCGGCAACCTAAGTAGCACTGCTATCCACCGCAGCCTTTAAAAATATCAGAATACTTGTAGTTTTAACACAAAAAATAATCAAGATTATTTTTACCTCAATTCTTTTAAATGTTTTTTTCTTTCAGTCCACTTTCAATCATCATGGTACATAAAAAAAGTATTGACACTACTATGGCAAGTGTTTTAAAAAGTTGACGCAACTAACCAAGATTCCTAAATGGTCTTGGAAAACTAGCCCCGAAAAAAAAACAGCTATTTTTAAACAAGAACCGACATTTTTTAATGTTGATAGTAATCACTTTTACGTGCTACCACTAACCCGTCCCGAACTCAAACTTGAACTATGCTGCTGCAGAGACACGCTGAGGCACCCTCTGGGTGGAAAGGCTAGCCTCCAGGAGCGGGTCACGGGCCCTCTGCCTATCCGCATCCCATCATCGGCCACTTCCGAAGTGAACTAAGACAAAGACTAGCAAAGCAATCTAACCTTTTTTTTTTTTTTACATGGAGAAATCCTCATTGGATCCCCGCTCTACGGGGAAGAGCGTGAGTATGTCGGACTCTACTGAGAAGCAGTAGCCTACCGACTAAAACTCCATGGTATGCCCACTCGCGGCATTGGTAGGGGTGACACGGGATCGCGAACATGTCACCGCGAACACCCCCTGCCGCTGACAGCCGAAGCCGTCCCCTCCCTGGTGGAAGGCCAAAAAGCCCCACCGCGTCAGACGCATGCGGGGCGACACCTCACGCATCCGACGTACCCTCACCGAGGACCTCCACGCCGGGAGAGCGGCGAACGACCCCGTGATCGCCCTCTCAGGTCCTGCGTGTAGTGTGGATGCCTTTAGGGAACATGTCCCCTCCAGCTACGCCACCACTACACCCGCCCCATATTCAGACGTGAACTCTGCTGCTGCAGAGCCACGCTGAGGGGCCCTCTGGAAGCTAGGACCGCCACCGACACACGGTGCTTCGGTCCCAGCCTCCTGGCCGTGAGAGGACAAACGCCCCTACCCCACGACACCCTCTCCACGCCAAGGGAGGACAGACGCCCCTACCCCTCGACCCACCGCGGGAGGACAAACGCCCCTACCCCCTCACTCTGCCACGGGAGGACAAACGCCCCTACCCCATGACACCCTCTCCGTGCGAAGGGAGGACAAAAGCCCCTACCCCCTCGACCCACCGTGGGAGGACAAACGCCCCTACCCCCTCACTATGCCACGGGAGGACATACGCCCCTACCCCATGGCACCCTCTCGATGCGAAGGGAGGACAAAAGCCCCTACCCCCTCGACCTGCCACGGGAGGACAAACGCCCCTACCCCGTGGGTTCCCTCACCAAACGCCGACGGGAGTGCAGTTGCACAAGCACCGAGGTGCCCACCCGAGTAATGTCCCGCCAGCCCTCCCTCTCGGTCTCCTCCTCTCCCGTCTTGGCCCGTAGGCCCCTCCCTGGTGTCTCTTGGCTTCGCTGCGGCGGCCCCGCAGTTACTGAGCCCCCCCACCACGACAAGGTGGACACCGTCGGGGGGGAAAGCAATCTAACCTATGCCCACCCCAAGTGCTTCCCATAACTTGCAAAGTCTGATCTAGGCGAGATGGGTACCGAAGAGTGCACACCAAGACAATGACCGCATCTGCCCTGTCTTCGCGCTCCCGTACCGAGTCCTCTCGCTCCTCAGTATGGCCACTACGACGCTGTCGAGCGAGAGATCCCCCACTCCAAGGGCGCCCACCATAGTACGGCGTTCACCAACCCAGTGAATGCACACCTTCAGGGTGTGCTGGGCGGTGTCATCCGGGTCGCCGCTCGCGGTACACCGGGCTGGTTTCCCTGCCGATTCGATGCAAGTAATGATCGATACACCCATGTCCGGTCATTACCTGCGCCAGTCGGAAGCCAATGCTCCCATGAACCCTCTCCAACCAGTGGTCGAACGATGGGAGGAGTGCCCCTATGGTGCGGGCTTCATAGGGGGAGTCCTCCAGGTCGTTCCTCCACCGGTCCCTCACCCAGCGCTGCGCCTGTCGGCGCTCCTTACGCAGCTCTTCGGAAGCGGGGAACTCATTAAGGGCTCTGCTCTCACCCGCTCCCTGTGCGCCTCCGCGAGCCCCCGGGCATCCAGCTCGCAGGGCGTGGTGCCCGCCAAGGCGCCCGCTGCCACAGCACTTTGGGTGGGCATAGGTTAGCCTGCTTTGCTAGTCTTTGTTTTAGTCCACTTTTGTGGCCGATGATGGGATGCGGATAGGCAGAGCGCCGGTGAACGGCATTTGGAGGCTAGCCTTTCCACCCAAAGGGTGCCTCAGCGTGTCTCTGCAGCAGCAGAGTTCAAGTCTGAGTTCGGGACGGTTTAGTGGTAGCACGTAAAAGTGATTACTATCAACATTAAGAAATGTCGGTTCTTGTTTAAAAATAGCTGTTTTTTTTCGGCGCTAGTTTTCCTAGAGTATCCTACCATTTTGGAATCTTGGTTAGTTGCGTCAACTTTTTAAAACACTTGCCATAGTAGTGTCAATACTTTTTTTATGTACCATGATGAGTCAAAGTGGACTAAAAGAAAAATTCATTCAAAATTTTTGGGGTGTTAATAATTTTGATTATTTTTTGTGTTAAAACTACATGTATTCTGATATTTTTAAGGGCTGTGGTGGATAGCAGTGCTACTTAGGTTGCCGATACAAAAAAAATATCTGAAATATTCCATAAATTCTAGACATGGTCGTTAAAAATACCATTAGGGGTGTCGATATTTTAAGAATTTCTTTTTTTTTTATAATTTCTAAAGGGATTGAGATATATTTTTTTTCTTTTTTTTCTCGAGGTATCATGACCAGATCCGTCCTCTGGTGCCCGCTTATCGTTGAATTTTGGGACACGTTGTATAAACACTAAATATAATGAACACTTAATATAATGAACATTTAATATAATAAACATTTAATAGAATAAACAAATAACATAATACATACTTAATATAATGAACATTTCATACAATAAACATTTAATAGAATAAACAAATAACATAATACACACTTAATAGAAAGGTACGTAAATAATAAATATAATATTCGCAACTTTTTGCCAGTACTCCGCCTTAGAACCTCCGAACTTAATACTTTCCTGGAAGTGGTTGGGTGGATTTGTTCTTGTATGGAAACAGTAGGATATGAATACGAGCAAAACTTTTTTCGGTACGCAAAAAAAAAAATAACCTCGAAGGCCAGGCGGGAGCTCGCTACGCTTCGCTCCCGCCTGACCTTCTAACCTAACCCGGCCACGTCGGATCTGCTCTGGAAGGTTTTGCTCGCTCGCTTCGCTCGCTCGCTCGTATGTTTTTTTTGCCAGTACTCCGCCTTAGCTCCGAACTTTCCTGCAAGTGGTTGGGTGGATATGTTCTTGTATGTAAACAGTAGGTATGAATACAAGCAAAACTTATTCGGTACGCAAAAAAAAAATAACCTCGAAGGCCAGGCGGGAGCTCGCTACGCTTCGCTCCCGCCTGACCTTCTAACCTCACCCGGCCACGTCGGATCTTCTCTGGAAGGTTTTGCTCGCTCGCTCGTATATATTTTTTGCCAGTACTCCGCCTTAGCTCCGACCTTTCCTGGAAGTGGTTGGGTGGATTTGTTCTTGTATGTAAACAGTAGGTATGAATACAAGCAAAACTTTTTTCGGTACGCAAAAAAAAAAATAACCTCGAAGGCCAGGCGGGAGCTCGCTACGCTTCGCTCCCGCCTGACCTTCTAACCTAACCCGGCCACGTCGGATCTGCTCTAAAAGGTTTTGCTCGCTCGCTTCGCTCGCTCGCTTGTTCAAATTTTGTAATTTATGAATTCGAAAGTATATTATACGAAAAATACATTCTATTAAACGTACATTCTATGAAAAGTACATTCTATTAAACATACTTTCTATGAAATTATTGTTATAAGAAAAGTGCATTATATTAAACGTGCATTCTATCAAATGATTGTTATAAGAAATGACTTTCCATCAATTGTGCTTCTACGAAATAACGATATATGAAATAAACATTCTATGAAACGTTGTTATACAAACTGAAAATTCTACCAAACGTATGTTCGATCATATGAAAATATGTTAATTGTTTTTCTATGAAATGAGACGGGTTCACTATTATCTTGTAGAAACTTTTTTGACATATATTTGTTTTGCATAACGATACTTGGCAGAAGTAACGATTGGCAGAAACATCTTACGCAGAGTATGCTTTGGCATAAATAATTTCGCAGATTTTTGCAACACCGAATCCTATATTGGCATAATGTTGATGAGCATAACAGTCTTCTAAACGAACAGTACTTTTGCAGATATTTTTTTTGCATAATATTTTAGGGGCATAAAGTTGTCAAGCCGAATACCATTTGATTCCGAGATAGACTTCATTGTCTTATCTTGTTGTACAGGACATGTGCGGAATACCTAACCTAATCCAAGTCGGATCTGCCCTAAGGTGCAATCAGTACCTAATTTATGCATTACAAATTGTTGTGATTACACATTTTGTCCATGGAGTGGTATGGTAGCAGGCCGATGCCGCGCGGCTCGCTCGCTCGTTAGGGTCTCAGTTCAACCTAACACTCCTCCTCGCTTCGCTCGTCGTCGTACCTAACCTAATCCAAGTCGGACCTGCCCTAAGGTGGAATCAGGACCTAATTTATGCATTACAATTGTTGTGATTAAAAATTAGTGGCAGTTGCCCCGCGGCGGCAAGATACCTAATACTGCTCCTCGAACCGCTCGTCGTTGTACCTAACGGTACTTATATTCTACTACGTAAAGTTTACTTAACGCACTTTTCTGCTAGTAGAGAATAATTATGCTATTGTAATCGTATGCTATAGGATTATTATGGTACATAAAATTATGCTAAACCAAAGTCGGCCAAAGAGATATTCTACAAAACAATGTGCTGCAAAATGTGTCGTATGCGAGGTAGTAGTAATGCCAACTATACCTTTATGCCATGTTACCATTCGACCGAAAGTGTTTCTGCGAAACGTGTTATGCGAAGTGAAATTCTGACCAATATTATTCTGCCAGATGAGGGTAACACAATGAGACGCACCCCAGTGAACGCCAATATGAAAGCTGCTCGAGTCATCATATGATTGTCATTGTGACAATGTTCTATAGCGGCCTAGAAATCAAATTGGTTGACTGTAATCTCTCTTACCTCGCAGCACTCGTTTATTATTAACCCTCAACGAATAAAGAGGAGTGTTATAATTCCCAAGTAGCACAAAGCAGCATTATATAACTCCACACAGGGTCCACATCTGTTGTTTAAGCACTTTTAACGACTTATTGGTGTTCACTCGGACTGCAATAGCTGCATAGAAAATAACGAGACCCAATATAATGCATTATTCTGTATTGCGATTCTATTAAGCGCTTTACGGACGCCACAGATTCACTGTTATTCAGCGTTTAGAAGCGTAGTGCTCTATCAGCTGCAAAAGCACATTTTGTGGACACAAATAGTGCAATTTTCTGAGTAATGGTTCACAGTGGTACCTTTAAAGCACTTGCATTTTAAGGGAGAACATACGAACCTCTATAACGCTAACAGTCACTATGTGAAGTTAATTAACAAAGATTTAATGCCCTATGCTGCTAAAACGTGCACTTTACGCCAATACTCAACCATAGAGTTTACTCGTATATCAGCATTAATATTGGCCAAAATTATACCAAGTGTGACCTTTTATGCAGTTACACAACAGCGCACTGCTATAAATCTGTACACCCGTGACCGTCAATTCAGACCTGGGGTGAATAATAGAATTTATGTGGGCATTTAGTATGCTGGTTGAGTTATAATTTACCACGAATTTAATATTTTATGACTTCGTGGCCTGCATGTGTGCAGCAGTGTTGTACAATTCTGATTATTTTTATTAAAATGTGGAAAGCCAAAGTAAGAACTGGTGGAATACCTCGTAACATTAATGCAGAATACTTTAAAATTATAAAAGCTACAACAACATCATCAGTGAGTGCAGGTTCGAATATTATTGTTAGTCAAGTGTCAACAAGTGCGCAACGAATATTGGATGAGGAGGGTTCCGCAACCGAAAGTATTATTTTAGATGACGAACGTACTCAAACAGAATTTTCTAGTGATTCAAAGAGTTCGGACGCAAGTGACTGCGATGTGAATAATAAGCGGCATAAATTTAGGGCAAAAATAAAAAAATGGGCCATTGAAAAAAATATTACACAAACAGCCCTGAACGATCTAGCAGAAATAAATGATTTTGTTTCAAACACGTTACCCAATGATGCCAGAACTATCTCTCGAATGTCGTTTCCCGATATTAGGGCTTTTCGATCTGGCAAGCCTACATCAGGCGGACTAAATGCTGTTTGTCACCGTCGTAGTATAAAAGAAATAACCAGTGCATAGATTTGTAGTATTTTTGAGATGAAATTGCGGAACTTGTTTTATAAAATGCGGGACTCCTTCGCCCGACCTACTGGATAAGGTATACCTATTAGCGCAGGGTAGTGTGAGTGCAAGACTCCGTTGGCTCGGGCATCTGGAAAGAATGCCGGATGACAGGGCGGTAAAGAAGGCGTACATTGGGCAGCCTGTAGGTCGTCGACCGGTCGGCCGACCGAGATATCGGTGGAGAGACGAAGTGACCAAGGACCTACGCGCTCTGAATGCAGAAAACTGGGAGGAGATCGCTCAAGACAGGGCGCGCTGGCGCCATCTTGTATCGGAGGCCAAGATCCACTTTGGGTCGCTGAGCCAACGGAGTAAGTAAGTAAGTAAGTGTGAGTGCACGGTGTTCGCGTCTGTTACTCGCCTCGTGGTGCATTCTATGCAATGAATGTCACGCTCACGCCCTCTCAAACTGAACTTTTGTTTCAGTGCTTAAATTTAATCTAGTCAGCCTGAAAACTTTATTTTTTGAAGTTTTGTGAATTGTTTTTGTGTACAATAAAGTGATTACATACATACATAGTATGTATTCATTTTAATAAATTTTGCGTCTCCGCTTGTTGCTAATATTAGATTATTTTTTTTAGGTACCTATTATTAAAGTTTTACGTTGAGAAAGCATTTCAATTTAATACTTAGCAAAAAAAGGACGGTTAGCACTCCGGGAGTGCCGGCAGAAGTGAAAACTCCGATTTTATTATATCTCACTCACACTTGATTTCTATTTTAATCTCTATTTCTTACTAGTGTAAGTTTATGATTACGCTTCACCATCTGTCACTTACAACATTTTGTTGTTCGAAGGCCCCCTTTCTTTGAAACAGACACGGTTGCTAGCTTACCAATTGTTATCTGACGCGCGGATCTGACGCGAGTTTAACATTTTTTACCATAGATAGTATAGTAGTTATAGATTTGCCACAGAGCGACCAGGCGTAAGAGAAAGACATATAATGACGTCAAAATGTGGGGTTGCCATGGTCGCAAAAAAACCCCATAAAAAGTGGTTAGAGAGAAGCGTTCCAAGTACTCGAATTCACAACATTTTTTTTTTTTACTAATTTTCCGATAACATCAAATAAAGGATAAAAAATTATGTATTCCCTTTTTTATATTTTTTAATATATCCCAATTAACGATTAAAATCTATTTGTTCCTCATTTTAAAAGACCATAGGCGAAAGGTAATTGGTCACAGCGCAGTAAATCATACAGCCGGACTATTAACTAAGGCGGATTTAGTATGAAAATTGTAGCGCTGTTCTTTTATAGGCTACGACTGTCAATTTTCCACATGGTCTCGTCATTTGCGTGCTGATTGATTTGAGTCTTAGACGACGCTGCTTTCACCTTTATCTTTAGTATTTTCAAAACTAGTCCGTATAATCACATAAAAATAATATACTTGGATTCTCTGATAATAAAAATAATGAAATTAATTTAAACTTTAAATAATATGTATTTACAACAATTGTTTCTCAACAAAATGTTTATGTTTATGTGAGCGCTCGAGCGACAGCATGCGTTTTCGTAAATACCTATTTCGTTAGGATCGCGAAGCTACAACCCGGTTAGAATATCTGTGGACCTGGCGTCGATGACGTCACGTCGGCGCTCTGGTACGGTGCGCGACGCGACGGGGCGAGCGCGGGTAGGTACAAGGGCGGGGGGAGGGGCTTCACATTCCAGCGAGGTCCACAGATATTGTAACCGTGTTGTATACTGTAGTCTTTAGGCACTGCGCGCCGCGAGCTCGCTCGTTTGTGGATTTGTCGTGCTCTTGGACGGTTGCGGCCGGTACAATATTAAACGAATTTACTTGTTTTATTATAATCTATGTTCCTACACAGTTTTAAATTAATCTATAATTTTCCTTATATTTTGCATCAAATGTAAACAAAGATGACTCATCTGTTTTCTTCTACGAATGGAAAGTTTTCCATGAGTCATCTTTGTTTAGATTTTAAATTTACTGGGATATGACGGGAGCTCTGTACAAATAAGTGATCATACACAAAGAAATAAACCATTTTAGCCACTTTTACGGGCAACAATCTTATATCTAGTTTATAAATAATATTTATTTATTTATTGAACTTAAAACTAATCGTCTCCCTGTGCTGTCCGTAACACTATTTTTCCTAAATTTCGTCTTCAATTATTCTGTGGCTGTGTTTCAGAGCGTGGGTGACCATGTCTGCCCGATTTGCAATATCCGCTTCCGTATCAACCACGTGTTGCTGCAACACAAGGAGACGCATCGCACGCGCATCGAGTGCCAGACCTGCGGGTTCATCTCCCGGAACAGGTAACCTACACTAGAGGCTCCCGGTGCAGGTAACCTACACTAGAGGCTCTCGGAGCAGGTAACCTACACTAGAGGCTCTCGGAGCAGGTAACCAACACTAGAGGCTCTCGGAGCAGGTAACCTACACTAGAGGCTCTCGGAGCAGGTAAACAACACTAGAGGCTCTCGGAGCAGGTAACCTACACTAGAGGCTCTCGGAGCAGGGCCCTATTCAATAAACATTACAATCCGACAAATGACTCATGAGTCCGGAGTTGAGCGATGCGATGCAAGTTCGTGGCGCGGAGCCGGGGGAGGAGTTGTCGGTTATCGATGGGCACCATCCACCGCTATTTGTCAATGTCGAGTTCAAACTTTCTAATACATCGACCATAATTCCACCATCAAATATACAGGATCGCGACTGGGATTTTAAAAATGGAGACTATGCGACGTTGTATTATCTATTAAAAAACAAAGATTGGGATCAATTAAATTACACAATAGATGCAAATGAAGCCGTGGAAGTATTTTATACAAACTTGTACGATATTTTTAATGCTAGTATCCCAAAAAAAAACCGGAAGAATTTACCAGCTAGGATGTATCCCGTTTATTATACAAAACAAATAATCTTAGACATAAAGCGTAAATCTGAATTACATCGTATGTGGAAAACTAGTAGGAATAATGAATTACGGGAACAATTTAAGGACTTGCGAAAAAGGTTAAAAAAAGATATTAAAACGGCTCATGACTGCTACGCAAACAATGTGTCTCATCGATTATGTAGAGATCCTGCCAAATTCTGGGAATACATTAATAGTTTAAGATGTCGAGGAGGGATAGAAACCAAAATCTACTATGGCGATAAAGAATGTGAGGGAGTAGACATGGCTACCGCATTTGCAGACCATTTTCAATCGGTCTTTTTGTCTCAGGCGCCGGTTCTCGATCCAACTCAGGCAGACATGTCAAATAAGGCCGACTCGAGACACGTAGATGTGCAAGCTTTTAGCTCCAATGAAATAAGACGATCTGTTAAAAAACTGAGAGCAAATACGTCTGCGGGTCCTGACGCTGTGCCGCCGTACATTATTAAGGGATGTATAGACGACTTAATTAAACCTATTATGCACATATTTAATGTCATACTAACAACTGGCGTATATCCAACTAGATGGAAACAATCTCGGGTTATACCGATTCCTAAGGTTGGTTCGAAACTTAAAGTAGAGAACTATAGACCGGTAGCAATACTGTGTTCTTTAGCCAAGGTGTTCGAAATGTCGTTGCACGCTCGTATCTTGCCTCAGTGCATGCCCCATATAACAGCTGCACAACACGCGTTCTTACCTAAACGTTCGGTTACCACCAACCTTGTCACACTCGTTAGCTTAATAACAAAGGAATTAGATAGCAGGAAACAAGTGGACGTAATTTATTTAGATTTCCAAAAGGCGTTTGACAGGGTAGATAACGACGTTCTGCTAGGAAAGCTGAGTAGTATGGGTTTCGTCCCTGGGTTGCTTAAGGTCTTCTCGAGCTATCTAGCCGACAGAAGACAGTTTGTCAAATATGGACCGTATCACTCAGAGTCCTATAAAACACTCTCAGGTATAAGTCAGGGTTTGAACTTGGGGCCATTGCTGTTTAATATTTTAATTAATGACCTGCCGAATCAAGTCCAAAACTCGAAAGTAATGATGTTTGCAGACGATGTTAAGTTAATTAAAGTAGTAGGCACATCGGAGGATTGTAAAGCTCTACAAGACGACGTTGACGCCTTACATAGATGGAGTCTTTTAAATAAATTATATTTTAATATTAAAAAATGCGAAACAATGAGCTTCACTCGATCATCTCTTCCGTACCATCATCAATATACTCTAGATGGTAATTTAATAGCGAGAGTATCCTTGGTTCGTGACCTTGGCATTTTTTTCGATCCACAGCTCTCATTTCGGGAGCATGCGAATAGAGTTGCGAAACGCGCAGCGCAGAAACTAGGCTTTGTACTGCGAAATGCACAACTTTTAACGCCGAACGCTCTTCGTGCTCTCTATGCGGCACTTGTGAGGAGTGTGCTAGAATCAAATGCTTCGGTTTGGAACCCTCACGAGGCTAAATATACCTTAATGCTGGAGAAGGTCCAAAAGCAGTTTTTAAGGAGTTTATACAAGAAGCTATATGCTTATTATCCGTATCTCTACCCCACACTATTCCTATTAGGAGTACTGGGGTATAATTCGCTAGAAGTGCGGCGATACCTGGCACTAGCTAAGTTTGTTCTGGGCATAATTCGCGGCAAAATAGAGTGTACTGGACTAGTGGAGGAAGTGGTGCGACTATATGCGCCTGAGGCAAGGTCACGACTACGCCATGCTCCCTTGTTAGCGGTGCCTGGCGCGCGCACCGCGCTCCTGCGGCACGCGCCGATCCCGAGCGCGCTCTCCATCCTCAACTCCGTTCTCAAAGTAGCGCCACACTGCGATGTGTTCGCTACCAAGTATGCATACATAATAGCAGAGTGTCAAAAATTTGTTGAGCGGTCTTAAAATGTGTTTGTGTAGAGTAGTTTTATATAGGTATATAATATACATATATGTATATATATTAATTTATTTCCTTCGATGTTGAGTGTAATATAATGTTGTTTTTGTACAAATTCTGTTAATTGTGTATACTTAAGATTGTTATGTTTGGTATGTTGTATGATAGGTTAAGATCTGTAACGCTTTGGCAATTAGCTGTAAGTTACGGATATGTAATTGTAAATAAATAAATAAATTTGTAAAAAAGTGACGATAGGCATGTTGACTAATTTTTATTGAGGATGACAATCGATTCTATTTTTTATTGTGATCAAATGTCTACTACTACATTTAAACTGCTCTAAAAGTCAGAAATGACCGTCAGCTAAAAACGCTCCATACAAATGGCCACCTAATCGCGACGTCGTTATGAATTCTGTGGATACCAATATTTGCCTGGAGACTTGCTGGAGACGGTAAGTAATTTGCCATTTTCATTGTGAAAAAGTGCGTTTAAAATTCATGTCATAGGTCATTGTCATATTTAGATGCGCGTCTTTCCGGTGGACCTTTGCGAAATTAAGGATTCCAGGGCCTAATTTTCTGATTAAATGCTTGTGAGAATATAGAACGTTCCCTCTTCTATAATCCGATGTAATTGCAACATAACCTAGATTCATACAAGCTCTTTACTTTTGACCACCGAAGGGACAAATTTTGTTTTTTGAACTGACAATGTCAATGACCCATTTTCATCGAAGTATGTTTGAAGTCACATATAATATTTTTTTTTTGTTTTATGACATATTTAGCTATTTTTTTGCTGTAGAATTTTACATCATTCGTCATCCCAATATTCTGTAGTTTTATAATTGGAAACAATTTTTTGGTTACACACCTTACAACTTTTTGGTAGTTTTTATAATTAACGTTATGGCCACATACGCAAAAATTACACCGCTAAATGTTGCCATAACGTTAATTAAAAAAACTACCAAAAATTTTAAAAATTATTAACTGTACATTTTACAGTAGATTCTTTTCTACCATGGCATGTGACACATCACAACACCCATTATATAAATTTATGAAACATGTAATGTCCCTTTTTTATGTGGGTTTTTTTTACAGCACAATTTTTATTTAAACCATTAATACAAAGATCAAAGCTTAAAGAAAAATTCAAAAAGGAGCTACCTGGTGGAAGACACCGGGAATCGAGCCGGATTACCGGTCCAGCGCGTTAGCCACTTCGCTACCCTAGCTCCAGGTAGACCTGACGAATTTTTCCTTATGCTTTGTGTGTCGATCTTTGCAAGGTTTTTACACCTTAGCGACCTCTATGCGAATATTATATTATCTATCACATCTTACCGCACCACTTTACAGCGGTGAACGAGGAAGCGAGAGAGGGCGCTGTTAGTTTTATACATTTATGAAACATGTAACGTCTCATTTCGTAATGTGGGTACACCACAAATTGTGGTGTGGTGGTAATTGTCGTGTACCCACATTAAAAAATGTGATGTAATGAACTAATGCTGTACATGTTTCATAAATTAATATTCGTTATGTAATTTTGCAGACCGCAGGCGGCGAACCACTTCAAGATGCATGCGGGTCGGACGTTACACTGCCGATTCTGCGGCAAGACATGCCGGTCAGTTACTCTTGTTATGTATATGCTTAAGAAATTGTACTATTAAAAATAGTACTAGTAGAAAGTAAATAGTACATTGTTGTAGGGGCAAAATAAGATGAACGAGTTGATACGAGTATACATCATGCAGCCGAGGCTAAACATAGTGCTTTCACGACTAATGCGAGGAAATATGTTATAATACTGGAGCCTGCAACTTCGTCTGCATATTCTTTTATTTAGCGTATACGGGTAAAAAGTGACTTATGAGTATTTTTTAAAGTACTTGGACATAGTTAAGAGCTTTAATTAAAACAAAACTTAATTGATTCCTTTGTATGACTAACTTTCGTCACACAAAGGATGCGATCGTGATTTTTTGTTAACTAAGCTTATAAGTATGTAATTTTTTTTGCAATCGACCCTGTTGTGTCCAGCACGAGCTGGCATTACATGACGCACGTGCGGCTGTCGCACCCCACGGAGCACAAGGCGTGCGACATGTGCGGCGAGACGTTCATCGGCTTCCACGGGATCCTTCAGCACAAGGCCCGCATGCACAACGTGGTAAGGGCGCATCCGGATCGGAGGACCAAAACATCGACCCTAACTGAATGTTAAATGATACATGATAATTGATATTGATATATACACATGGTATGCTGAGGCAGAGGTGCAGATTGAAACCACAGACATACTTAACGACAACAACACTTTAATTGATACTTAACATCAAATAGTACCCGTGTTTGATGGCAAGTGCCGTTACTTAGGAAAGTTGGCATTACTATCGTGTAGTATTGACCTTATCAAAATAATAAAATGAAAACTATCACTTGTTTATGGTTCATTTTTTTTCTGGCGGCAAATTTTGTAAGACTTGTTTTGTTTTTCGTACAAAATGGAGAAAGAGCAATATCGTTCCGTAATTCGCTTCTTATTTTTGGATGGAAAAACATGCGAACAAATAAAAGTTATTAGGGCTTGCGGTCGTGTCCGTGTTTCGTGTACCCGTCGCCGGATCTACGTTGCCGAGTAACTCGGCAACGGAGATCCGGACCGTCCGGCGCGTGTAATTAACCTATTGACCGCCAAGCGGTCTAGCAATTTACCGTGCCACTGACGCCAGAGTAAAAAAAAAAGGATGTGCCCCAAAATCAACAGGGATTGAAAAATACTTATAGCGGTTAGAATTACAAAGTTTTTGATAATTGAAATTTGGACGGCTGTGGCCGACGTGGCGTCAGGGGCACGATTTTTTGTTGACTGCCACAGCCGACTGTGGCGCTCAAAAGGTTAAGATACGTAGCTCCGTGTTACACCGAGATGCGTTTCTTAAGTGACTTAACTACAGGCGGATCCGATACGTCCGTGACGTTGTCGGTTTGACACAAGCTTTCATTCAATACACGAGCGGAGCCGAGATCCGCCGATCCGTAGCCGTATCTTTGACGTGTCCGTGTAGTACGGGATCTTAGGACCGCCGGTGCTAAGAACACGGAGCAACGGTTTCGCGTATAACATGGATATCAGAAGCCCTAGTTATAATAGATGCTGTCTACGGAGGTCTTTCGCCGTCTATGACAACCGCGAGATATTGGTTTAATGAGTTTGAATTAACGAGGTCGTACATCTGTTTCGACGCGGACCTCTCAGGGCGCCCGGCAGACGTGGTTACCGAAGGAGTCGTGCGAAAGGTATAGAAAAATGGTCACAGATCGACGTACCGGAGTGCATGAATTAGCAGAGGCTGTAGGGGTATCGTACGGATTCCGCACTACGGAACAGCGATTAATATAATAGACGATAAATTAAATATGAAATAAGTGTCCGCCCGATGGTTGCCGCGATTGCTCACGGATGAAAATAAGCGGCTGTCAATGTCGAAGGACTCTTTTTGTTGATGTGAATCTGCCCCAAAGAGGGCGAAAACGGTCCCATCAGCCGGAAAAGTCATGGCCACGATTTTTTTGGGATAGTAAGGGAATAATCCTTATAGATTTCTTACAAACAGGGAAAACTATCACTGGGCCGTACTATAGTGAATTATTGGACCGGAAAAAAAAAAAAGAAACGAGCCACGGCCCCATTTGGCAAAGAAGAAAGTGTTGTTCCATCATTTGCACAAAATTGATTGGCATATTTTCGTTTCGCATAGCAACCATTGGCACAATCATCATTTCGCACAATTGCTTTTTGCCTAAATTTCTTGGCATACAATCATTTCGCACACGTTTCTTCGGCAGAATAGTACATTGGCATAATGTTGATTAGAACAATACTCCTATGGTCGAATAATTGTGTCGCCGAAATTTACATGGCATAATA
This sequence comes from Apotomis capreana, assembly GCA_947623375.1. Lineage (NCBI taxonomy): Eukaryota > Metazoa > Arthropoda > Insecta > Lepidoptera > Tortricidae > Apotomis > Apotomis capreana. Next base: position 1,197,364 of record OX392523.1, on the reverse strand, counting down.
TTCCGTTTTCATGATTATTTTAAGTCCTTGATTTTAATTATTTTTTGAAGGCTTTAGGTGCTAATTTAAGATTAGGATGGTTATTTAAGGAATCATCCTATTTTTCTTTACTATTTTGCATATCTTATACTTACCTATATAAAACAAAAATGACAAGTTCTGTTTTCTTAACTGTCCTACTCCATCAGTTTTCTAGTAGCGTTTCGGTTTTGTGAGGGACGCAGTTTCAACCTAACCTAACCTAGTTTTCTGACAGCGATTCGGTTCTGTGGGTGTGCTTTGGTACAATTATGCCGCAATAAAGTCGGCGGAACTTATATTGTGCTACATAAAATTCTGCGAAATAAAAGTTGGCGATATTAGTATTCTGCTATTCAAATTTGTGCCAAATGAATATTATGCGACATAACAATTGTGGTAAGTATATAATTATGCGATGGTATCATTCGGCTAAAAATGATTGTGCGAAAACGATTATGCGAAGTGTATTTCGGACAATAGAGATTGTGCAAGATAAGGGGTACCCACCAAACATAACCCACTATAATTACATTAGCTCACTATGGTAACCGCGTAATATCATTTAATGGAATGCACTCTTTTCCTGACTGTTTTTCGTGTAGTTAACACGTGTACACTTTATTTATAATCTTACGGTCACAACTGTGAATGGGTTTCATCATTTTCTTTAGATAATTTTAAATATTTGTCTTTTAAAGCAACCACCACGAATGACATTGACATTGGTATTTAAACTAATGTTATTATAATGGGTTGCGTTGCGATCGGTTGCAAAATTGTTGCCATGTAAATCTTATAAATAGCGCCCTCTTGAAAATCCTCATATAATTCTGGTCAGGCTTTGTTTAAGGGTTAAAATGGAGTTATTATTATTATTCGGTCTGACTATAGGCAACCACTTTCTCATTCCCCAGTTCATGTCAGTAGACTACCAATGCAAGGTCTGCTCCACGATCTTCATCAGCCCCCAGGCGCTGAAGAGACACACGGGCGCTGCTGAAGGTGGGCAGCATGAGGAGTTGTCTCCATGCCAAATATGTGGGGACAACCTTCTGAGTGAAGACCTGCTGAAGCAGCATACCGTGAAACACCATCCCAAGTGTGACGACGTTCGTATCCTCTTTTCTTTTTTTTTCTCTCACGTACCATCTCTTAATCTCTCATTCTCTCTTACTATCTCATATTCACTCTCTCTTTCTCTGGCATTCACACTATTTTTGAATGACGGTCAGTTTTTCTAGTCTTTCGAGCACCAGTCCAACTCGCATTTAACTGCGACTTTCTCCACATTTTTAACAGGTATGCGAAAAAAGTTTCCATATCAACATTTTGAAAAGAAAAACAACCTGGCAATTTAGAGCATTGACATAATAGCCCTCAATAAAAAAGACATTAAAAGTTGTCAGAATATGGTTACTGTCATTCATTGTCAACAAACTGTAAAATTATTTTTGCATATTCGTACATGTTTTAAGTGTTATATTATATTATGTTGCCGACTCAAAAATAATATTTCATCATGCTGAACAACTTACTACAGGTTTGTGAGCAAATCATGCTTATTATTATTTGGTCATCTTATGTCAAAATAGGGATCACAGGTCACGTGGTCCAAAGTCACGTGGTTAGCGCACAGTAGTTTTTTCAAATCCATTTTTCAATATTTTTTCCGGAAAAAATTAAAATTCCATGAGTTTTATGCACCTCTCCAGCATGAGACGAATTTAATGACATATCATTTATCAAAATCGGACCATAACTGTAGATCTGATGGGATGTACAAAAATCGGCCTCGCGTAATATATATACGGTAGAAAAGAATCTACTGTAAAATGTACAATCTGTTAATAATTTAACAAATTTTTGGTGTTTTTTTAATTAACGTTATGGCAACATTAGCGGTGTAATTTTTGCGTAATGTGGCCATAACGTTAATTATAATAACTACCAAAAAATTGTTTCCGATAATAAAACTGAAAGAATATTACAATAAGATTAATTATTGATAAATTGAAAAATATAAAGTAATTATAAGCTTACAAAATTATGCCCCTTAGTGATTACAAATGATTTCTTATGGATTTTTGACGCGCAATTTTAATCTGGCGACATATTTTCTTTTGCGTAGGGATTTCGAAATATATCAATAATAAAAACTGTTTTCTCTGTATTTTTTTATATTTGTATTGTATTGTAATTGTTTTTGACTTTCGTACTACGGTAATTTTTCATGTTTCGTATTTTTTTACGCTCATCATGAAAACATCCTTCAATACTCTTCTCCTTAATATAAAATGGCATAGTAATCAGTAGTCAAAACACTTCTTTTCAGTTTTTGTCTGATTAAAAAATAGTAAGACGTCCAAAAGTTAGCTATAGTTTATTTAGTTCCGCGTATTTTTAAACGTATGTTTAGTGAAATGTTGCAATGAAGCGAAAAAAATTAAAAATTAATGGGTCAGATAGGATTTGAACCTTCGTCTTCAACGGCTTTCCGGGCCAACATGGGCGTCCTACAGATGTCAGAGCCATTGAACCTTTAAATTAGTGGCTTCAACATGCCTTAGGGTGCATCGTAGCGCCATCTACCGTTAAGATTAAGACTTTATAGTCGGCACTGTGACGTGTGCTGGAAATTGGCAAGCAATAGGATCAAGGTCGGTACTCACGGTTGCTGGCGATCCAGTCACACACTTGTGGAATAGTTCCTTAGGTTTTGTCACGGGCCCGGACTGAGGCTGAATATCGCTGATCACCAGGAAGCAGTTCTTGGTCACTAGTTTTAGGGAACGTTGCGATCCGCTCGTAAGACGCGCGCGTTCGGCTCAATATCGGGAGCACACTGGTGCGGCGCGCGGCGCGAAGTACCGGGGATGGTAGGGTAGATTTAGTATTGCAAGGATGAGGGTAGAGGATCCTCACACATTGCCACAGCACCATCGTCTGAAATTATGTATGTTTAGTGGTTTTAATGACATAATTAATTTTGACGTGACAACGTCTTAAATTAGGTTGCGCTCGGAGACACTCGTAAAAAAGTGTAACGCCCGCTCACGTTACGAGGGCTGGTTGTCCCGCTAAAACTCGAGAACGGCTGAACCGATTTGGCTAATTTTAGTATTGAAATATTCGTGGAAGTCAAGGGAAGGTTTAAACGGTGAGAAAATATTGAATAAATGAGTGGAAAATAATAAAAACGATAATTTTATATTCCCATACAAATAAAAACTGTTCGTACTTACCTGTCAAACATATGATGTTTGTTCCGTCGGTTCGGTATTTTTAGAATAATTACATGTAGATCTAGACTAAATAAGGGTTTGGAATCGACAACATACATGCATACGAGTAATAGTCTGATTATCGCATATTTAGATTTAAAACATGTAAAATAATGACACTATAATGACATTAATGACACATGTGATGGGTGCGTTCAGAAAGTAACACTTAAAAGGTTGTTAGGGAAATTGTGAATGGATATGATACAAATAAATATTCTACCGAGAAAAAGACGTTGCCACGTAAAATCTTCCTTCGCCCGTAAAACCGACTTTACAGGCAAGCATTTTTTTTCTATAGTCAAATACGGCAATGTTTTATGTAAGTTGTATATATTTTTTGGGTCCCTCTTTTTGTAGTGTCACCAGACGTTCCTCGACGCGACGTCGTACTGGACGCACTGCAAGCGCAAGCACCTCGGCGAGAAGTACGACCCGGTCACGGCGGGGGCCGTGCGCCGCCGCCTGCCCGCGCCCACCGCGCCCACCGCGCGGCCCAGGCGGCGCAGGCGCACCTACATGTGCGAGCATTGCGGCAAGATGCAGCCGGTGAGACACACACACACACAACTACACACAATCAATTCGAAGCGATACGATGGAAATCGCGCGAAAAAAGGAGAACTACGTCTATATTTATATTCAAGTGTCCGTTGTAACTCCTGGTGCTACTAGCACGCTGGCGTAGTAGTAGTAAAAGTAATCGTGAATGCTGTTTTTTGTATATACTTAAAGGAACTAAGTAGGAACTCGTCTGGTCACCAATAATATTGTTCATTTATTCTCGACACATTTCACTCCTTCTAAAACTGCGAATTATATCTTTCTATTCTAGTGCTATGGTCACTTAACGAGGCCGGCATTGGAACTATTTACTAAATCCTGCTGGACACTTCTGAATACTTAATAGAATCAATATATTTTCGCCTAAAGAAACTGCTAATTTTAATGCTACGTTCCCTCGCTGGCCCCTTATGACATAAAAAAAATCTTCATAAATGTAAGTATTTTCAGCCACCACAGTGTCCTGTCTCCATCACGAAAGAGAGATGGGACAGTGCGCTGATCGGGCACTGGGCCTCTTAACATTTTAATTTAGGCTCTAACTGCTCTAACATAGTTGTTTAGGTTTTGTATTTTTTTTGTTGTTTGTTCAGTGCCAAGCCATCCTGCTGGAACACGTGCGGCAGCACGAGGGCGTGCGGCCCCACGCGTGCCCCTCGTGCCCCAAGACGTTCTGCACCAGCGCGCAGTATAAGGTACACTACACACTGTGTGTGCGCAGTGCGAGCCATCCTGCTGGGGCACGTGCGGCGGCACGAGGGCGTGCGGCCCCACGCGTGCCCCTCGTGCCCCAAGACGTTCTGCACCAGCGCGCAGTATAAGGTACACTACACACTGTGTGTGCGCAGTGCGAGCCATCCTGCTGGGGCACGTGCGGCGGCACGAGGGCGTGCGGCCCCACGCGTGCCCCTCGTGCCCCAAGACGTTCTGCACCAGCGCGCAGTATAAGGTACACTACACACTGTGTGTGCGCAGTGCGAGCCATCCTGCTGGGGCACGTGCGGCGGCACGAGGGCGTGCGGCCCCACGCGTGCCCCTCGTGCCCCAAGACGTTCTGCACCAGCGCGCAGTATAAGGTACACTACACACTGTGTGTGCGCAGTGCGAGCCATCCTGCTGGGGCACGTGCGGCGGCACGAGGGCGTGCGGCCCCACGCGTGCCCCTCGTGCCCCAAGACGTTCTGCACCAGCGCGCAGTATAAGGTACACTACACACTGTGTGTGCGCAGTGCGAGCCATCCTGCTGGGGCACGTGCGGCGGCACGAGGGCGTGCGGCCCCACGCGTGCCCCTCGTGCCCCAAGACGTTCTGCACCAGCGCGCAGTATAAGGTACACTACACACTGTGTGTGCGCAGTGCGAGCCATCCTGCTGGGGCACGTGCGGCGGCACGAGGGCGTGCGGCCCCACGCGTGCCCCTCGTGCCCCAAGACGTTCTGCACCAGCGCGCAGTATAAGGTACACTACACACTGTGTGTGCGCAGTGCGAGCCATCCTGCTGGGGCACGTGCGGCGGCACGAGGGCGTGCGGTCCCACGCGTGCCCCTCGTGCCCCAAGACGTTCTGCACCAGCGCGCAGTATAAGGTACACTACACACTGTGTGTGCGCAGTGCGAGCCATCCTGCTGGGGCACGTGCGGCGGCACGAGGGCGTGCGGTCCCACGCGTGCCCCTCGTGCCCCAAGACGTTCTGCACCAGCGCGCAGTATAAGGTACACTACACACTGTGTGTGCGCAGTGCGAGCCATCCTGCTGGGGCACGTGCGGCGGCACGAGGGCGTGCGGCCCCACGCGTGCCCCTCGTGCCCCAAGACGTTCTGCACCAGCGCGCAGTATAAGGTACACTACACACTGTGTGTGCGCAGTGCGAGCCATCCTGCTGGGGCACGTGCGGCGGCACGAGGGCGTGCGGCCCCACGCGTGCCCCTCGTGCCCCAAGACGTTCTGCACCAGCGCGCAGTATAAGGTACACTACACACTGTGTGTGCGCAGTGCGAGCCATCCTGCTCGGGCACGTGCGGCGGCACGAGGGCGTGCGGCCCCACGCGTGCCCCTCGTGCCCCAAGACGTTCTGCACCAGCGCGCAGTATAAGGTACACTACACACTGTGTGTGCGCAGTGCGAGCCATCCTGCTGGGGCACGTGCGGCGGCACGAGGGCGTGCGGCCCCACGCGTGCCCCTCGTGCCCCAAGACGTTCTGCACCAGCGCGCAGTATAAGGTACACTACACACTGTGTGTGCGCAGTGCGAGCCATCCTGCTGGGGCACGTGCGGCGGCACGAGGGCGTGTGGCCCCACGCGTGCCCCTCGTGCCCCAAGACGTTCTGCACCAGCGCGCAGTATAAGGTACACTACACACTGTGTGTGCGCAGTGCGAGCCATCCTGCTGGGGCACGTGCGGCGGCACGAGGGCGTGCGGCCCCACGCGTGCCCCTCGTGCCCCAAGACGTTCTGCACCAGCGCGCAGTATAAGGTACACTACACACTGTGTGTGCGCAGTGCGAGCCATCCTGCTGGGGCACGTGCGGCGGCACGAGGGCGTGCGGCCCCACGCGTGCCCCTCGTGCCCCAAGACGTTCTGCACCAGCGCGCAGTATAAGGTACACTACACACTGTGTGTGCGCAGTGCGAGCCATCCTGCTGGGGCACGTGCGGCGGCACGAGGGCGTGCGGCCCCACGCGTGCCCCTCGTGCCCCAAGACGTTCTGCACCAGCGCGCAGTATAAGGTACACTACACACTGTGTGTGCGCAGTGCGAGCCATCCTGCTGGGGCACGTGCGGCGGCACGAGGGCGTGCGGCCCCACGCGTGCCCCTCGTGCCCCAAGACGTTCTGCACCAGCGCGCAGTATAAGGTACACTACACACTGTGTGTGCGCAGTGCGAGCCATCCTGCTGGGGCAAGTGCGGCGGCACTGTGACTATATTGCATATAACGGGCAGTGCTCCGAAGAATTGTTCGGATTCGTCCCTGCCGCATCTCTCCGCCATCGGTCTATTCGACAATCCTTTCAGCATCACCACTTAGACTTTCGGCAGTTCACAACTGTGCGTTTTTCTAGAAATTTCCTGTCTCGCACGATAGCATTATGAAATTAATCATTTGCGGTATTTCCGGATCGATTCTACCTTCAAACCGTCTTGAAAAGAGCGTACTCCCATCTTTGCGGCGACGCACTTGTGACTTCTCTGATGTTGCAGATGTGTATGTGTGTGTCTATGGGCGACGGTTATCGCGCACCATGAGAAGATCCGTTTGCTTGTTTGCTCATTATCACATGTAATAAAAAAGTGTTTGTGTTTATGTGTGTGTGTGCAGGCGCACGTGCGCACGCACACCGGCGCGAGGCCCTTCCAGTGCGACCACTGCTCGCTCGCGTTCTCGCTCAAGAAGAACCTGGAGCGACACATACTCAACGTGAGTTACTTATACTTACCAATATCTACAGTCTGTTAATACAGTTTTGTAGGAAACATTCTTACTAGTAGAGTTGCTAAGTCGCGAAATTTTGTGCATCGGGATACAAACACGAAATTTCTATCACAGAGAGTATTCTGCGGTGATTATTTTCAGATGTGGGGGAAACTCAGATTCGTCCCCTGTGCGGCGGGAAAGCGGGGTGAATAGGACAAAGGAGTCCTCTTTTTCATTTTCTATTACTGATCAGTTAACGCTACTAGGGCTTGTGTGGTATCGTTCTGGTCTAAAATAGATAATCAGCAATTCATTTTTAGGGTTCCGTACCCAAAGGGTAAAAACGGGACCCTATTACTGAGACTTCGCTGTCCGTCCGTCCGTCTGTCACCAGGCTGTATCTCAACAACGGTGATAGCTAGACAGTTGAAAATGTCACAGATGATGTATTTCTATTGCCGCTATAACAACAAATACTAAAAATAAAATAAAATGAATATTTAAGGGGGCTCCCATACAACAAACTTGTTATAGATTATATATATGTCGGAGACGGTCATGAGTACGGTAGCTCAACGAAGCCGGCGCGCCGTTGGAAGGCGACAGTAGCGCCCCCTTGAACCTGTTTTTGGCGCGCTAGACAGAGTCTTGGCGGTTCACTCAGCGAACGCCCACCGACACTTCACTCTGGGTCGCCGTCGAGTGCACAACTGCCTTGGAACTGTCCCGTTTCGTTGTGCTATACCAAGTTTAGAGTCAGTGTTATAACCCTGCAATGTGCATAGTGCTAATTTAATAAAGACTATTCTGTTCGAGATTTCGATAACCTAGCTTACAGACCTCTGTGCCAGAAACTGTTATTTTGTGCTTCATTGTATAAGGAATAAATCAAGTTAATTGCATCTGAAGTGTTTCATCTCGCTCGAACTACCTCCTCGTCCAAAACTATATCGAATAGCTCAACTAATGTGCCACACACACCACACCGGCCATCCAGTACCTGTGCCCGAAATATATGTAAGTCCTAGTAGACTTAACTGACCAGCAATAAAGAAAGAAAAGAGTGATACTTGGTCTTATTCACTCCGCTCTCCCGTCTCACAGGGGACGAATCTGACTTCCCTCCACATCTGAAAATAATCACCGTGGAACACTCTATCTGTGGTAGAAATTTCATGCTTGTAACCCGATGCGCACAATTATGTTAGAAAACAGCGGACTAACAACTCTACTATACTAACTTTTATACTCTATAATAATCAGGGTTAGGACATTTGGAAGCATAACGAGGTTCTTAAATCCATGGAGTGGCTAATTGTATTTTTTTTTCAAGTCAAAGTTAAAAATATATATGACGTATCTCGTCATCGGGTCTTCACCAAAAGTTTATGTAATCTTGAGATAAAAATCATATTACCCAATCGATTTATAAATGATGGAGTACTATATAAAATACAGAAATGCATCCGAATAAAGAACCTCCCCCTTTTTGGAGTCTGTTGAAAAGCAGGTTAGCACCTACGGCCAAATGTTTCGGGTCACTAACATAAAATAAAATTGAATATAATAAAGCAACTGCTTTTCAGCTACTCTCACCTACAGGTCGCATCTAAACCGATTCTCATAATATTTTGAGAGTAAGTTCGATAAGTTTATAGTTTACCGCCACGCCAAAAATTCTTTAAATGCCAAATTTGAATCCCTACTATTACAATACAACTATAAGCTACAAATTGATAAACCCACTAGGATTACCAATACAACAAGTACTTGCATTGATAACATGGCAATAAACTTTAAAGACAAGAAAACTATAGCTATTCATGACCTAAAGCTATCTGATCATACTGCCCAAAAGATTGCTATACCTATTAGTAAATCAAAAAAACTAGATTTTTGGTACATATGGAAACGGGATATGTGCAAATATAATAGAATTAAATTTAGAGAGTGCATTAGTAGTTTAAGCTTTTGTGAAACATTTCAAGCAGTTAACTCAAATGAAGCATATTCCGAATTCCATAATCTTGTAGTTTTATTCTATGAATTGTGCTTTCCTGTTATTAAAGTAAAGATTAACAGTTCAAGAAAAATTAAATGGCTTACTAAAGGTATCAGAATAGCATCTAAAGGAAAGAGGACTCTATATCGAAAGTTTGTACACAGTCCTAACCAGAAACATAAAAATAATTACAAAACATACGCAAAAGCTCTGAAGAAATGCATATTAACATCACATAGAATATCAAATGACGCATATATTAAAAAAAGTAGCAATCTCGTCAAATCAACATGGGAAGTTATTAAAGAGAATACAGAAAATGCACATATGCCCAGTTGTATTGACAATATCATCAAGGGAACAAAAATTATTACATCTCCTCAAGAAATTTGCAACTCATTTAATAATAAATTTACGGATGAATCTAGCTCAAAAAATATAAATAACGTGTCAAATAACACTTCATTAGGGGCATCTATAACATCTAGTATCTTTCTGAAACCCACCAGCCCAATAGAGTTAGTGAAGATAATTAGAACAATGAAGAATACAAAATCCGTAGGGTATGATAACATACCGACATCCATTGTTAAAGACAATGTCGATTTATTTTTATATCCTCTCCTTCACATCATAAACCTTTCAATAGAAGATGGGTATTTCCCAGACAAATTAAAATATGTTATAATAAAACCAATACATAAAAAACCGGCCAAGTGCGAGTCGGACTCGCGCACCGAGGGTTCCGTACAAACACTTTCCATCCCTAAGTGTTTAAGTTAAGTTTGCACCTGGTATGTATAGCGCCCCATATAAATTAGGTGCAAACTTGCAAAGTTAGGTATTAAAAAAAAACTACTTACTAGATCTCGTTCAAAACAATTTTCGTTGGTAGTTTTTATAGTAATGTACATCATATGTTTTTTTTAGATTTTTCATTTCCTTATTTTAGAAGTTAGAGGGGGGGGGACCAACTTTTTTCCACTTTGGAAGCGTCTGTCACGCAAACTATTCGGTTTAGAAAAAAAATATTTTAGAAACCTCGACATCATTTTTGAAGACCTATCTATAGATACCCCACACGTATGTGTTTGATGAAAAAAAAATTTTTGAGTTTCAGTTCTAAGTATGGGGAGCCCCCATCATTTATTATTATTTTTTTATTTTTGCATCAAAATCTTAATGCGGTTCACAGAATACATCTACCTACCAAGTTTCAACAGTATAGCTCTTATAGTTTCGGAAAAAAATGGCTGTGACATACGGACGGACAGACAGACGGACAGACGGACAGACAGACAGACATGACGAATCTATAAGGGTTCCGTTTTTTGCCATTTGGCTACGGAACCCTAAAAAAGGCATAAAATCGGAAATGGATAACTATCGGCCTATAGCTCTCATTCCAATCTTCTCAAAAAATTTTGAAAAGATAATTTATTACAGGCTCATTCAGTATTTAGACAAGCATAGCATACTTTCCAATGCACAGTTTGGTTTTAGACAAAAAAGGTCAACTACATTGGCTGTTTGTGAGCTAATAAAAATTGTAACACAATGTAGAAATGATAAACTTCCCTCTCTTGGTATTTTCATGGACATGTCAAAAGCATTTGACAGAGTTTGCCATGAGAAGCTACTTCATAAAATATACCATTACGGCATTAGAGGCAACTGTTATGAGTGGTTAAAATCTTACCTCCAAGGTAGACAGCAGTGCACTGAAATAACAGCTTACTCCGGAAACTCAAAATCCTTTCACACTTACAGATCAGAATACAGATGTGTTAAAGCGGGGGTACCACAGGGGAGTTTGTTGGGCCCACTGCTTTTCTTATTATACATCAACGACTTACCAAATGTCTCTGACCAAAAAATACTTCTTTTTGCTGATGACTGCTCGTTGGTGGTAAGAGGTGAACAGACTAAAATTGAACAATTTGAAGAGGATGCCAATAGAGTATTCCATGATGTTAATAAATGGCTAGAAAATAATCAACTACAGGTTAACATGGTAAAGACAAAGATCGTGGAATTCTATTCTCCACAGTCAAAGCCAACTGAAATTAACGTAGCATATCAAAGCCTACAACTGGAGAGAGTACAATCCATTAAATTCCTGGGTATTATAATAGATTCTCATTGTAATTGGCTTCGCCACTCGGAACATGTAATGACGAAATTGAACAGATATGTATATGTCTTGAGGCGACTTAAGGAAGTCTCGTCAGAAAGTACAGCTCTTCTAGCTTTTCACTCCTATGTCATGGCAAACCTACGCTACGGAATTATTCTATGGGATAATGTGAGCAATAAAGACGAAATATTTAGACTACAAAAGAGATGTCTTCGGGCAATATATGGTTTAAAACAAACTGACTCGTGCAAATCATTGTTCACTGATCAAAAGATTCTCACTTTTCCCGCTCTGTACATATATGAGATCTGTCTTTTTGTAAAGAACAATATAAGCATGTTTAGAGGTAGGAATCCAAGAGCAAGACTGCAACAAAAATATGGTTATGATGTGGTCGGACCAAAATCAAATTCAGCGTTTTTCTCCAATAACGTTATGTGCATGAGTACTAAAATTTATAATAAGTTGCCTATAGACCTAAAACAACTAACTACTCCTGATTTTAAAAGAAAGCTTTTTAATTGGCTAGTCAGCAAATGTATTTATAGCATAAGTGATTACCTTGCCATGTAAGACAAATTCTGCCTATAACATAATACTACTTAAATGCATTACTATATTGTTATTACTTTGTTACTATATTATGATGATGTTATAAAAAATGTAGATTACTATAGATTATATTATAAATTGACATCAAAATATTGTACGCCTCTCGGCAGGACATGATGTACTGGTACTAAACAATAACTAACACCTGTGATGTAAACTCATGACCATGCAATAAATGAATTGATTGATTGATTGAGTTTTACCTGTCTAATTTTGGTTTTCCATTTGAAAGGTTTCGCCAAATTTTCATTTGTTCGTAAGCCATTTTTTTCCAAACTGTTCATTTTCAGAATAATTATAAAACATACTTAACCTAACCTAATGGGTTGTTTAAAACGATGTATATAAAATCCTGAAAATATTACGGGTTTCAGGTATAAAATACTTTCAGACAAATGAAAATTTGGCGAAACGTTACAGATGGGAAACAATGTGTCGGGGTTGTGACAGGACACTATCGCAGATATGGCGGTTGAAAAAAAATACAGATTTCCACAATTTTGAAACAAACTGGCGAGGTTACAGGCGTACAGCTCATAGCTGTTTTTTTTATAACTCGTATCATTAGATGATTGGTTGTTTGTTCAGAAACACCTGGGCAAGGGCCAGAAGGTGCCATGCGAGTTGTGCGGGCGCTGCTTCACCACGCCGGCCTCGGTGAGGATGCACGTACGCACCGTGCACGGCGGCGAGCCCTGGCCACGGCGGAACCGGAAGAAACCTGCTCAGCGGAAGTCTGCGGAGTCTGCGTAGTCTGGCAACACTATGTTGGCCGTTAGTTTTGACAGTTACGGTGGGATTTCCAGAACTCTTATACTTGTTGAGAATAAATGTGAATAAATACTGAAATGTATTTGTCGTTTTATTCCATTTTAAAGGCGAGTAGCAAGCCGCAGCTGCAAATTGACAGGCGAGTGGCGTCACAAAACGCTATCGAATATTGACTAGAGTGCCTGCACTTCACAAAACAGAGTTTATGTAAAACCTGACCAGAAATATATGAGGATGCGCCATATTGCGAAATTTCACTGGAAATAATTTCTTACACTGGCAATGATTTTATGATGGTTTGTTAACAATGTCAATGACATTAGTTGTGGTTTCTTTAAAATATAAACATTTAAAATTATCCAAAAAAACCGCCGAAAACCATTCACAGTCGTGAACGTAAGATTATAAATAAAGTGTACACGTTCTTACTACACGATAAACAGTCAGGAAAAGAGTGCATTCCATTAAATGATAAGTAATGCGAAGTTATTCGGTATTTAAACTAATATCATTATAGTGGGTTGCGATTGGTTGCAAAATTGTTGCCATATAACTCTTATAAATAGCGCCCTCTTGATAAATTTCTGGTCAGCCTTTAAAGTTGCTCTGGGATCCAAAGTAGCGTGAGAATTAACATAAATGGGAATAATATAATCACTATTACCTGCATGCCAACACTACCACCCAACCTTTAATGTTGAGAGAAAATAAACATTGTAATATTATAAAAAAAAAATGACAACCAAAATTAAAAATCTACCATTAGTAGAATTGGTGTTTACGCTGGTTACTCTGCAAACGTCACATTGACAGTCAATGCTCGATATGTAAATAATTTATTGAGTCTATTCTCTTGCTCTGTATTTAAAATATAAATTTCAGGTGACCATTTGAAGTTTTTTATTTTAAAAATTCTACAACGACTTATTGAAGTCACCTATTTACAAAAGTTTTCTTTCAATTGCAAAAATCCTTTGCATTTATTTTTTCTACTCGGTCAAGTTCGATCAGCATAATGAAGAAAATGTTTGATAGCAGTTATAATGGGGAGCTTTCGGATATGCCACCAACCGGTAACTATTTAAATATACGCATTACCAAAACTCAATAAGTAACATATGTACCTACGTAAGGCCAGTGAACGCATATATTTTCCGGCCTCTGTTCAAGGCTTATCCGTTCAAAAATGCTGATTGTTTTAGACATTTTTCTTAATGATCAAACAATTTTCTTAACATATTATCAATGTCGCTACTTAGAACAGGGCTATTGCGATTTATTGGTATATATTTGAAACTAGCAGTTTGAATTTTTCATTGATAATTTTAGTTTCAAAAACTACTTGAATTTGACAAAATTTACGCACAAAACTGTTGTTTTTTACCTTATTTGCGCCTGCATGCAATCAAAGCATGAAATTACTAGAACTCAAAGAAATGTATTATTCACTTCAAAAAGTTGGTTCAAATTATCAATGTATTTGTCATAATATGAATAAAATAAAATTTTAAAAAGGAGAAATTTTAAAGAGGCCTTATCTCTTAAACAAAGCTTGTGTCTCAATGTCAATGTACTTACTAAATACGGGGTGTTGAAGAGCAGTGACTGAATTTCTTGTGAGTTTTGGTTGTCACCGGGCGAAATATGCCTAGAAGAAGTCTTCATACAGCAGATTTGCAAAAACCTGTTGGTTTTATGTGTGTGTGTCTACAAACCAATCCTAGAGACGTTTTACTTGTGACATTGACGTTGTGACAGATGTGCACATGGACAAAACTGAGCCTGTGACAAAACTGGCTTCACTTTCAACTGCTGAGTAGGTTTCTAGGCGTATTCATTTTAAGACAAACAATTTTTTAAGCTTTATTCATTATACTTACTTTGTTTATTTAACTCTACTAGTATGTGCCTGCAATTTGCCACAAATGTAAAAGTATCTTATAATTCGGACCGAGAATACTTTAACATTCAATTTCTCTTGTTTTTCATAACTAGTTCTACTAATTGTATTTTTTGTGGACATCTATTATCGGATATTGCCGTAGTATTTTATTGTATTGGTGTTGATCCCCTAATAAATAAAATAAACAAATAAATAATTATCTTTGGACGTCCAGCTATCCCTGTACAGTCAAGTTCATTAATTTATGAAAAATATGATCAAAAATAGGTGAACTCGCCTCTATTATTACTGACATAAAGGCATGTGCAGATGTTTATGATCACATCTTTGCTCACACATCACATCTTGGCGTGATGAGAGGACAACAAAATTATAACGAGCTATGAACGATAGCGCTAGAATGGAGTGACGCCGCAAAACAAAAAGCAATTGAAAACTGATTTCCAATATAAAACTTTGATGACGCGGTTGGCGCAGTGGTTAAGCAACTGCCTACTGAGCCGACGGTCCCGGGTTCGAATCCCGGCAAGGGCAAATATTTGTGGGATGAACACGAATATTTGTGCCTGGGACATGGATGTTCTATGTGTTTAAGTATTTATTTATCTATATAAGTATGTATATCGTCGCCTAGTACCCATAACACAAGCCTTCTTGAGCTTAATTTGGGACTAGGTTGATTCGTGTGAGGTTGTCTGATATTTTTTTTTTCTTAACTTATTATTCTTATTTAATATAACTTTTTTATCTAATTTTAATAACAATTTACAACGAAAACTGCATGTTAAATAAATGACACTAATATAATAATAAATATTATAAAGGCGACAGTTTGTGAGTGTGTTTGTCTGTATGTTTGTTACTTCTTCACGCTCAAACGGCTGGACCATTTTTTATTAATTTTGGTATGAAGGTAGCTGACACCCTGGATTAACACATAGGCTACTTTTTATCCCAAAAATGTGTGTTTCAGCACCTCTAGCATAACTGTGATACGCGACTCTTTCTCCCGTGAGATATTCGTCGCGATGCATAGTAGTGCTATTTATTCTGTTGCTTGTTGCCATGGTGATGTCCCCTGGGTTACTCTTTAAAACTACGATTTTGTGCGGCAATGTTCAACAAAAATAATTGCAGCAGTTACAATTCTTATTAGATTAGATTAGATTTATTTATTTCATGATATAACGTTTTTTAGGATAAACTCCACTACCCAAAGGTTGTCTGGAAGAGATCGCTCTTTAGCGATAAGACCGCCTGTTGTCTACCGTTTTTAATTTGTTTATTTGTAATTTCTTGTGTAAATGTTTTTGATGTGCAATAAAGCGTACTTGTATTGTATTGTAAAATGTCAGTACCAATTACGCTAAAACAATTTACAGGCATTTATACTATGATCGTTATTATAAGAGAAATGCTTATATTATGGCTATCAGAGTATTTAACAAGTTGCCCAGGGACCTGTGTAATCTGCCTCTGAATAGATTCAAGACAAATCTACATACATGGTTGTTGGACCAACCCTTTTACTCTATTAATGAGTTCTTTAGTTATTAAGTATGCTTGCAAGTATTCTGGTTTGCAAAATATTCGCACGCCAGAAATGGCGTAATATGCTTGTTCTAATTTTAATTTAAGAAGACCCCTGTAACCATATTACTGCGAATAAATGATTTGATTTGATTTGATCGTCATAAAAAAAAAATGAGATAATATAATAATAATAAAAAACATAACAATTGATTACAACAAAAGATATTTACATGTCATAATCATAATTCAGTTAAATGTGGTATTTAGAACATCTCTTGAAAATACTAATATTATAAATTATCAACACTTTTCTAGGAAGTGACGGGACAGATTCCAACAAAAATAGTTGATCCACCCCAATGGGCGTAGCCCAATGTTTGACTGGTAGAGAATGCCTTATGGCATTAAGTCCGCCTTTCGTAGGTTAAGTTCTTTCTTTTGTGCAATAAAGATAAAATAAAATAAATAACAATGTCAGTTATATGTGCAGGTGTGGCGCCGGAGCTGGTGGCGTGCCGCGCCTGCCTCGCCACCGACACGAAGCTGTACAGGCTCGGCGGCGTCGTGAAGGACAACTACGAGCACCTCATGGGCACTCAGGTCAGTAAAACAAATAAATACTATGGGCCAATCATACACAAATCGACCTAGTCACAAACTAAGCAAAAGCTTGTACTATGGGTACTAAACGACGATATACATAAATACATATACCGGGTGGATTGGCTCGAGGGTCCTTTGCGGAAATATAGCATCATTTAAGTGATACACAGTCCATTTATAATGTTTAGAAACTTAAACGAAGTAAAAAAAAAATACAAATTTTGCTCATTTTCAACTGTGGTGATAACCCTATATTGCATCTGCACATCACGGCAAGGTGGCTAGATTAAGGAATCGCCGTCGGGAAAACTCGAGATATTACGTTTATTTCCGTGAGTTGTTGTCATCGTACCTACTGATGTAAGAATGACACATAAATGACAAATGAACCAAATAAAATGCGTAAATATGAATATCAGTTACTTTATTACAATTGTTACATACGGTGTTCAAATGTTCCTCCGTGTCTCACAATACACGCTGCAGCACGCTGCTTCTGTTTTGAGTTGGAGGCAGAAACACTGGTCCTATAATTGTTTCCCCGTGAATCGTTAACTGACCAACGACACTGGTGTGCTGTAAATCGGTAGGCGCCACGATTGTCTTCGGCAAATACACATGTTCCTTCCGTCTATTCCACACCACATACTGTTGCGAGTAAACAAGCTTTCATCGCTTCAAATAACATGCCTGATAAAATCACGTTCTTCCACTGTTTTTTGCAATAGCCACCGGCAGTAAGCTTCACGGATAGGGCAGTCTCTAGGAAATAAAGCTTGAACCCTCTGAACGGGTCCCCAAAGTTGATCGTTCTAAGTTGTTCGTGGTACAACGGGCTGATTGTTGGCGACACGATCAAAAGCACGTAAAATTGTCCAACGACCTGTTGGGTGTGGTGGTGGATATGTTTCACTGTATCGTCGTAAAGCTTCAGCCGCATTATAATTGTACCTCGCGCATAACATGAGCAAATATAAATATCCACGTGCTTTTAACAAAGGCATTTTCATTTAAAGGTAAAGCCATAGATATATATATTACTTCGTAAAGATAGGCCCAACACGCAAGAGTAATTCGTCCAATGCGGTGGTCCTAAAATGGCAATTTAGGACCACCGTGCCCTTAGTCTGTGACAGGACGCCGTACCGTTCAGCTGTCAGTGTGCCAGAGCAGACTGTCTCAAAATGCCCAGTTGTGCAGTAAAAGGCTGCTAAAATTATATATATATATAAACATGGGATATCGTATCATCGGAAAGTATCGTCCGTTTTTTTTTATCGCTTAGTAACACATTTTCGAAAGATTTATTTTGTTACCTAGCGCCATTGCGTTTTGTCAGTTCGCAGCCGCTAGTCAATCAGAAGTAAGTAACCTTGTAAGGGCGTCATTTTTATACTGGTGTATGAACTATGAACCAATGACTATGGACATTGTTTAATAATATATAACTATACATTTGAACATTTATGTTTCTTATATTTTATTATAATAATAATTACCTTTAGAAAAGTACTTTGGTTTGGAATAGCTATGTTTTTTTACTCACTTGTGTGGGTCCAATCATGCAATTAAATTCGTAACTAGTTATCTCCAGTTAACCGACATGAATTGTTAAATACTTAAGTATGTATAGTATATGTATGATTGGTGACTTCGTATTATTACGATACCCTGACGACGATACCCTGCTGTTAACGATGAAGCTAGGAGATAAATAAATAAATATTATGGGACAGTCATACACAAATCGACCTAGTCCCAAACAAAGCAAAGCTTGTACTATGGGTACTAGACGACTATATACATCACTACATAGTATAAAACAAAGTCGCTTTGGCTTTCTCTGTCCCTATGTCCCTTTGTATGCTTAAATCTTTAAAACTACGCAACGGATTTTGATGCGGTTTTTTTTAACCCTTCGTCTGTGTTGGTATAGGATCCTGACCACATATTAAGGCCGTCTTTTTGCATTTTTTTACGGACATATTTTTTTACTCATTGCAGCACAAATGAGGTTTGAACGCAAGATTTTTTTTAATCTCACAGACGAAGGGTTAATAGATAGAGTGATTCAAGAGGAAGGTTTATATTATGTATAATACATGCAAAATTTATCAGAATTGCACCCGTGCGAAGCCGGGGCGGGTCGCTAGTACTATATAATTACATATATAGATAGCATCCATGTCCGAAGAAAAAATATTCTAGTTCATCACACAAATATTTGCGCCGGCTGGGATTCGAACCCGGGACCGCCGGCTCTGTAGGCAGGTGTCCGCAAACTGCGCCAACCGCGTCGTCGAACAGATGACAGATGGAGAGAGTAAAGAGACACATAATGTCATGTTATTTGGCTCTTATTCTATCATTTGCTACATTGTAAAGTGGTGTAACTAAGAATATTGGTGTTGTAATTATTGTGAACCTCACTTTGTCGCCTCACTAAATTGCGCCCGTGATTTCGTCCGTGTGGTTTCCTATCATTTGGAGACAGTGTTGTTTTTGTGTATTAAAATCTTACATTCATTACGGAAAAATCCTCTACCGCATCCCTGACAAAATTTCGTGACGAACCGTTCAGTAGCTGAGTCGTAAAAGTAAATAAATATACAAACTCACTTTCACATTTATACAAATACAAATACTCTTTATTGCACACCTCAAACATCAAGGAATATACAACACAACATGAACATGAGATACATTAAAATAACAGGCAGAGGTAAACAACAGGCGGTCTTATCGTTAAATAGCGATCTCTTCCAGACAACATTTAGGTAATTATAATTACTTATTTATTAGTAAGTAGTCTGCATCAACCGCTGTCAGCCACTTCATTAATATTGAGAAAAGTCGCCATTACAAGGTTACTCCGGCCACCCAAACGTGTGGTACGCAGTCCGTACAACAGATGGCGCCACTCTTTTCCATTATGAACAGATGTCAAGCGAATTGTTCGGACACACGTATCTTTACTTTCGAAATCATTGGGTAAAGCAAATTAAAATTAACTTAAATGTCAATTTCATTTCAAACATCATATTTATGATCGATGTTAAATCGTGCAAAGAGGTTCGATAGTTGTAAAAAATGCGTTAATTCTATCTTGCGTCGGCGAATGAAGAGCCGTGTTACTTTAGTGCAATATCCAAACGACGATATTTGACGATAACCAAAATAAAATAAATAACAAGGACGGCCTATTGTATGAATTGCAGATCAAACAGGGAACAATTTCAATTTAATCGAAAATAATTTTATAAAGCGTGTTAACGAACTAAAACCTTTTTATTATCAGTTTAGGTAGGTAGACAGAGACGTTTTATTTACGATGAAAGAGGTTACAACATCTTTAATTGTTTATGATGATTTGAGTACATTCGGGTGGTTGTCAGTGTCAAGTCATGTCATGTGAGTTACCTATTTGTTGGGATTAAAATTATTAACTAACAAATTACATAAATACTCCACTAGAAAATTTAATAAGTAAGTAGAATAACAGAGACAATCACCTCTGCAAATCCTGCAATGTTTTTTTAGCGTTTCACGCAGACCTAAGAATGGAAAAAAGCAACATATTAACGTAGTATCCTAACGTCTAAGGATTGTTTACAAGTAAGTTCATTGACCCAGCCACCTGATTAGGGTTGGCACAAAGTAGTTTTTGGTATGAATGTTTCAAAGGCTATAACTTGAAAACGGTAACATATATTTCCATAGTTTCTATGGGGGAAATATAGTGCTAAGGTTGAACTATCTGCCAGTTCCGCAAAGGATCCTCGTCACGTTCCACCCTGTATAAGTCAAGTCAAAGTCAAAATATTCTTAATTCAAGTAGGCCTAGCTACAAGCACTTTCGAATCGTCAGTTACAGAGAGCAGAGCAATTTATTGATAAACTTATACTAAAAATAAAATAAAAAAACATAAAAAACAACATTATAGAAATAAAAGAAAATCCTAAAAAGGATGGTCAACACATAAAAAAAGTATATAAATAAAAAACTAGAGGCTAGAATCACTTATTTTTTATTAAAGCAGTAACGTCTGCTAACGTAAACTAAATGTTTACAAATGAAGCGAAAATACGCTACGATGCCACCCTAAGGCATGTCGAAGCAACTGGTTGAAAAATTCAATGGCTCTGACATCTGATTTGGTGGTCCAATTGGGAGGACGCCAGTGTTGGCCCGGAAAGCCGTTGGAAACGCAGGTTCGAATCCTGTCCGAATCATTAAATTTTTCAATTTTCGCTTCATTTGTAAACATTTAGAGGCTAGAATATTTCTAGAATAAAATTCTAAATGTCAAAAATTATAATAACAATTATTAAAATTAAAATATCAGTACCCTGATAGGTAGGTACTCGTTACAATAATTACACATAACATTGCTTGATTTTCACTAATCCCACGACACGTTATCATTCATGTAGTCTTGAGTGCTATAATAAGCTTTAGAAATAAGTTTACGTTTTACATAGTTCTTGAATTTACCAACAGACAAGTCAGTTAAGCTTCTATAGATAACATCCATGACCCAAGAACAAATATTCGAGTTCATCACACAAATATTTGCCCCGGTCGAGATTCGAACCCACGACTGCCGGCTCAGTAGGCAGGGCACCACAAGCTGCGCCAAGTCGTCAAAAAATATAATATAATGTGTAAAAATATAATAATATGGTGTGATAATTTTCCAGGTGTGACAAACGGACGGGCTCCCGCAGCACATTTGTAGCTACTGCGGCACCTTGCTCAACAAGTACAAGGCTTTTAAGGACCGCTGCATCACCGCCAAGAGACTCATGGAAGAGGCGCTACAGCTGCACTATCCGGTAGGTTCCAGGTGTTCCAGGTGCAGGGACACCTACACCTTGCTCAACAAATACATTCCCTTTAAGGACCGCTGCAGTATCCGGTAGGTTCCAGGTGATGCAGGTGTTCGAAGTGTAGTTATACCTGCACCTTGCTCAGCAAATACAAGAGCTGCAATGACTGCTGCATCGCTGCCAAGAGGCTCATGAAGATTGCGCTACAGCTGTATCATCCGGTAGGTTCCAGGTGTTCCAGGTGTAGTGAGCAGCTTGTTCAACATATAAAAGTCTCAGCTGCCCCGCCCGGTGGGTGCAAATAGTTTCAGTAGTGTCGAACGCCCAGCAGTTCCAGGTGTGATGAACGTTATCAGGTTGTAGCAACGTTACAAATGTTTCTAATTGGCCCAATAGGTGCCTGGTAGAAAATACCTTTTGGCATTAGTCTAATATAGCTAATCGTAATCTGATCAACCCTGAGACTTCTAATTTTGGACATTGGTCTAGAGTTCTAGACTAACCCAAACTGGCGTACAGTGACGTTAACATGATCTTCAGTCCATTTTATAAGCAAGCCACGTTCAGCTTCACTTCGTCCACATTCTCAACTCGTCTACACCATTCCAAATATACCGAACCTTTTAGTTTGTTTAGTTTATTCACTTGTTTGTTTCAGCTCTCCACATCTCTGGTTCGGACGGTGGACCGCGTGTCTCACAAGCTTCTTCTCAAGTTCACGTTGGGTATCGACACCAAAATCATCCACGTTATTCATGATGAAGACAGTGATAAAGAAAGATGTGCCCCAAACGCCGGGAAATCTATAGATATAGACACAGACGGACTTAATGATGTTCTTAATGATTTCGAAGAGATCACGAACACGTTACATGATGATATTGAACTAGGCAATAATGAGTTTGATGATTTTACTGGAAGTCTTCTCATCGACAGAGCTAATTTTAGCGTCGATGAATTGTTTAAAGGGAAAGCAATAAATAGAAACCTTAATGAAATTAGCGGTAAAACTGTAAATAATGATAAAGGTGATATCGTTTACAGAGCTTTTAAAGGGAAAGGTAAATCTGCTGTTAAAAAGTCTATTGATAATGAAAACAATGATGCCCGAGCTTTTAAAGGTAAAGGAAATTTTACTGAGAAAAAAATTATTGATGCTGACAGAACATTTAAAGGTAAAGGTATAAATAATGATATTGGAGATATTATTTACCGAGCATTCAAAGGTAAAGATAATTCTCCTGTTAAAAAATACATTGACAATGAAACGAATGTTGCTAGAGATTTTAAAGGTAAAGGTAAACCTCGCACTAATAACGAGAGCAATGCTGCCACAGCTTTTGAAGGTAAAAGTATGAATAATGATATTGGAGATATAATTTACCGAGCTTTTAAAGGAAAAGACAAATCACCTGTTAAAAAATCTACTGACAATGGCACAGCTTTTGAAGGTAAAGGCAAATATCATATTAAAAAAACTATAAACGATGGGAGTCATGCTACTACAGCATTAAAAGGTAAATCTCCTATTAAAAAACCTATTGCAAATGAAAGTTATATTGTTGGCAAAAAGGCCATAAATGAAGATACTAATAGCACAATTCCTGATGCAGAAGAAATACTTAATGCAAATCTGAATGATAATTTTACACCAGATATAACACTGAACGACGTTTCAATTAACACAAATGATTTAAATGATACTGATTCCAATTTAGTTGAGACTTTCAATAATTTTATATTGGACCACGACTACTTAGATGAAAAGTTCCTTCTTGAGTCCGGAGATCCGGAATTTATGAGAAATAATTCAATATCAAAGAAGACTGATGAAGATTCTTTGCTTAGAGAGATATTACCAAAAATGACGACAAAAGATAAAAAGTTACTTTTAAAAGAAATAGAGACCACTAAAGAAAAGGTCAGAAAACCGATAAAGAATCTGTCAAAACTGAAAGAGATTAATAAACGAGCGAAATTGAAAGCTAAAAATTATAAAATTTATGATTTTACAATGAATGACCAAAAAAATGATGTTGAAAACATTGATAATGATTCTAAATCTAGACCAATTGTTATTAAACCAGAGCTGCCTATAGAAGATAAAGTAAAAACAGAACTGTCCAATGAGTTTATAAAGTTTGGTTCCGATTTGAATTTCCGTGTGTTCGAGCTGACGAGAGAAGAGCAGTTAGAAGAATTGCAAAAAAAGAGAGAGGGATTGTTGTATGTCAGTGCCTTGTACAAGTGTGTCGACTGCGCGAAAGGATTCCGATCTGTCGTCACTTACAGCAACCATATGCTAGTTCATGATCGTGTAAGTGACGGTAGCTTGTTTCTTTTATGTTTTTTCCTTTTCACTCCATAAATAAATATCATTTTTGTTTTGACATTTTATTTCTCTTTTCCTTTTTCGTTGTCATATTTGTTTAAGCTCTTCTTATGCTTTTCCGATTTAAACTTACACGATTTGACATAAGTCAGCAAAAAAGTTCTCTGTACACGAATTATTAACTAAAATTGGAAGAGGAAAAGAACCGCCCAAATGCGAGTCAGATTCAGCGCCGAGGGTTCCGTACAAATACTTAACCCATCTTAACTGGGTTAAGTTAAGTTTGCAACTGTTTCTCCAAATATGTTTTTTTGAAATGGTTTTTTTATGATTGCATTACAAATTTATAGTTTTCAGATTTTTCCCTATAGAATAGAATATAATACTTACTCTTTATTGCACACTTCAAGAAGAAGGAAATACAAATACAGATAACACTTATCATTACAATAGAGGTAGGCAATAGGCATACCTATTATCGCTAAAAAGCGATAAGCCCTTTATTTATTTATTTAAACACACACACAAGAAAGTGTACAGATGGCGGACTTAATGCCATAAAGCATTCTCTACCAGATTTGTAGTATAGGACAGTATTACTTTCCAAATTTCATAGTTCTAGGTCAACGGAAAATACCCTGTACATTTTGATTGTGCGTGTGTTGCGTGTTGAGAGAGTGACGAACGCCAAAGTGACCTTATACTTTCGTCTTCCGTTTGAGGTTCGGAACACTAAAAACGACAGCAAACTAAGTACCATCGCGGATATTTCCCTCAGAACTACGGCGTGTTCGAGTGTGACATCTGTCACTCGCGGCACAAGTCGGAGGCGCGCCGGCGCCGCCACCAGAGCATTCACCGGCTTAAGTACTGCTGCACTAGGTGCGAGTTCGTGGCGAGGAGCAGGTGAGAACGATACTATTAGAATCTAGCCATCGAAAAGTGATACAGAAAATGACCGCGAATTTTAAAAATTCTAGCACATATTTCATCGTCAAAGAGCAAAAACTGATAACAATGCAATGGTGCAGATATATCAGTCATTGGCGATGAAAAGATGAATGTCAAAAGTACCAAAACTGCTTGGTCCTAGTTTGTACAGCGATACAAGAGCTAGAATTTTAAAATTTCACGGTCATTTTCAGTATCACGTTTCGATGGCCAGACTCTACTCCGGCAAGTCTGCCTTTCTACGTCACTGAGTTGCCGCTTTATGGTATCAAAATAGTTATAAGGACATTGCCGCCAGGCTTACAAAAAAATATAGTATGCATTTATGCATTACAGTGCTTTTACTAAATTTTATTTTATCGCAATATTATGACTTTTCGGGCGGAACAACTCGAGAGTTGTAAAGGAATTTCATACAAAATTGGAGGCATAGGCCGGGAAGTATTTTTTTTTTAAACATGGCGTCGGTGTTCATGAACAGGCTAAGCAGCTGAATTATATTTTTCTTGTGGTGTATATTTTTTGTTTCATTGCAAATGTTTGAGTAAATAAAGCAATATGCCTTAGCCGTGACAGCTTGCTGGTTTCGTATCACTATCCGTCTATACCTACTCACCCGGCGAGCCCGTTCTTCCCGACGTCTGCAGTAATGTAGGTACTATTTTAATTAATGGCTGTAATCCTTATGCCCGCGTAGGGAGAAAGCTGAGTCCCACTTCAAGTGGCACTCCGGGAAGACATTCACGTGCAGCCACTGCGGAGACGAGTTCAGGTGAGACTTTAGTCTGGTTCGGACATTTTATTTATTTATTTATTACGATTTAACACTGACAGTTAAACCTTACGTGCTAATTGTTACAAATTTAATTACATTATTTATGTGAACTAAGTAATTATTTCTACAATACTACAATACTAATTATGTCAACTTACATACTATTATTCAGTTAATAACAAAATATATATTATTATAATTATAGCCATGTCTCCTTACGCTATACGGAAACAACTAGGTACTTAACTTAAATACGAGGCTATGCTGTCTACCTAAATTGAGCTCGGGGTCACTCTTGCCTCTAGAAAACGACATGATGCGGTTAAAAATCTAGATTCTAGGGTGAAGAAAATGTCGAGTTGGCTGTCACTATCAAGAATAGCATTCAGGAGTGATAGGGCTTGGTGCAAGGGGGACGAAGCGAGAGCACGAGTCCTGGCCAGGGGGATGGCGAAAAAGCCGCGGCGGCGGTCACGTCTGAGCAGGGTGGGAACACGAGGGACCCGTATACGCATTTGCGAAAGAAGTTGCGGATTTTCTACGATTTGAGAGCATACTGTGCTGTGGTTTTAAACTCCATAGAATCGATCATTGTAATTTTTTTTATGTCGGAACCCTCGTGCGCGAGTTCATCTCGCACTTGACGGGCTTTTTTAATTAAAAAGCGATTATTTCATCTACAGACAACCTTCGACCCACCTGTCGCACGTGCGTCTCCACCACCCGTCCGCGTGCGTGTGGTGCGCGCTGTGCGGGGAGGCCTTCGTCGGCGCGCACGGACTGCGCATGCACACGCGCCGACGACACCCCACCGTGAGTTAAACCCGTTCCAGACCTTCCGATCCGATCCGATTTATCGGAAGAAATCGGATAATGTGTACCGTAAAAATACCCAACTATAGTCCAATCATCCAACTATGGTCCAAAACAAAACTCGTTCATTTTTGTCAAAATCCATACTAATATTATAAATGCGAAAGTATGTCTGTCTGTCTGTTACCTCTTCACGCTTAAAGAGCTGAATCGATTTTGATGAAATTTGGCATGGAGATAGTTTAATATCCGAGGAAGGACATAGGATAGTGTTCATCCTGGAAATTATCTCTAAAAAGATTGAAAAGTGAGTAAGTAAATTATGATGACATTGATGACCCTGTAGGAAATGTTATTCTAGACCAAAAGCACAATTACATTTGATTAGGCGCTTTTAATAATCCCTTTTATTGATTAGATTAGGTGAATTAGGTGGATATGGATATCTATCGTGTTGTACGAGGTTGCTTCCATACTTCTAAGTTCCACGCAGACGTAGTCGCGGGCAAAAGCTAGTCCATAATTTATTCTAACAGTGATTTTATACGTCTTTATTGAAGTTTGTTTAATTAATATGTTGTTCACCTTAGCGTTTTATATTAACGAGTAATTTTCGAATTAAATTGGACCATAGTGGACTGGACTATAGTTGGGTAGTTTTACGGTAGTGTATTAGATCCTGACAATTAGTGCAGTCATTGAAGCATTATGGCTCCGATTTTTTTTACTGTGAACCGAATTGCACACAATTTTGGAATTAGGTTCATCTTACCCTTAACTTCAAAAGTGAAAATGATTTGAACTCCGCAACCACCCTGGGGGTGGTTGCCACCCCTTCTCGGGGGTGAATTATTTTTTTTTCAAAATAACGGATATCGATAGAAGGCCTAATTTTAAGCAAAAAATAATCTATAAAGTTTTTCAAAAAATCCAATACTTTTCAAGTTATTGGCAATTGAAAATTCGCAATTTTTTCACGTTTTTCATCTGTTTTTTGCAAATATCTCCAAAAATATACGTTTTATCGAAAATTTTATAAAGAACAAAATTGTAGCAGGTAAAACAATGAACAATTTGGTTTTTTATAAAGTATTCTAAGTGCAATATTAAGCTAGATATTAAAGATCAAAGCCGTTTTTTATTATGTCTGAAATTTAATCGATGTGGTCAATGCCATCTAGCGGTATGTATTCATGCCTACGTTTTCAAAATATATGAGCCATATTATGTATATATATACACATTATAGTTGTGGGTCTCTATTATACTGCGTACTTTCACATTGCTCCATATATTCACACTCCGAAATTTTCAGTTACTAAGTAGAAAAAAATATGATAAGTTTTTGGACCATAACTCCTTCAATTTTCATGCTATCACAATTTATAAAAAACCATTGTAAAGGTAATTAAGAGAGCTACAACATCCTTTATTGCAATATATAGTAAAAAACCTTTTTCTAAAACGGTGAAGGGTTAAAGGGCTTAAGAGAGGCTGTGATTGCGCTGCCACGCGCTCTTTAAACAATCATATCTCCGTCAATTTTTGTTGGACAGAAAAAACAAAAAAACCAAATTGTTTGTCAGAAAAATACCTAAATTTTTAATCCGTACACTTTTATATGTATCTGTCGTCATTTTTGAGATATTATGAAAATAAAGTGGGTTCTTTTAAAATTTGAAATTTTGTTTTTTTTTTTTAATCGTGACTTTTTTGAAAAATATGTGTCCTGAAGCAGCCAAACTGATACTATCTATCAAACTCTTCATAATAAAGTTAATTCTAGGCGGAATACGATTAATTTTAATTTTGGTGGAAATGGCACTTATGAAACCCATTGATTTGTAAGAAAAAACATTAGATGCTCCTTTTATTTGCAATACAGCTCACTTATTTTACGTGCAAAAGACTTTTTATAGTGCTAATTTTAAAGCTTATTTCAAGCACTACAAAACCCTTTTGTATTAGAATGCATAAAATGCATCTGCTCGCCGCTAGATGGCATTGACCACATCGATTAAATTTCAGACATAATAAAAAACGGCTTTGATCTTTAATATCTAGCTTAATATTGCACTTAGAATACTTTATAAAAAACCAAATTGTTCATTGTTTTACCTGCTACAATTTTGTTCTTTATAAAATTTTCGATAAAACGTATATTTTTGGAGATATTTGCAAAAAACCGATGAAAAACGTGAAAAAATTGCGAATTTTCAATTGCCAATAACTTGAAAAGTATTGGATTTTTTGAAAAACTTTATAGATGATTTTTTGCTCAAAATTAGGCCTTCTATCGATATCCGAGGTTATTTAAAAAAAAAAAATCACCCCCGAGAAGGGGTGGCAACCACCCCCAGGGTGGTTGCGGAGTTCAAATCATTTTCACTTTTGAAGTTAAGGGTAAGATGAGCCTAATTCCAAAATTTCATGCAAATCGGTTCACCGTAAAAAAATTCGGAGGTAAGACCGTATTTTTCGCTTCAATGACTGCACTAAATTGCACTACACATTATCGGATTTCTTCCGTTAAATCGGATCGGATCGGAAGGTCTGGAACGGGTTTTAAATACAAAATTTATATCTTTATTCTGCAAATAGGCCTCATGGGCACTTTTACATGTCTGTTTCTATGTCATTAAATGACAATAAAAAAATTAATATTATAATTACAACCCAACAATATAATAGTAAATTAATGCAACATATAAATCACTGGGCGCATAAATAAATATTAAGGGACAATCTTACACAAATCGACCTAGTCCCAAACTCAAGCAATGCTTGTACAGTCGAGTTCATTTACATCTACACACTTACGAGAACAAAAATATCTGAACACGATTCTATGCTCCTGACAATAGGGTCGCGTTCAGATATTTTTGTTCTTGTTAGTGTGTAGATGTAAATGAACTCGACTGTACTATAGGTACTAGTCGTACTAGACGACGATATACATAAAAATACATATAGTATTGTTATCACTAATCAATACAATACACAATTTTACAATGCGTAACTTGGTAGAAAAGACCGGGAATTGAACCCGGTACCTCTGGATTGCCCGCGCGTTTTAGGCCAGCTACTTGTATCAAGGCTTTTTTAATTTTGAATTTACGTTATTGATTGAAAGTTCTGACTATGACATATTGTCAGGTGTCCGCGCCTCAAGAGTCGCCGTGTTTCTGTGGCGCGTGTCGCGTGCAGTTCCGCCACCCCGACGCGCTGCGCCGCCACGCGGCCGCCGGCTGCCACCCCGCCGTGCGGTATGTACGGCACCAAAACTAACTGACAATTTTAGCATGGAAACATTTACATCTGCTTTTAGTGACCTTACTTAAAGCCCAGAAATGTATGAGGATTGTCATGATGGGCGCTTTTTATAAGATTTATATGGTAACAATTTTGCAACCAATCACAACC
Organism: Apotomis capreana; assembly: GCA_947623375.1. Taxonomy (NCBI): domain Eukaryota; kingdom Metazoa; phylum Arthropoda; class Insecta; order Lepidoptera; family Tortricidae; genus Apotomis; species Apotomis capreana. The sequence goes on along the minus strand of OX392523.1, from coordinate 1,167,399 downwards.
GCACTATAATGACATTAGTTTAAATAACTGTCAGTTCCTATGGTTACCTCGTAATATCATTTAATGGAATGCAGTTTTTCCTGATTGTTTTTCGAGTAGTAAACATGTGTACCTACACTTTGTTTAATATAATATTACGTTCACAACTGTGAATGTTTTTCGGCATTTTCTTAGGATATTTCTAAATATTTGTCTTTTAAGGACACTACCACGAATGACATTGACATTGTTGACAAACCATCATAAATCATTGCCAGTGTAAGAAATTAGTTCCAGTGAAATTCCGCAACGTGGCGCATCCTCACACATTTCTGGTCAGTGGACTTTAACTTTTTTTTCTTTAGCTAGCCTATAAGGGCTAAGGTGCCCAGCAAAGGCCTCTCCCTTTGATTTCCACAGGTCCCTGTCTGACGCTTCCTCTGACAATTTTAGCATGGTACAATTTACATTTGCTTTTGGTGGCCTTACTTATAAGCGTAATTAAATTTAACCTAAATTTTTTCATGGTTAAGAAAATAAGGTATAACACTCCTAAATACATATACCGGGTGATCAATCCAAATGGGTCAGTAGGGAGAAGTCACAAAATATAAGAGATAGGGAAATCTGTTCTTAGGAACCATGACATCGACTTCAGATTTAATAAAAACTGCATGTTTTTAGGGTTCCGTACCCAAAGGGTAAAAACGGGACCCTATTACTGAGACTTCGCTGTCCGTCCCTCCGTCCGTCTGTCACCAGGCTGTATCTCAAGAACGGCGATAGCTAGACAGTTGAAATTTTCACAGATGATGTATTTCTATTGCCGCTATAACAACAAATACTAAAAATAAAATAAAATAAATGTTTATGGGGGGCTCCCATACAACAAATGGGATAGGTTGCGTTAACTTTGCACCTCATTTGTATGGGGCGCTATACATACCAGGTGTGAACTTAACTTAACCACTTAAGGATGGAAAGTGTTTGTACGGAACCCTCGGTGCGCGAGTCCGACTTGCACTTGACCGGTTTTTTATAAATCTCATACATCATTTCATACATAACCCGGTCAAAACCTCTGTAAAGAATGTTACAATACGCCATGCGATTACTTACATAACTTTAACCAGGTTCAATTCCCAGTTCCTAAGAATAGATTTCCCTATCTCTTATTCTTTTCGTTTTCTGCCTGACCCATTTGGATTGACAATTCCTGTATAGATAACATCCATAACCTAGGAGCAAATATTCGAGTTCATCACACAAAACAAATATTTGCTCCGGCCGGGATTCGAACCCAGGACCGCCGGCTCAGTAGCTAGGTGCACTACAAACCGCACCAACGACGTCTAATTGAATGCATGTCGCAGACCGTGTGCGGAGTGTGGCGACGGGTTCGACTCCGCGGAGACGTTGTCGGTGCACCGCCGGCTGAGCCACGCCGACGCGCCGGCGCAGTGCGACGCGGTCAGTACGGCTTTACATTCATACAGCAATATACCGTAAAACTATACAACTATAGTCCAATCATCCAACTATGGTCCAAAACAAACTCATTTTTATCAAAAGCCATATTCTATCAGTGAATTTATACCTTTTATTTAAGTCTGTTTAGTTATACAATACAATACAACAATACTTTATTGCACACCAATAAAAGTTTACAAAATGAAACAAGACAAATAGAATTTATAAATAACGGTAGACAACAGGCGGCCTTATAGTTATGTTGTTCGCCTTAGAGTTTATTCGTAATAATTATCAAACTCTTTTAAAGCTCTGTAGGGAAACAGATTGCTGACAACGCGTTTCGGTCCCCGACTCAGTAGCTCGCCCACTTAACATTTAGTATCCAGTTTAGGGTCTGAGCTATGTGGCGAAGGTCGTGGGGTGGTTAAGTGATAGGTACAGATGTATTGCAAAATGATTTTCCTTCGGGAAAATTCGGATCTCAATCGGAATACGATGGCACCCGAACTGTCAATCAATGGTTGTATTAAATGAGTGACGTTTTCATATGCATTATTATGGAACTTTATTGTTTAGTTTTATGAAACATGTAATGTCTCATTTTTTTATGTGGGTACACCACAATTTATATTTAAACTATGAATACAAAGATCAAAGCTTAAAGAAAAATTTAAAAAGGAGCTACCTTGTGGAAGGGACCGGGAATCGAACCCGGTACCTCTGGATTACCGGTCCAGCGCGTTAGCCACTTCGCTACCCTCGCTCCACGTAGACCTGACGAATTTTTCCTTATGCTTTGTGTGTCGATTTCTGCATTGTTTATTTGAAAGGTTTTTACACCTTAGCGACCTCTATGTGAATACGTTAATATTCACATCTTACAGCACCACTTTACAGCGGTGAACGAGCAAGCGAGAGAGGGCGCTGTTAGTTTTATAAATTTATGAAACATGTAATGTCTCATTTTTTTATGTGGGTACACCACAATTTATATTTAAACTATGAATACAAAGATCAAAGCTTAAAGAAAAATTGAAAAAGGAGCTACCTGGTGGAAGGGACCGGGAATCGAATCCGGTACCTCTGGATTACCGGTCCAGCGCGTTAGCCACTTCGCTACCCTCGCTCCACGTAGACCTGACGATTTTTTCCATATGCTTTGTGTGTCGATCTTTGCATTTTTATTGTTTAGTGTCAAATGTCAAAGTGAAAATTTTGGACACTTTTTATGTGAATGAAAAATAAAACGATTGTTTTTTAATAATATTATTTTCGGTCGCGTCCGGGGAAAATGCGACTTACGCCAAATGTCCGGGTTTTTTAAGTCTGTCCGGGTTCGGCGAATTTAGACATGTCAGCCCTACTCCCACACAAAGTCCGACTACTGGTAGCGGGGGCTAACCAGCCCTGATACAGTTCAAGTCAAGTTTTAAAAAAAAAGATGACCATTCTTTGTCCAGTGCGACGCAACGTTCTCGTCTCGTCGCTCGCTGCAGACGCACGTCGAGCGCGCGCACCTGCTGGCGCGCGTCCCCGCCCCGCCGCGCGCGCGCGTCCCCGCCCCCGCCGCCGAGCGCGTCGTGTGCGAACTGTGCGGGAAGAAATACCATGTGAGTCGCGCTCGATGTCTGTTAGTAGGCATGGGATAATTGAATGCTTATAAACCCGTTCCAGAACTTCCGATCCGATTTATCGGAAGAAATCGGATAATGTGTAGTGTAATAATAGATCCTGACAATTGCACTACACATTATCCGATTTCTTCCGATTAATCGGATCGGATCTGAAGGTCTGGAACGGGTTTTATACCTAAACTTTGGCGGCGGCTTTGTTGTTCAATTGTAGGTATATACGGCTTTGTTTGAGGTATATGAGTGAGATAGCAATAGGATTTTTTCAACTTTAGGTAAATATCCAATTTCCGATCTCTATGTAGCATCAGAGAGGTTCTTGAGTGTTAGTATAGTCTGTCGGGTGATACGTAGCCATAAACATAATTAACGCGTAATACCTATAGATTAAATTAGGCTAAAAATGTTGTCATTCAGCTTAATGTATAGTTTTCAGATTTTTATAAGTATTTGTAGTAGGTATGTGACGATATTACTTGCCAAATTTTATAGTTCTAGGTCACGGCCGTATATTTTTTTCACGTTAACGTAGAAGTTTGATTGTTTCACAGCTTCAAGGGACCGTAGACCTGAGTATAACTATGTTGTTAATTTTAACTCGATACCCGATACCTCCACGCGTTCTCGAGATAAAGGATCTTGACAGACAGACGGACGGACAACAAAGTGATCCTATACTTAAGAGTTTAGTTTTTTTTCGATTGAGGTTCGGAACCATAAATATATTTGAGGTAGCAAAGTATGTTCGGGCTAAACCTGACATTATTTTCCAACAAACGCTGGGAAAGTAGCAGGCATTTCGACAGCCGTCAGTATGACTTAGAACTGCCCACTCATCGGCTACAGAGGACTGGCAATTGTATGCATGTAATTGGAGTTAAAAAATTTAATAAACTTCTATGTCACATTAAAGGTATAAAAACTACTACGGGTATTAACTCCCAATTAAAATTAATGCTACTCCGAAAGGCCTATTATCCACTTAATGAATTTTTGGATCAAAATGAATCCTTCTTGCGAAATGCGCCACGCCACCTTCACCCCACTAGTAACGTCAGTTGATGGCGTCTTTGCCCCACAAATGTCTCTCTTTTATGAAACACATGGCAGAAGCCATTTCAGACCGCTGGCACCGATCTCTAAGTACCGTGCTGGGCTGGCTTAGAGCACGGATAAGCGTTGCGATCATACGTGCAACTAGCATGTGCATTCGTGGCACACGTTACAGGTTCAAGCCATTAGTAAAATGGCTGGGATTCGACGACGGTGCTGCCCTCCCACACATCGACTGAATTTTATTTTTTTACGATAATTTTTTGTACCTTACATTTTATTGAATAAATTATTTCTTAATAACTTGTATCTCATATTATAATGTACCTAATCCCAAACCCAATATAAATTAATATATTTTTACTAGTTAAATTAAGTTACTATTGCTGATTGTATTACACTTGTTGACAATGTATGACTAATACGGAATAAATGGATATGGGTATATGGATAAAAAGAGCTTTTTGACACGGTTTTTGAAAGCTGCCCCACTTGCAGTCGGCGGCGGCGCTGGGGTACCACAAGCGCGCGCACTCCGGCGAGCGGCCCTACGCCTGCGCGCGCTGCCCGCGCGCCTTCGCGCTCAACCACTCGCTGCAGGTGCGTGTTGCGTGTGCGGCTCCGCTGAAGCGAAGCGGAGCGGAGCGGAGCGGAGCGGAGACGTGCAGAATCTACTGATCACAAAAGTGAAGCGGCGCTGATATACAGATTTGAACTCAGGTGGTTGGTCGATTCCGCGTGAGCGTCAGGATGGCGGTTGTAGGTACATCAACAAATGGAACTGCGGTATACGTCAGAAGTAAGTGCCAAATGTGCGCCAAAATTCGAGCAATGTGCTTTTTAGGGTTCCGTACCCAAAGGGTAAAAACGGGACCCTATTACTGAGACTTCGCTGTCCGTCCGTCCGTCCGTCCGTCTGTCACCGGGCTGTATCTCAAGAACGGTGATAGCTAGACAGTTGAAATTTTCACAGATGATGTATTTCTATTGCCGCTATAACAACAAATACTAAAAATAAAATAAAATAAATATTTAAGGGGGGCTCCCATACAACAAACGGGTTGGTTGCGTTAACTTTGCACCTCATTTGTATGTGGCGCTATACATACCAGGTGCAAACTTAACTTAACCACTTAAGGATGAAAAGTGTTTGTACGGAACCCTCGGTGCGCGAGTCCGACTCGCACTTGCCCAATTTTTAAGCTCCAGCGATATTTAAGAAATGAATGACGCCCGCCATTCTGATGTCAGGTTGGCGGGTGCATTTCCAGTTCTAGCTAATGGCTGCCTAATCAAGGGTAAAAGTATTGCCTAAGGTAAGTGCTCGCAATGTGCTTCCATTCTTCTTCAATGTGGATGCCAAACCACTAAATTATTACAATGAAAACAGATGCCGCGCTCGAAGCCTTTAATGGTTACTATTTGGTATTTACGAGTATTTTGTTCGATAAACTTACAATTGTCAGTGACAGACGTGATAAGTAGGCATCGGAATATCGGACCATGCTTTTATACCTAAACTTTGGCGGCGGCTTTGTTGTTCAGTTGTAAATATAGGCGGCTTTGTTGGAGGTATGAGTAAGATAGCAATATGATCTTGTCAACTTTAGGTAAATATCCTCCTGAATTTTCGATCTCTAGTGATAAAGTAACAAGCATTATATTGGGTGCGGTTTTACAAATATAAACCCTGACCAGAAATATATGAGGATGCGCCATATTACGGAATTTCACTGGAACTAATTTTTCACACTGGCAATGACTTTATGATGGTTTGTCAACAATGTAAATGTCTATTTTACATAGAAAACTATCGCGAGTCTCAGACATATTAAAATACTTAAACGGGTTTACTCACGTCGTAGAAGTCGAATAACGCTCGACATCACCTCGACATGTTTCATGTTTTGTTGTTGTACGGTTTCATCACCGTACATTTCCTCATGCTTACTTGCGACCTACTTTAAGTTGCACGGCAACGAATATTAGTAATATGTAAAGTTATAAAAGAAGTGTGCATTACGAAACAACGACACTTTTACGCATATAGAGAAAGAGCAATCAACTATTAACTTCACTGTATCTTTACGTTCTTTCAATATAATTTCTATAAACTTTAACTATCTTTCATCGCACTCCATCAACTACAACTAGTTATGGGTAACTACAAGTGTAGTCGCTAACTGGCCACTACAGTTGTGTTCGGTTGGCCGCCGCTGCGACTGATCGTCTCTCCTGATGATGAATCGCGTACCGATTCGAAACATGTCGAGCGTTATTCGACTAATTCGACTTCTACGATGTGAGTAAACCCATAGAAAACTATCGTGAGTCTCAGACATATTAAAATACTTAAACGGGTTTACTCACGTCGTAGAAGTCGAATAACGCTCGACATGTTTCGAATCGGTACGCGATTCATCATCAGGAGAGACGACCAGTCGCGGCGGCGGCCAATCGAACACTGCGGGCAAATGTCGAGCGTTATTCGACTTCTACGACGTGAGTAAACCCGTTTAAGTATTTTAATATGAGTAAACCCATTTAAGTATTTTAATGTAAATGTCATACGTGGTGGTTCTTTAAAAAGCAAATATTTAAAAATATCTAATAGAAACGCCGAAAACTGTTCACAGTCGTGAACGTAATATTATAAATAAAGTGTACGTGTTTATTACACGAAAAACAGTCAGGAAAAGAGTGCAGTCCATTCAATGATATTACGAGGTTATGGGGACAGGTATTTAAACTAATGTCATAATAGTGCGGTTGCGATTGGTTAATAAAAATATTATAAATGGTTAATAAATAGGTTGCAAAATTATTGCCATATAAATCTTATAAATAACGCCCTCTTGACAATCCTCATATATTTCCGGTCAGGCTTTAACTATTTAAATAAAGACGTTTCGTGTTATTTCACATCCCGAATTTTGAAAATTCGGAGTTGTATTAAGTCTACATTTCTCCAAACAACATCTAACTACAACTTTCAACTCAAGTATTTTTCCAAGCCCATACAGTCTGTCTGACAAAAATAGTAGAAATTAAAAAGTACCAATACTGTAAGGTCCTTTGTTTCCTTAGATTTATTAGACAGAGACGACATTACTGTATTGCCTCTTTTTAATTTTTACCCTGTTTTTGTAAGACTGTTCAATATTACCAGTTTCTTATAAAGTATTATCATGACAGGCTCACATGCGCACTCATACGGGTGAGAAGCCGTACCAGTGCACGCAGTGTCCGCGCGCCTTCCGCAACGCGAACAACCTGGCGCGACACAAGAAGAATGTAAGTTATTGTTTGTATGAACTCCCACCTGAGCTCACACACGGCGAGACACCAGTGTACGCAGTGTCCGCGCGTCTTCCGCAACGCGAACAAGCTTGCGCGACACAAAAAGATTGTAAGTTATTGTGTGTATGAACTCCTACCTGAGCTCACACACGGGGAGATACCAGTGCACGCAGTGTCCGCGCGCCTTCCGCAACGCGAACAGCCTCGCGCGACACAAGAAGAATGTAAGTTATTGTTTGTATGAACTCCCACCTGAGCTCACACACGGGGAGATACCAGTGCACGCAGTGTCCGCGCGCCTTGCGCAACGCGAACAGCCTCGCGTGACACAAAAATAATGTAAGTTATTGTTTGTATGAACTCCCACCTGAGCTCACACACGGGGAGATACCAGTGCACGCAGTGTCCGCGCGCCTTCCGCAACGCGAACAGCCTCGCGCGACACAAGAAGAATGTAAGTTATTGTTTGTATTAACTCCCACCTGAGCTCACACACGGGGAGATACCAGTGCACGCAGTGTCCGCGCGCCTTGCGCAACGCGAACAGCCTCGCGTGACACAAAAATAATGTAAGTTATTGTTTGTATGAACTCCCACCTGAGCTCACACACGGGGAGATACCAGTGCACGCAGTGTCCGCGCGCCTTCCGCAACGCGAACAGCCTCGCGCGACACAAGAAGAATGTAAGTTATTGTTTGTATGAACTCCCACCTGAGCTCACACACGGGGAGATACCAGTGCACGCAGTGTCCGCGCGCCTTGCGCAACGCGAACAGCCTCGCGCGACACAAGAAGAATGTAAGTTATTGTTTGTATTAACTCCCACCTGAGCTCACACACGGGGAGATACCAGTGCACGCAGTGTCCGCGCGCCTTGCGCAACGCGAACAGCCTCGCGTGACACAAAAATAATGTAAGTTATTGTTTGTATGAACTCCCACCTGAGCTCACACACGGGGAGATACCAGTGCACGCAGTGTCCGCGCGCCTTCCGCAACGCGAACAGCCTCGCGTGACACAAGAAGAATGTAAGTTATTGTTTGTATGAACTCCCACCTGAGCTCACACACGGGGAGATACCAGTGCACGCAGTGTCCGCGCGCCTTCCGCAACGCGAACAGCCTCGCGTGACACAAAAAGAATCAAGTTATTGTTTGTATGAACTCCCACCTGAGCTCACACTTATTTTTACATCGCTGGTTTTGAACGCACGCCGAGTCTGGCTCGTCAAATTAAAGCCGCAATGGAAACTAGCGTTGGACACACAATCGCCCGCTACTGTTTTAATGAAAATAATAAAATAAATAATTTTGTAATTAATAACAGATATTTAAGGACAAATTGTACATACCAAAGAAAGGAAATACCTCAATTAACAGCTCCAACTTTATTGGAAGTGTTTGAACAATTAATTATTGCGCAACAAACCATTTTGTTTTTAAGACCTGACGTCGCACGCAGGCCGCGGTCGGGAACAGACTGATGTTTGCGGCGAGCAATGTTGACATCGTGTCAACATTTCGCCACGCGGGGTACATACACTCTTTCCTTCTATCTTGATATATTTCTGTGTCCAACGTCCTTCCGGGCCAACACGGGCGTCCTAGTTATTGAACTACTGAACCTGAACTAGAGCCATTGAATTTATCAACCAGTTGCTTCTACATGCCCTAAGGTTGCATCGCTACTGCGTTAATAAAAATAAATACATTCTCCGTTATTCAGATACACTTGGGCCAGAAGCAGTACTCGCGCTGCTCGCTCTGCCTGAAGTGGTTCTCGTCCGCCAGCGCCGCCAGGCTGCACCTCGCCACCATACACGGCCAGTCCTTGCCGAGGAAGAACCCAGAATAAATCCCAGCACCACCACCATTATATGAATGCTCTGACATATCGGGAAAATAAAGGAAAGTTAAATAGTTAAATAAATAAATAAATATCGGACAACCTCTCACAAATCGATCTAGTCCCAAATTAAGCTCAAGAAGGCTTGTGTTATGGGTACTAGACGACGATATAATCAACTTTGAATCAACTACCAGAAACAGTTACGACAAAAGCCGCACTGGCTGCTTACCATGGCTATGTATCTTCGATGCTGAGGTACGGGTTAATACGCTGGGGTAATGCTGTCGACGTAAACACATTTTCTAAGATTCATATTGTTTGTAAATGATTGTGAATGTATTTTGAGTCTCTGCAAAATTACATTGATCGGTGTATAGTAAAAAATCTTTTTCTTGAGCGAATCCACTTAGCTTTGAACCCGATGAACAATACTCATTATCTGTATTGTTAACTGTGGCCACAACTGCCACTTCGAAATGTAAGGCGTTATAAGCAAATTACTTTTACACTAAATTAGTCTTTAAGTCAAACGAAACAAGGTTTACTCTTAAACAAAGAGAACACAGATGTTGGTCACTTCGTAATCCATCCTAAGCATCGATACGAACTTCACTGCTCTTTCACTTACGAAGTGACCAACATCTGTGTTTTCTTGTTAACAATACAGATAATGAGTATTGTTCATCGGGTACAAAGCTAAGTGGATTCGCTCAAGAAAAAGAATTTATACTATACCTATGTAGTATCAAGATCAAGACTATCTAGTACTTAACTAACTAGTAGGCTAGTAGGTATATTTTGACCTGTATCAAGAATAGACTTCTGTTTAATGTGTGGTCGTATCGTTCAGTAGGGCCCGTAAATCCCGTAATCCATTACTCAAAAATTATCTCCTGAGTTCCGAGTCTATAGCTCTGAGTTGGTAGCTCAGTTGGTGCGCCGAATTCACTTCCGACCACGTTGCCGCCATTTACTTGCTGCGCCAGCTTCGAAAACTGTGTCCCGCAGAAAATCGCCTCTTGTACGAGCCTTGCACCTCATAAACTCGCTCTTAGAATCGGCACCACACTGTGATGCGTTTGCAAGTGGTTGGTTGGACGTGTGCGATGAATGTTTGAGGTTCTGTGAGCTGATGGATGAACGGCATTCGTCAGTATATTTCTAATAAGCTAGTTGACTCATGTCAAATTGTAATAAACTAATTTTTATTCCGTATAGTATTTAGCAAAGGAAACCTAAATATATATTTTTCAATGCATAAAAGAGAAAGATGGCTGAAAAAATTGAATTTGAAAATATGGTTTTTAATCTGTATTTTGAAATGGTTAAAACGCTGTCCGCCATTTTCGCTTTTGATAGTGACGTCATCGGTCATGTAAACAAAACTGAAAGTCTACTTTGACGACTTCGAATAGTGCCGTCCTTCTCGATCTCCTGTCAAAGTATATTGGAATGAGCGGAATTGGAATGACGGTCGAATTTCGAATATTTACAGGTAATTCTACGTCACGCCACAGATTAGCAAAAGGCAAAAATGGCGGACGGCGTTTTTGACTGTTCATGAAATTTTCAATTGATAAAATTTAGCTTTCTAGCTTTCACAAAAATACAAGACATTTTTTTTAGAGCTAGTAAGATCATTATTAACCATTTGAAATATATTTCAAAACTTGGTCTACTAGCCTATTGTTAAATTGGTTTTATGCTTGTATATTATGCTTGCACCGCTAGATCATTGACTAATCTTCATATTATATTGCATATCTCTTCTAACTTAGGCTTATTTTTGCCTAGCATAATTTATTGTTTCATTTTACTACAATGTCTTTAAAGATATACTACCAGAATGTGCGCGGTTTGCGCACCAAAACAACAGACTTTTATAGAAATATTCTTTTACAAAATTATGACCTTATTATTATTACGGAAACCTGGCTTCATGCAGGCATATTAGACAGTGAATTATGCAACTCACAGTATGAACTTTTTAGAGCGGACCGAGACCTCGAGCTGACGAACGTAACTATGGGAGGTGGGGTGATGGTGTGCGCTCGGCGACATCTGGGAGTTACTTTGTGTGCAGACCGGCCTGCGCCACCTACTGAACTTCTCTGGGTAACTGTACCATCAAGCTCTCTGGGGTCAAATAACAATCTTCATATTGCAACTATATATTTACCACCTAATTATCGAACCTTACCAAACGATGTTAAAAATGTTTTAGATTCTGTATCGCGAGTATATAATCAAAACATTAAGGATTATTTCATGATTGTAGGCGACTTTAACTTACCTTGCATACTATGGACAAGCGTGGGCCCGATTCATTTAAAAAAAGGTTCAGTAGAAATGCAGCAGGCCGGCATTGAACTAGTTGAAGAATTTTCATGCCATGGGCTGGAGCAGCACAATCACATAAAAAACTCTAGTGGTAACACCCTCGACCTTGTCTTCAGTAACTTTTCGATAGACATAAATAAGATAACGAAACCTATTTTAAAAGAAGATAAAGCACATCCTAGCTTCGATATAGTAACTAACGATTTACAGATAAAACCTTTGCACGAAAATAAAATAACGAAAATACTATATTTTAAAGGGGACTATAATAAAATAAACGAATATCTTAATGAAGTTGACTGGCCTATTCTTTTTAAAAATTGTGATTCCGTAAACTGTGCCGTAACTTGTTTTTACAAAAAAATCAACGAAAGTATACAACTATTTATTCCTAGAGTACAACATAATCAAAATTCCAAACAATATCCTTCCTGGTACAGTAAATCCTTAATTAGTCTGATACGTCGTAAATGGAAGGCTCATAGAAAATGGAAGCGTTACCACAATGATTTGGATTATCAGGAATTTTCATATCTCAGGCGTAAGGTTAAAAATCTTGAAACTGATAATTATAACACCTTTTTAACATCTGCACAAGATCAAATAAAAATTGACCCCAAAAAGCTATGGAGCTATGTAAAATCAATGCGTGGCTGCTCAAACTATCCTAAAACTATGACCCATGGAAATGAATCCTTAAATGACGGTCCTAGCATTTGTAACGGATTTAGTCAGTTCTTCAAAAGTGTCTATATAGAACCGGCTAGCAACTCTGATTACAGTGACCTTAATATTCCCAACGTAGGAGATGTACATGCAATTGGTGAAGTTGTTGTGTCGCCTGAAAAAATCACTGCACTTCTTAAAAAAGTAGACGTTAATAAATCAGCTGGGCCCGATAACATCTCACCTTATTATATTAAAAACACAGCAGTAGCAATAAGTACGCCATTAACGATTCTCTTCAATAGGTCTTTAAAAGAGGGAATATTTCCAGATAGGTGGAAAGAAGCAAATATTATACCTATTCATAAAAAATCTTCCAAAACTGCTATTGAGAACTACCGCCCAATTTCAATACTGAACATATTCAGTAAAATATTTGAAAAAATTGTTTATGAACACATTTATCCTACTATAACACATGGCATCAGCTCAAGTCAACATGGATTTTTAAGGCGACGTTCTACCATTACTAATTTAGCGGAATTTACTAACTTTGTACTGAGTAATATGGATCGAGGCGGACAGGTTGACGTGGTGTACACTGATTTTGAAAAAGCATTTGACAGAGTGGACCACGTCATCCTGTTAGCCAAATTAGAGCATTTAGGTATTCACGGTTGTCTGTTACGTTGGATTAAGTCGTATCTTTTAAACAGATCTCAGATTGTCACAGTTGGTGGTTTTAGATCCAATCACATTTTGGTTCCCTCGGGTGTCCCCCAAGGATCCCACCTAGGGCCTTTGTTTTATAATGCTTATATATTTGATATTTACACTTGTATTCAATCTCCTGTACACCACTTACTTTACGCTGATGACAAAAAAATATTTATTAAAATAAAAGATGCGTCTGATTGTCGGCTAATGCAAAATGCATTAGATTCTCTAGTGGAATATTATCATAGAAATAAAATAACAGTTAATGCTTCAAAATGTCAGATAATAACGTTTTCTAGAAAACCTTCACCATTGTGTACAAATTACACTATAAATAACATTTCACTGCAAAGAGTCCAGGTAATAAGAGACCTAGGCGTACTATTAGATAGTAAAATGCTAATGTCCGATCATATTGATAGTATAATCAATAAGGCTTATAAAAATTTAGGATTTGTAATGCGAATATGCAAGGAGTTTAAAGATGTCAATTGTATTAAAGTGGTGTACTTTGCTTATGTACGTAGTGTCCTAGAGTATGCATGTAGTATATGGTCTCCGCAGTATATCACATACATATCGCGTATTGAAAAATTACAACAAAGGTTTTTACGGTATCTTAACTACCGAACAAAATATACATCTGCTAATTATGAAACTAGTTGTCAGAGACATGGTCTGATGAGCTTAGAGGATAGAAGAGTTGTGCTCGACATGGGGCTATTATTTGATATTGTCAGAGGGGATATTGATTGTCCAGATCTTATAGCGGAGATCAAATATTTTACACCTAAGTCGAATACGAGGCATCCACGTCTTTTTAGTTTGCCTCATTACCGGACTAATTACAGTAGAAATTCTGTGATTTATAGAATAGTTAATACATACAACAAAAAGTATAGCGACATAGATCCGTTTGTACTTAATAGTAAAAATAAATTTAAACATGCAATCATAACTAAAATGAAAGATGACTCTGTACATTAACCTATGTATATATACACACACACACACACACACACACACACACACACACACACACACACACACACACACACACACACACACACACACACACACACACACACACACACACACATACACACACACACATTTAGGTGAATTGTTAATATAATAACCTTTTGGATTGATAGTAATAATTTTAGGTTAAGCAAACCCGTTTTCATACTTTGTATTTGATAGGGAGACCTGTAATTGGCTACACTAAATGTATCTTATCCGTAGATTATTTTTGTATGTTACAAAGCTGTTGGTCTTCTAATAAAGAAAAAATAAAAATAAAAAAAAAATATAATCTGTTTGTGTTTGGTCTTAAATTCATGTGCTTTGCTTTAACTGTAAGTACCTATACTGTGAAATATAATGAATTAAATTAATAAATAAATATTTTTTGCACATTAATGTATTTGATTTTATTTTATTAATAAATATCGTGTCGCAATCTTCAGACTTTTTGTAGCATGGTAGGACGTTGAGAGGTATGGATTCGATATTAACTTACCGCCGTAATGTAATTTACCGCCACTGTCTGTCCAAAAAGTGGCAATACTGTTGTGTCGTCCTTTTCTAATCAATATAAGAAAACGGGGACGATACTGTATTGCCACTTTTTAATTTCTACTCCTTTTGGTTAAACTGTATGCCTCCATTTCGGTCGGAGATACGTAATAGATAGTCACAGTGCAGAGCTACAAACTGTTGTGTATTATGCACTGCAATACACACGTTTACTCTGATAGTTAACTTGAATTGTATCAGAATCAGGGCTGGTCAGTCCTCACCACCAGTGAGTTGGCGAACAATTTTGCCGGATTTTTTTCCATAGATTCCTTACTAAGACTTTTTCCTACCATATTTTTCAAAAACTACTAAAATTGGTAACATTTTAGACAAAAGTAAAAGTCAAGTCATATTATATTTCGTCTATGTCATTTTACTCATTGTCACTTGTCAGTTGTCACATCATGTCCATGTAATTTCATTGCAAATCAAATGCAAAGTGCCTTTTATCTTGTTTACTACCGATAGTTGCCGACACAGCTGCCGACGATGCCGCAGGAGGATCAGGACTCGGGTTTGTAACTTTGATTAATATATTTTCTCTGTTTATAACGAGTGTATGCATCATTTCATTGGGCACAATCTCAGACAGGGCACAATGTACTAAAAGTAAAATCATTTATATTGCCACACACTAATTATTTGTGTCATACTTTCTAGCGGTGACATGGTATTGTACGGAATTCAAACTCATGTCAAAAAAATGTACGAGAAATGTACGAAATTGTACGCTAGTAAAAAAATATGCAAGTAGGCCACAAGGGCACTTTTACATGTCTGAGTCTACCGGCATTTCACAAGAGGAGACCACTGTTGAGAAGAAACGCCGAAAGAAACTCAACAGTCAGTCATTTTTTCAGAAAGCATAAGTACTTAACTATTACAATGATATGAACTTAACTATACATAGTTCTACAAGAAAACATATTAAAAGTGTATTTTAAGACATAAGTGAGGAAAAGTGTAAGAATAAAATAGAGACTACAAGAAAGCCTGATGGTTTATCACAATTTATGTACGTTTGATATGCTTTCTTATTAGAACTGTGTCCCTTAAACTAGTTAGGTACAATCTAAGAAGGAGTCAGCTACGCGGTTTCTGGTTCAGGCCATGCATTTTTGTCTGTCAGATAGTCCTCTACTGTATAATATGCTTTTGACATTAGAGATTTTTTTTAATAATTTTTGAGAGATGGAAAGGCTAATTTTAAAACATGATCAGGTAACTTGTTATAAAAATGAATACATTGGCCTAAAAATGATTTACTTACTTTACGAACACGAAACTTTCTAATAGCAATTTTATTTTTATTTCTAGTGTTAAAACTGTGGACATTGGATTATTTTGTAAATGAATCTAGGTTTCTAATAACATACATAATATTCTCATAAATATATTGGGACGCTACAGTTAAGATGTTTATATCTTTGAAAATGTCTCTTAAGGAGGCACGAGAATTTAGGTTATATATAGAACGAATGGCTCTTTTTTGTAGCACAAATATAGTCTGAATGTCAGCTGCTTTGCCCCAAACCAGAATACCATATGACATGACACTATGAAAATAACTATGATAAACTAAGCAAGCTGTATCAACATTACTCAATTGTCTGATTTTCCTAACGGCGTACGCCGCTGAACTTAATTTACCTGCAAGCACTGCTATATGTGGACTCCATTGCAAATTACTGTCCAATGTTATACCTAAGAATAATGCCTTATTCACTATTTCTAAACATTCACCATTTAGTAATATAGTAGAATCTACCGGTAACATTCGGTAAAGCCTAAAAATAAATAAAAGTATAAATAGCCTTCATCTATTTTGATCATTAAATTGACCAATAATGGTCCAAATATTGTTGCAGCATCTGTTACCCACCCTCTGGAGACAGTGTGTGTGAAGCACGAGCCAGAGTGGGACAGAGAAGACGCGGACTATGAGCTGAACGAGGAGCACAAGCCGGGCCCCGTTGTGCTGAAGGAGGAGTTGGAGCTGGGCCCCATGGTGCTCCAGCCACCCGACGCGGTCTACTCGCTCCCAGGTCAGCTACTTGACCATCCCTACATTGTATGACCCTTGACGACATGTACAACCGGATGGCAAGCCAGCGGCAGTTGTAATCTGTGTACACTTTTGAACTAGGATATCACTACAATATTCATAAGATTGGTTGGAAACCCACGGTCCATGTGCCTTGTCCCTGTGGCCTGGACTGCTTACATAATACTTATTCCATTATGTTATAATTTACTGCCCATTACAAAAAATTTCACAAGTGTGGCTTGCTCTTTTAAGTTATACACTATAATCTGTTGCCAACCACATATAAATATATGAATATTATTTTACTTTTGAATAAAACTACCCGTTAGATATCATGCTTTTCATAGCCAATGTAAAATGCAATGTGTCATGACTTTGCAATGCGTGTTAAATTTGCAGCATTACTGAAGAAGGAAGAGACGGACTGTGACACCCAGGCTGTGCCGGGGAGGACTTGCTCCGTGAGACTAGAGCACATGCTGGTAGACATGGACCTCAGTTTATGCAAGATTGGTAAACAGATATACGAGTTCCAATCATATCTGGAGAAGGATAGTAGTCATTCTGATGAAGAATTAAAGTCAACGAAGAAATTCGGAAGTAAGTGCAATAACATTTAAAATAATATAAAACATAAATAGCTGAAGTTGATATTGAGCCCACTTATGCAACTGACACGTATACTAGTTATTTTAATATCCTAAGCCCACCTATCAGCTCACTAACAACAACTTTGGACACTGTCACGTAAATAAGAGTCTCTTTAGCTTAAGGACCTAATACGGAACAAAAAAAACAAGATTTTAAAAAATAACAATTACAATTTTATTTAAACTAAATATTTTCTTACATAAATATTATTCTACTCACTATTTTCGACTTTATTAAAACTATAAGCAAGGCAGGATTTAGATCTAATGATTAAGATAAGTTGAGTCCAATTAATTATATTATTTAGTATTTAGTTAAGTTAATTTAAGTTTACCTTTAAGATTCTTATTAAATAATATTTAGTTAAGTTAATTTAAGTTTAGTTTTAAGATTCTATAGAATTTAGTTTAAAATTTAGTTTAGTATTTAACGTAGATAAATAGTCCTAACGATCTCAGGCAAATGAGTTCGGCCTAGCTAAAAGGTCAGTGTACAAGAATGTCGCCGAGCAGCTTCCGGAATACCCCACGTCCCTGGAGCGCGAATGTGGACGAAACGGCGACGGCGCGTCCAGAGGGCGAAAAGCAGTTCGAGCGTCAGGTCTTCGACGCGACCGGTTCTATCGCCAGGTCGTTAGGCGGGACGTGTGGCTCTCCATCATAGGTGATGGGCCAGGTGAAGGGCGGCCTGCTGCGGCCACGCAGCTGGATAGGTAATCAATCCCGTAGGGTGTTCCTGGAACGCATCCAATCGTAACAATTAGGGCGGCGCAATTATTCTGCCCTCGACTGTCGAACATCATACACGTGCGCACTAAGGAGTGGGTATTTACAATGAGGCAGTCTAAAGTGTATGATGGGCAGTCCAGGTACATGAAAGGCAAAGCGGTGATGCGAGAATCAATTGTCAAGCAAAATTTATATTAAAAGGGTACGAGCGAAAAGCACAAGCAATGCCAAAGGCGGAATGTATTATTTATTTCGCAATAACATGAGATTCTCACTTCATTACAATGAAAACAGCGTAGCGTAAAATCAGCAGTAAGCTTATTAATATTTACGGCGTTACGAATATTTAGTCATATCCTATAGATAAATATTACAAAAACTACTTATTATATTCAGCATTTATATTTCTATTTAATTTATATTTTTATTTAATTTATATTTCCATTTACCTAACTTATATTTCTATTTAATTTCATTTATCGTTATAGCACTATTAATTTTCCCATTATAGTTATTAAGCATTAAAACTTATTTTAAATAACCTATTAAATACAATTATATTGTAATATTCATCTATAAGAAAGATTTAATTACAAGTTTTAAACGGGCAAAATCATCTTCGAAGAACCATGGTTTGCAATAATGAGAAGAATCGCCTTTTTAATGGTATCTACAGAATATGAAAAGCGTGAATATCTACGTAAGATACAGATTGAAAGAAGATATGAAAGATTACAATTAGGTAATGCATGATCAGTAATAAGAAGCGCAGTTTAACCGAGAACGTTCGACGAGACAAAGCAAGGTTACGGCAAGGTGACCGCTAACGGTACCAAGTTAACTGTACATTCTTGGTTCTACTGATTAACTATTCTAAATGAACACTACAACTACTTATTTTAATAGATAATTGCAACACTTACCCAATTTGGGATAACAAACTCACAGAATTTAAAATCAAGAAAATAATTAAGTTTATATTCGCTCCGTAGTGAGCGTACGAGAACTGATTCTTAGGCAAGGTGACGCGGGCTCACAGGCAAGAGCCGGCGGCAGAGTGTATGACGCGGCGAGTGCAGCACGTACTCGGGCGCCGCGATCTAGCGGGGCGCGTTCGTACAACTTCGGCTGCACTTCGTATCTCGCTGAGCTGTGAGTCAGCGCGCGCGCGGGTTAACTAGTTCGTATTACGATTTATTTTGTCAAGTAGTATTTGTTATTGAAATTTAAGTTGATTTACGAGTAAGCTGTAATTAAAATATGTTTCTTTATTTAATTAGGTTAAGTTTATAATAAGTTAGTTATAGGTTGTATAGTTAAGGTAGGGCATTAGCTTTAAATTAAAGATATACAAATGTTATTAACGTTTTAATACGTTACAGTACCCCGTCTCCTAGAAGAAGGATTTTTCCTAGGTGAATAAAAATCCGCCCTTTAACTCAGAAAGTTGTGTTACAAAATTAGCATAAACACCAATCAGAAAATGTGAACTCATCACCCGCTTCTGTTTGAGACACTCCTTCAAGGGAAAGATTGCCTCCGGTCAAGGCGTTTCACATAGATCAGAGTATCATTTGTGAAACCTACTCAGTTTTTATTTATAAAACTCAGGGTACCACTATGAAACACAAGTTCAAGGCACAGTAATTAGGCTAGGAAGAAGCCATATAAAAAAAAAAAACTCACAATACACGACTACTTAACACTTTCATATTTCACCTTTCACGCAATCATATCAATCAAATTGTTTTCTTACTTTGTTATTGATGTAAGGAAACTCCTATTAAAATGAGAATCGCATACCGTTATGCGATGCTCGAGTAGCAGCTTTGAGACTTTTACGTCACGCTATCTGGCGGCGGTAGGGAAACGTATTCTTACACCCGTCCCTACACGGGGATGGTAATTCTATAACATCATGACTTTACGTTATGAGGTATTAGCTGCATTACAAATTTTGAAATCTTTGACATGCCAAGCTCCCAAGTCACGGCCAGCCATGTCTTCAACGACATAAACTAGAGGTGAGCGCTTAACTTTAATTCGACATTTCTGGAATTTGGGTGCTAGTTTCTTACTAAAATAGGCACCCTTGTCGCTTTGGAAATAACAGCGTTTCCAGACAATGTCTCCGACGTTAAAGTCAATCTCCTTCCTTCTGGTGTTATATCGCTCAGAGTTTTTCTTATGACTTTGCCAGAGAGCCGCTTGGACGTTGTCAAAGACGCCTGACAAACAACCTAGGTTTTCCGCGTAACTGTCTCGAGGTATGAAAACTAGTTCGTTTGGGGTATCATTCTCAGTATAATGAGACCCGCACGTAACTAGCTCGCGACCATGGACTAGGAACGATGGTGTATACCCGGTCACTTCGTTCACAGAGTTATTGATAGCAAATTGGATTTTAGATAAATTTAGGTCCCAAGTCCTGTGATCGTCGTCTACGAAAGTTGCTATAGCCGTCACGATCGTTTTATTATAGCGTTCAACGTTATTTATCTGCGGTGTATACTTAGGTGTAAAGTGGACATTAGGGACTTTATATTTTTTAAATAAGTCTATAGTCTCGTGGCAATTGAACTGGCTCCCGTTATCTAGGATGACTGTTTGCGGAATACCATGCACTAAAAATACGTTGTCCTCGATGATTTTACACACGGCGTCAGCAGTAGCACGTCTCAAGGGAAATATCAGACAGTATTTAGAAAAGCAACAGGTGACTACAAATATGTAGCTATGCTGTTTCCGTGTGTTAGGCAAGGGACCCACGAGATCCATGGAGATAACCTGCCAAGGTCTACAGCAATCTTTTGGCCTTCCCATCTTACCTAAAGTGCCGTGTGTAACATGTTTATAAGATAAACATGTTTCACAGGTAGAAATGTATTTTACAACATCGCTGTACATTTTGGGCCAATAAAAACTAAGAGACAGTCGCTTGTAGGTTTTGAACACACCGAAATGTCCCGCAGTAGGTTCACTATGACATTTGGATAGTATTTGAGGACGGTTTTCAGCACACACTACTTCTTTCCAAGCAAATTCCGAGGTTAAAACATTCTTGTTAGCCATGCGTCTATATAATTTATTGTTTTTAACTAAGTAGTTAGGAAAGCTGGTTGGCGAATTCAGGCAACCGTTAAATATATTGAGATACCACGGGTCAGATGTAGTAGGAGGGCTACTGTGAGATAACTCAGTTACCGGCACACACCTAGAAAGACTGTCGGGTATGACATTGTCCTTCCCTTTACGATGTTTAATAGAGAAATCGAATGCGGACAATCTCACACCCCACCTTGCCAAGCGGCCGGTTGGGTTAGTCAAGGATAAAAACCATTTCAAGGCTGAGTGGTCAGTATAGACTGTAAAAGGACGGCCGTTTTCTAGGTAGCACCTCCAATGCTCTAGGGCTGTTAAAACTGCGAGGGCCTCCCTCTCTGTCACACTGTAATTCCGTTCAGGACCGGTCAGACTCTTACTCATGAATGCCACCGGATGTTCCACACCGTCTACTGTCTGTGAAAGCATAGCACCCACTCCGTAATTACTAGCGTCTGTGTGGACATCAAATGGCAATTCATAGTTTGGGCAGGCCAAGATCGGTGCCTGTACGAGACGAGATTTAAGATCTACGAAAGCCCTGTCAGCCTCAGCCGTCCACTCGAATGGTGCAGATTTAATTTTAGTCGAGGTAAGCTTATTCAGCGGGCCCGCGATGGTGCTGAAGTTCGGAATAAAACGCCTGTACCAGGAAGCTGTGCCCAGGAAACGCTTCACTTCCTTACGGCTGGTTGGAACAGGATAGTTAAAGATGGCCTGCACCTTATCGGGGTCCGTTCGAAGTCCGTGACAGTCCACAACGTAGCCTAAATATGTTAGCGACTCCCTGAAGAAACGACACTTATCAGAATTAATAGTTAAGTTTGCTTTCTTAAGCTTGTCGAGCACTCTCAGAAGAATAGCAACGTGTTCTTCAAAGGTATCACTAACAATGATTACGTCATCGAGGTAACAAAAGGCTTTGAGCTCTAGGTCAGGCATAAACAACGAGTCTACGAGGCGTTGTTGTGTCGCAGGAGCATTTGTCAGACCAAAGGCTGTTACATTGAACATCATGGTTCCGCGACCTGGTACATAAAATGCAGTCTTCTCCTTATCTTCCTCGTGAATAGGAATCTGCCAAAATGCTTTTGAGAGGTCCAGACTAGTAAGGTACTTAGCATTTTTAAGATTATCCAGTATTTCAGATACATATGGAAGGCTGTAGGCATCCTTTTTGGTAACGGAATTAAGTTTTCTGCTGTCAAGACAGAAACGCGGTTTTCCGTCTTTTTTTTTTACTACCAACGCCGGTGAAGACCATGGACTTTCGCATGGAGAGATGACGCCTAACGACAGCATCTCGTCAACTTGTTCCGTGATAATGCGTTTTTTCTCAGGCGACAGACGATAATACCGTTGTTTAATGGGCTCGGCGTTTCCGGTGTCAATACGGTGTGTAATTAGCGAGGTCCGGCCTAAGCCTTTACTTTCGAACGAGATCTCTTTAAATTGGTCAATTAAATTATCTGCGATGAGTCTCTCTGAGTCATCAAGGTTGCTATAAGAGCGTATGTGTACATTAGATGTATCAATATTGATATGAGATAAACAAGGCTCTGACAAGGATATATAGTTAATGTTGTCTAGGAATTTAGGACAAATTTTAAAATCTTTCCAAAAGTCGATTCCGAGGATGAGGTTAGATTCAATTTCAGGTATAACGTACGCTTTTATTACTTTTTTAACATTTTCGAATATCAAGGGTAGTAATATGTAACCAAGAGATTGTATTTTCTGACCACCTGCTGCTACAACAGAAAGATTCTCATTTGTAAATAAATTGTAGCCAAGTTTAAGAAAATGTAAATGAGAATTGTTGCCAAGGATTGTAACAACAGAGCCAGAATCAAGGAGACCGTAAATGTTAAAATCTGGAATGTTATCTATAGCGACGTTGATATATGGACGAGGATCACTTGAAGGCTTTGTATTGAAAATTGTCGCGACTTTGTAAGTGTTAAAGAAGTGCTTTATTGTTGTCAGCCAACTGTTCCAGTCAGTTACATCGAACTTAGGCTCGCGACAACTTTCACAATTTAGTTTTTTGGCTGTGCTGTTTCAACCGGATCATCGGTTGTGGCATTGCGAGGGTTACATTTGGGGCAGTCAGGTAGCCGATAGTCTTTAAGACCGCATCGGAAACAAAATATCGTGCGATCTGCAGGACACTGTCTCATAGTGTGGGTATTTACTCGGCAGCGGTAGCAAAAGTCTTCTTTTCGCACTGCCGCAACATATGATGGTCGATTGGGACTAGACTTAGGGTAAGATGGGTTGCTTTGGCTAGGGCCAGCGTGTGCTTGGGTGTAAGTAGGCTTGAAGCTATTCCTAAAAGTATCCTTCCTAGTATACGCGTAGTCAGGAGCCAGAGTATTACCCGTAGCCGAAGGAGGCTCTTTGAAGTCCCCAGAACGTGCCTTAATTTGCTCGTAGTTTTTACATAGTTTCCTGAGGTCAGCAATAGTATTAAGATCAGGGCAAGTTGTAAGAACATTAGAGTAGCATGGCCTAATGTTGTGTAATATTATTTCTAATTGCTCCTGCTCGCTCAACTTCCTTGAAAGCCTAGTGAACATACCATGCATGATAGCTAAGTAGATAGTGATAGTTTCAGACGGCCCTTGACTACGGTTCCTAATTTCGTTTAACATCCGATAATCATAGTCTACGATATCAAAATCTTCTTTTAACAGAGCAAGGAGGTCTCCCCAAGAGGTTATACCGTCTCTAACGCTACGATACCAATGTAAGGCATCTCCGGTTAGAATTTCAGTAGCGTATGAGAGCATACTCGAATCGGAGACATCCCTGGCCAAGCGAAATTCTTCTATCCGCGATATGAACGACCGAACGCAAGATTTTCCGTCAAATTTAATTTTTGCTACTTCAGACGTGAGGCGGCCGCGTTCACAAGTTACTTTAATATTCTGAAGTGCAGCATTTTGAGACTTTAAATCAGCAATAGTTGCAGCCACATCCCTTTCACCAGCAGCAGTAGGGTTTGAAAGCAAATCTGCCTGCGGAGCTGTAGCACGCGCAAGCTGTATATCAGATACGCCGAGGGTGACAAGGATTTGCTGGAACTTAGACCATTGTTCCTCATAAAACTCCCGAGTTTCATGTAACAAACCCAAATCCGAGGATTCTTTGGGTGTTGCGATCCTAGACAATCTATGAAAGATATGGTTCAAATAAGTATTTGTACGTTCCTGCAGGTTCCTTTGATGAGGATCTTGTTGAAGACAAGCTATATTAATAGCAACTTTAGCCAAGGTGTGCTTAATACCTGCAATATCCTCATTGAACTCGTAACATGAATCTAAAATATCTTCAGATGGGAACGAGATTGCGAGCTTGGATATCTGTTGTCTTAAATCCTCAACCCTATCCTTAGGCTCCTCCGCGCGTATTTTAACTTCGTAAGTCAACTCAGATTTCGTAAGTTGCAAAAACTTAATCGGGCGAGACATATTGAATAGAACGTAATTTAATGAGTTATAATTAAACCAGGTAAGTGTTGCAAGGATGGTAACAAAATCAAAGACACAATAATGTAATTTTCCAAAGTGATACACAACTTAAACTAGGTTTAGCACTACAGATTTAATGATTAGCTTAGTCTGGGACGTGCACACACCAACACCAAGAAAGCTTAAAAAAAAATGAAGACAACTCACCGACACTCCTGTACACATTAGAGACCCAAGAGCTATTAAAAAAAAAACACGTATGGGCGCCAAACTGTCACGTAAATAAGAGTCTCTTTAGCTTAAGGACCTAATACGGAACAAAAAAAACAAGATTTTAAAAAATAACAATTACAATTTTATTTAAACTAAATATTTTCTTACATAAATATTATTCTACTCACTATTTTCGACTTTATTAAAACTATAAGCAAGGCAGGATTTAGATCTAATGATTAAGATAAGTTGAGTCCAATTAATTATATTATTTAGTATTTAGTTAAGTTAATTTAAGTTTACCTTTAAGATTCTTATTAAATAATATTTAGTTAAGTTAATTTAAGTTTAGTTTTAAGATTCTATAGAATTTAGTTTAAAATTTAGTTTAGTATTTAACGTAGATAAATAGTCCTAACGATCTCAGGCAAATGAGTTCGGCCTAGCTAAAAGGTCAGTGTACAAGAATGTCGCCGAGCAGCTTCCGGAATACCCCACGTCCCTGGAGCGCGAATGTGGACGAAACGGCGACGGCGCGTCCAGAGGGCGAAAAGCAGTTCGAGCGTCAGGTCTTCGACGCGACCGGTTCTATCGCCAGGTCGTTAGGCGGGACGTGTGGCTCTCCATCATAGGTGATGGGCCAGGTGAAGGGCGGCCTGCTGCGGCCACGCAGCTGGATAGGTAATCAATCCCGTAGGGTGTTCCTGGAACGCATCCAATCGTAACAATTAGGGCGGCGCAATTATTCTGCCCTCGACTGTCGAACATCATACACGTGCGCACTAAGGAGTGGGTATTTACAATGAGGCAGTCTAAAGTGTATGATGGGCAGTCCAGGTACATGAAAGGCAAAGCGGTGATGCGAGAATCAATTGTCAAGCAAAATTTATATTAAAAGGGTACGAGCGAAAAGCACAAGCAATGCCAAAGGCGGAATGTATTATTTATTTCGCAATAACATGAGATTCTCACTTCATTACAATGAAAACAGCGTAGCGTAAAATCAGCAGTAAGCTTATTAATATTTACGGCGTTACGAATATTTAGTCATATCCTATAGATAAATATTACAAAAACTACTTATTATATTCAGCATTTATATTTCTATTTAATTTATATTTTTATTTAATTTATATTTCCATTTACCTAACTTATATTTCTATTTAATTTCATTTATCGTTATAGCACTATTAATTTTCCCATTATAGTTATTAAGCATTAAAACTTATTTTAAATAACCTATTAAATACAATTATATTGTAATATTCATCTATAAGAAAGATTTAATTACAAGTTTTAAACGGGCAAAATCATCTTCGAAGAACCATGGTTTGCAATAATGAGAAGAATCGCCTTTTTAATGGTATCTACAGAATATGAAAAGCGTGAATATCTACGTAAGATACAGATTGAAAGAAGATATGAAAGATTACAATTAGGTAATGCATGATCAGTAATAAGAAGCGCAGTTTAACCGAGAACGTTCGACGAGACAAAGCAAGGTTACGGCAAGGTGACCGCTAACGGTACCAAGTTAACTGTACATTCTTGGTTCTACTGATTAACTATTCTAAATGAACACTACAACTACTTATTTTAATAGATAATTGCAACACTTACCCAATTTGGGATAACAAACTCACAGAATTTAAAATCAAGAAAATAATTAAGTTTATATTCGCTCCGTAGTGAGCGTACGAGAACTGATTCTTAGGCAAGGTGACGCGGGCTCACAGGCAAGAGCCGGCGGCAGAGTGTATGACGCGGCGAGTGCAGCACGTACTCGGGCGCCGCGATCTAGCGGGGCGCGTTCGTACAACTTCGGCTGCACTTCGTATCTCGCTGAGCTGTGAGTCAGCGCGCGCGCGGGTTAACTAGTTCGTATTACGATTTATTTTGTCAAGTAGTATTTGTTATTGAAATTTAAGTTGATTTACGAGTAAGCTGTAATTAAAATATGTTTCTTTATTTAATTAGGTTAAGTTTATAATAAGTTAGTTATAGGTTGTATAGTTAAGGTAGGGCATTAGCTTTAAATTAAAGATATACAAATGTTATTAACGTTTTAATACGTTACAACACCTGATTCCACCCTGCCTCACACTATATGTAGGGTAGGGCGGGGCTTAAAGGTCCGCGGGTTAAAAGCTCCATTTTTTTTTTCAAAAAGGTGTGACGTCTCCGACTGTCGACGATGGCGCTTTACAAACCCAGCAGCGTCCGCTTCTTACACCAGTATCATTAAAAATTACTATACCTTACTTGTTTTTTAAATATGTACAAATGGACTTTTTTACCCGTGGACCTTTAAGCCCCGCCCTCATCATTTCAGCCTATTGCAGTCCACTGCTGGACGTAAGCCTCCCCCAGGGTTCGCCACATGGCCCGATCTCCCGTTTTCGCCATCCAGTCACCACCAGCCACTTTTTTCAGGTCGTCGGTCCATCTGGCCGGAGGGCGTCCTACACTACGCTTGCCGAGTCGTGGTCTCCACTCGAGAACCCGTCTACTCCACCGATCATCGGTTCTGCGACAGATGTGACCAGCCCACTGCCACTTCAGTCTGCTACACTTCTGAACTACGTCAGTGACTGGTTTTTTGTCGGATAATCTCGTTCCGGACTTTGTCCCTTAACGAGATTCCGAGCATACCCCTTTCCATAGCTCGCTGTGTGACGTGTAGTCGGTGGGCTAGTTTCACTGTCAGGTTCCACGTCTCGGCTCCGTATGTCATGACCGGCAGGACGCACTGATTGAATACCTTGGTCTTCAGGCATTGTGGCAAGGGTGACTCGAAGATGTGACGCAGCTTTCCAAATGCTGCCCAGCCAAGCTGCACTCTTCTGGTGATTTCACTCTCGAAGTTGTCTCTACCCAGCTGTAACTTTTGTCCTAGGTAGACGTACTCCTGGACAACTTCAATGGCTACACCTTCGACGGAAACGGGCACAGGGACGATGTGCTCGTTGAACATGACCTTAGTCTTGTCCAAGTTCATCCCTAGCCCAACGCGTCTCGAGGCAGCATTAAGACCGGACAGCATTTCCTGCAGGTCTTGCAGCGATTCTGCCATTATAACTATGTCGTCAGCAAAGCGGAGGTGTGTGAGATATTCACCATTGACATTGATGCCCATTCCATTCCACCGCAGGGTCTTGAAGACATCCTCCAGAGCATTGGTGAAGAGTTTCGGGGAAATAACGTCACCCTGTCTTACACCTCTAAGCAGCTGGATGGGTCTTGTTTGGTGGTTCTGCACTTGGACGGACATAGTCGCCATTTGGTAGAGACTTCTCAGCACCTCCACGTACCGCCAGTCGACTTGGCATCGCTGCAAAGACTCCAGAACGGCCCAGGTTTCGATGGAGTCGAAGGCCTTCTCGTAGTCCACAAACGCCATACACAGCGGTTGGTTATACTCCTCGGACTTCTGTATAACCTGCCGAACAGTATGGATGTGGTCCACGGTGCTATAGCCTTTACGAAACCAAGGGCGTCAAATCTTGATGCCAGACGATTCGTGATGACTCTCGAGAACAGCTTATAGACGTGGCTCAGAAGCGTTTTTTTTTTTTTTTCACTACTTTGGGAAGCCCAGAAGCGTGATCGGCCTATAGTTTTTAAGGAGCGTTTTGTCTCCTTTCTTGAAAAACAATGCCACTACACCTCTGCTCCACGCCTTCGGGGTAGTCCCATTGGTTATTACAGAGTTGAAGAGCCTCTTCAACTCCCCAAGAACAGGTTTACCCCCAGCCCTGAGGAGCTCAGAGGCTACTCCATCTTCACCGGGAGCCTTCCCATTACTAAGCTGTTTGAGAGCCGCCTCGATTTCGTCGACATCTACGTCTGGGAGATCTTCAGTGAAGTGGCGGGTAAGTGGGGCTCTAGGGTCTCTCGCGTCAGGTGTAGGCTTCGGTGCATGCGAAGCATACAGATGTCCGTAGAAGTCCTCAATTTCAGCCAGTATCCCCGGGACTGATGTGACGGTTTCACCATTCGAGGTAGCTAACTTTGTCAGATGACTCCTCCCCAGTGTCTTGGTAAAGACTTTCGACCCCCGATTTCGCTCGATCGCCTCACGTACTAGGCGAGTGTTCCAGCTGCGAAGGTCGCGTCTCACCAAGCTCCTGATTTTCTTGTGGAGTGACTGGGGATCTGACAAAGTTTCCTCTGGTGTCTCACGTCTAAATCGCATCAAAACACTCTTCGTACTCCATTCTTCCTAAGTTTCTGCCAAATCAGATCTTAGTTAAAACGAACAATTGCAATTAGTGAATTCATTCCTGTTAGGATGTGTAAGTTTGATGGTCGCGCACTTCAAGTGACTGTATTGTTTTTTGTGACTACACTCGAGTTTTTAATGAGGCGAACTAACTTGACAGCTGAAAGTGTTGTCAGAAATAGAAAAAAAAGTGATTGGTTTATGTCGATAAGGTGCGTACGCATTTGAGCGGCTCGGCCTGAGCCACTCTCACCCCGAGCGGCGAGCTGCTCGCGAGCACATTCTATGCTCGGGTGAGGCAACGCGCTCGCGGTGAGCCGACTTTGTGCATCGCACAAAATGGCGTCGGACGCAATATAACAGCTGCTGCTGCGTTTATAGTACTTTATCGAATTATTAATAAAAAGAAGAAAAATGTCTTCTGTTGGTGGATGAAACAGTTATGTAAAAATCCTGATTCGTGTGGTTTACATTTACTTCACCAAATTACATTTGAAAATCAAGCAGTACCTAATTGTCTTTTTTTTTACTTCACTAATTTCTTCATGCATGATTTCTGAAATAGTTTTCCATGCATTTTGTTTGAAATTTTTGTTAAAATATTGCTCGTGTTGTGCGTCCCATGAAGCATTTTGTTTTTCTTATAGGTGTATTAATAGAATACACTTTTCATTATCCCACACCATTATTAAAAGAAGACGTAAGTATTAGGTAATTTGTAAATTATAAGTAAATACCATACCAGCAAACCTAGGCGCCGTACGCAATGACAATTGACAAGTCAAAACTTGTTTGCGCGCGCCGCTCGCGGGCACGCTCGGACTCGGATACACGCATTACACGAGGCACGCACACTGAGGCGCCTTTGACCACGGCCACAAGCCACAAGACCGCCTCCGGCCGGCTCGCCGCGAGCTGCTCGCGCCTTCAACTTCTTTCTCAACGTCTTTCAAAGCTTGTTCTATTATGTCATACTTTTCTTTAAAGTAAGGTCGTTTATCAGTTTAATTTCTTTTTTTAAATTAAGGTGTATTTACTAACATAATATGTGTCAAGTTACACGAAAGAAATGTTTTTTTTTCCTGTACTCTCTTGAGAGTATTTGCTGTTTGTAACTGTGTCTCAAGAGACTCCAAAGCACTATTTGGCAATGGTAGCTCAATTGGCGTTTTAGTCTTCCTTATATTTTTCCTCGACATTTTTGGGACGTTTGCATATTAGATGACCTTGAAGCATTCTATGATCGGTGTTGAAGTTTAGTCTAATCACTACTTTTGTGTTTGAGAACAGGCTTCGTTTTTTTGTAGTATTATTATTTTATTATTATTATTTAAGCCTTCTATCGGACATTTTTTTAAATATATTCTCCAATGATTATGTCAATTTTTTTTGTTTCATTATTTTTCTTTTTATTCGTATATATCCCTTTTTTGTATGTCCGTTTGCCAGGTGGCAAAGGCCTCCTCCAATCTTCTCCATTCTGGCCTTTCTATAGCCACTCTATCCCATGTTATTCCCGCGACCTGTCTTATGTCGTCATCCCACCGTCGCAGTGGTCTACCTCTCTTCCTTTTTCCATCCCTTGGGTACCATTGCGTGACCATTTTACTCCATTTGTCTTTTCCTCTAACCATGTGGCCAGTCCATTTCCATTTTTGTCTTCTAATTTTCCGAGTTATATCCTGAACTTTAGTCTTGTGTCTGATGCTACTGTTCCTTACTTTGTCTATTCTTCTGATTCCTACCATACTCCTTTCCATTGCATGCTGGCATATGCAAAAGTCTATTTGATATGTCTATATGTCTTTAGTTAGAGCCTGTTTCACTTTCATATCCTAACACTGGCAGGATGCATGTATTAAATAATTTACTTTTAGTTGTTATGTGTAAGTTCTTGTCCTTCGTCACTTCATTTAGTCCCCAGTATTTCTTCCAACTGTTCGCTATTCTTCTTTCTACTTTTTTATTTAAGTTGTCTTTTGGAGACATCAATTGCCCAAGATATATATATTCTTCAGTGTAGGAGATCTGAGTCTGGTCCACTGTCTAAGGCCTCCTCCAATCTTCTCCATTCTGGCCTTTCTATAGCCACTCTATCCCATGTTATTCCCGCGACCTGTCTTATGTCGTCATCCCACCGTCGCAGTGGTCTACCTCTCTTCCTTTTTCCATCCCTTGGGTACCATTGCGTGACTATTTTACTCCATTTATCTTTTCCTCTAACCATGTGGCCAGCCCATTTCCATTTTTGTCTTCTAATTTTCCGAGTTATATCCTGAACTTTAGTCTTGTGTCTGATGCTACTGTTCCTTACTTTGTCTATTCTTCTGATTCCTACCATACTCCTTTCCATTGCATGCTGGCATATGGAAAGTCTATTTGATATGTCTATATGTCTTTAGTTAGAGCCTGTTTCACTTCCATATCCTAACACTGGCAGGATGCATGTATTAAATAATTTACTTTTAGTTGTTATGTGTAAGTTCTTGTCCTTCGTCACTTCATTTAGTCCCCAGTATTTCTTCCAACTGTTCGCTATTCTTCTTTCTACTTTTTTATTTATGTTGTCTTTTGGAGACATCAATTGCCCAAGATATATATATTCTTCAGTGTAGGAGATCTGAGTCTGGTCCACTGTTACAGGATCTTTGTTGCCATTAGTCATAATTTTAGTTTTTTCAGGGTTTAGCTTCATTCCTGCTTTTGCACTTTCTGATGCTAGATCGTTAATCATCTTATTCAGATCCACTGATGTTTTCGCAAATAGCACAATGTCGTCCGCGAATCTTAAGTGCGTTAATGTGAGGCCATCTATGCTTATACCCAAGTCTTCCCATTCGAGTCTCCTGAAGATAATTTCTAATACTGCTAAGAATAGTGTTGGTGAGAGGGGGTCCCCCTGCCTCACGCCTTTTTGTATTTATTTATTTATTTAATCTTTATTGCACAAAAGAAAACTTATCGTACAAAAGGCGGACTTAATGCCATGAGGCATTCTCTACCAGTCAACCTTAGGGCAAAGCGGAAAAATTGTAGGCGGTGCAACTAACTTACACATAAGTAACAAAACATAATTATAATACTTATACATAATTTTGCTATACATGTAAATATATGCATACATCTAATATAATATAAACATATATAATATAAATATATATAATATAAATAAATATATACATAAATATATACAGCGATGAAACATACTAAGCAGATAGACTACGAGACTTCATTTCTGCCAGCAAAGAAGCTGCACACGGACTTTTTAAACGCTAGCTTACTCGGTGCCTGTTTAATTGAGAGAGGAAGACCGTTCCAGAGGCGAGCCACTTGAAGTGAGAATGAATTTGACATGAAACCAGTGCGGTGAAGAGGGATAGAAAGGGCGAGATTGCCGGAAGAGCGAAAATGACGGTTACGAGTGGATTCGATATAACAGAAGAAAGTCTTGAGGTATTCAGGAGATTGTGGATCGTTAAGAATCGAATAGAGAATGCAAAGCATACGAATGTTGCGTCGTTGACGGATGGGAAACCAGCCAAGTTGAGAGCGAAATGAGGACACATGATCATATTTACGGAGACAGAAAATTTGAAAATTTGTGTATTTGGAACATATTGCCTTTTTAGGGTTCCGTACCCAAAGGGTAAAAACGGGACCCTATTACTGAGACTTCGCTGTCCGTCCGTCCGTCCGTCCGTCCGTCTGTCACCAGGCTGTATCTCAAGAACGGTGATAGCTAGACAGTTGAAATTTTCACAGATGATGTATTTCTATTGCCGCTATAACAACAAATACTAAAAATAAAATGAAATAAAAATTTAAGGGGGGCTCCCATACAACAAACGGGTAGGTTGCGTTAACTTTGCACCTCATTTGTATGGGGCGCTATACATACCAGGTGCAAACTTAACTTAACCACTTAAGGATGAAAAGTGTTTTTACGGAACCCTCGCTGCGCGAGTCCAACTCGCACTTGCCCAATTTTTTTTTGTCTAGCTGAATGCATGCTGAGCTGTGTTTGTAGATATTCTTTATAATTCTTATGTATTTATGTTCTATTCCTTGGTCCTTTAATGCTTCCCAGATTTTTGTATGTATTAAGGCATCAAAGGCTTTACTATAATCGGTAAAGGCTATGTAGTATGTTAGTTGGTATTCTGCATATTTCTCTATAATTTGTCTTACAGTTTGGATGTGGTCTAGTACAGAAAAGTCTCTGCGGAATCCTGCCTGTTCTATTGGCTGCGGTTCGTCCAATTTTCTTTCTATTCGTTTTGATATAATCTTTGCAAAGGTCTTGTATATATTGGACATTAAACTGATGGGTGGGTAGTTTCCAATATCGCAGTGGTTTTTTAAACACGAGGATTATGTTTGACTCAGTCCATTGTTTTAGGATGACTTCCGTGTTTAAAACAGTGTTGAATATATCTGTGAGTATAGGTGTTATTATAGGTTTCGTTTGTTTTAATATTTCGTTACATATGCCGTCTGGTCCAGGAGCTTTATCTTTCTTTTGGGTGTCCATAGCTTTTACAATTTCTTCTTGCATGATGGAAGGTACCATTACATTTTCAATCAAGTCTATTTATCTATAAGTTGTGTTGTTTTGGTATAGTTCCGTGTAGTAAGTTGTAGCGATCTTTAATATTTCTTGTCTGCCAGTCCTTTTAATCCCCTTACTGTTTTCCATCTTGACTATCCATTCTTTTTTGTTGGTCAGTTCTTTATATGCCTTTTTTATTCCACCAGTCTGCTTGATATGCCTCTCTATTGTTTCCAGTCGATGTAATCTTCTATCTTTTCTTATGTTTTCATTTATTTCTTTGCTAATTCTTGCTATTTCACTCCGATTAATATCTATAGTTTTTGTATTTATTAAAGCGGCTCTTTCTTCAAGAAGGCTGATAGTTTTGGTTGTCATCCATTTATTTGAATCTACTTTCTTGGTGTTATATTGTTTAGTAGGGTTTGTGATTGTACTTTCCAACCAGTTGTATTTTTCTTGTATATCGGCATCTTTTGTTTCACTTTTGTATTCCTGTAGTTTTAGGTTTAGTGAATTAGCTATTTGGTCTATTAGATGAATGTTAGATTTAATATTCTCTGGATTTATAATCGGCCTTGGATTCTTAGGTTGGGATCACCTCATTTCAGCTCGGACCATGCGATGGTTGGTGTTGAAGTTTAAGTTATTAATGACATTCATATCCAGGAAACATTTAGGTTTATTGGTCATTATAAAATCAATTTGGTTTTTAGATTTACCGTCGAGAGATAGCCATGTCCACATTCTGTTTTTCTTTTTCTTGAACATAGAGTTTAATATGGTCAGGTTATTTCCATAGCAATGTTTACCAGCATTCTTCCATTCCTACTTCTAGTTTTTGAGCTGTATGTATAGGGTCCTATAATTGCATCTTCATCCCATTGGTGCTCTCCGATTTGACCATTTAGATCACTCATCACTATAATATTTTTGTGAGCATGGGTCTGTATTGTTTTGTTTAAGTCCTGGTAAAACTTTTTGATTGTTTCAGTATCTGCTTGTTCTGTTGGTGAATATATCTGTATAATAGTCCATGGGTCCTTGTAGTCCTGAAGTCTCAGATTCAATAATGCTATACGCTCTGATACGCCGTAAAATCCATTAATGTAATTTGCTAAACACTTTTTGACCAGAAATCCAACTCCGTGCTTACCGGGTGTCTCCCCAATGTAGTAGAATATGAAGTCTGGGTGCGCAACAATGTTTTCTCCCATTCTGACGACGCTTTTGGCTCGGTTTGTAGACACCTGCCTACTGAGTCGGCGGTCCCGGGTTCGAATCCCGGCCGGGGCAAATATTTGTGCAAAATATTTGTTCTTGGGTCATGGATGTTATCTACATACGAGGGTTGTTTGATAAATACCCGTGTTTAGAAAAAAACAACAAAGGTTTGTATACGTGTATATTTATTTTTCTACATAGTCACCTTCCAACTCTATACACTTGTGGGTCAATTGCAAAAATATTGTACATAGTTAAGGGCTTTAATTAAAACAATGTTAATTGATTCCTTTGTGTGACGAAAGTTACCCATACATTTTGTATGACTAACTTTCGTAACACAAAGGAAGCGATCGTATTTAATGTTAACTAAGCCTTTAACTATGTACAATTTTTTTGCAATCGACCCTTGTTCCAACGGTGTTCTAGCTTTAATAAGCCGTCAAAAAAATTAGATTTCGGAAAGTCGTGAAAATAGGCCTCCGTGGCGGCAATGACCTCTTCATTGGACGAAAATTTCTTTCCACCGAGCCTTTTTTTTAAATTTGGGAATAGGAAGAAGTCACAGGGAGCCAGGTCGGGAATAGGGCGGATGAGGCAGCAATTCATAATGTTATTGCTTTAATTTGGAGTCTGCGATTCTTGAGGAGTGAGCTGGTGCATTATTTATTTATTAATTTATTTATTTAATCTTTATTGCACAAAAGAAAGAACTTATCGTACAAAAGGCGGACTTAATGCCATAGGGCATTCTCTACCAGTCAACCATTGGGCATTATCATGATGAAAGAGAACTTTTTTCTTATTTAGATGTGGTCTCTTTTTTTTCAAAATGGTATCAAATTCTTGCAATAAATTAGCGTAATATTGCCCGGTTATCGTTCTTCCTTTTTGTAAATAATCAGTATGGTTGATTCCCTGCGAGTCCCAAAAAACAGTCGCCATGACCTTTCCGGCCGATGGAACGGTCTTCGCCTTCTTTGGAGCTGATTCCCCCGGCAAAATCCACTGTTTACACTGTTCTTTACTTCCTGGGGTATAGTGGTGTATCCACGTTTCATCAACAGTCACAAAACGCCGAAGGAACTCACCCGGACTACTTTCGTACTTATCTAAACAATGCCTTGAAATTTGCTTCCGGGTGAGCTTTTGTTCCTCGGTGAGCAAACGCGGCACCCACCTCGCCGAAACCTTCTTCATGCCTAATTTGTGTTCTAAAATGTGCTGCACGCGTTCAATCGAAACATTTACAATGTCGACAATTTCTCTAAGTTTTATTCGGCGATCGCTTAATACAATATTCTCAATTTTTTTTACCATATCACCTGTGGTCACCTCAACAGGGTGTCCTGAGCGATCTTCATCAAAGATGGACGTTCTGCCTCGTTTAAATTCATTGTACCAATATCTAATGGTTGTCATAGAAGGAGTATGATCATTGTAAACAGCTTGCATGCGTACTTTTATTTCATCACAAGAATTTCCTTCCAAAAACAGAAAACGAATAACAGAACGATACTGCTCTTTCTCCATTATTGCAATAACATCGCGAACTCCGTCGTAAAAAGCCGTTAAAAGAAAAAAAACAAAAGAACGCTGTATTTTTTTTTTTTATTTTCGAGTCCATAAAGGATGCCTAAAAAGTTCGTATACATAATTTCAGCCAGTAACAAGAATAACTTTTTAAAACGTGTATTTATCAAACAACCCTCGTATGTATTTATTTATTATGTATATCGTCGTCTAGTACCCATAGTACAAGCTTTGCTTAGTTTGGGACTAGGTCGATTTGTGTATGATTGTCTCTTAATATTTATTTATTTATTTATTTATTCTTCTTATCTCGCTCAAGCCTAGGATGTCCCAGTTGATGTTTTGCAATGCATGGGTCAATTCCGATAAATTCTCTTCTGATCTTAGTGTTAGCACATTTAGCGCAGCAATGTATATTCTTTTGTTTTTGTTTGTAGTAATATAATCAATTTCATTCCTTACTAATCCATTTGGTGACTGCCAAGTCCATTTTCTTTTGAATTTATTCTTGAAATAACTATTCATTATATGCAAGTTGTATACTCACGGTTATAATAACCAAGTAGCCAAAATTATTCACCAGCAACGTGCTCTTCAATACGGTCTTGTGGGGTCTGTAGTGCCGTACTTATATATGTCAAACCATACAGACTGACTCACTTTGTAAAGTGGGTCAGTCTGTATGGTTTGAAAGTTCATTTGCCTGGAAGAGTTAGCCTGGTCTGACTCTATACATAATACGCACCGATGCCACTTTCATTCATTCATTTCATTTATTCATTCAAAAAAACAATTTACATTGTATGTGAATATTTGCATAATAATAATATAACAAGTTAATACTAAATACTAAATAATCCATTCATTTTGTAAAATAATAAACGTACCTATAGACAACAATAATTCTCGAGAATGGTCGTGCCACGCTCTATTGGGGTCGATCTATCATCACGGACAGAACTATTGTAGTCAATAAGCCTGATATCGTGTCGGTAGATACAAATAATACAAACCAAGTTGTTTTTCAGCTCGAGCTCGATTGGTGAATGAAGAAGGACAAGCAAAAACGTATGAGGCCAAAACTTCACTCCAAAAAGGAAAAGAAATACGGAAAAGGAAAATGATGCCGAACTCGGACAAGAGACCTCACCAATGTAGTTATTGTAGCGCCATGTTTACATGTAATTCTCGTCTACTTCGTCACATTAGAACACACACTGGCGAGAAGCCATTTAAATGTGGTCATTGTAACTCTATGTTTACAAATAAGTTTAATTTACGAGTTCACCTTAGAACACACACAGGCGAGAAGCCATATAAGTGCAGTTATTGTAGCTCCACGTTTAGCCAAAACAGTAGTTTACAAGTTCACCTTCGGAAACACACTGGTGAGAAGCCATTTAAATGTGATCATTGTACCTCTATGTTTACAGATAAGTCTAGTTTGCGATCTCACCTTAGGGGACACACTGGCGAGAAGCCATTTAAATGTGATCATTGTACCTCTATGTTTAGAGATAAGTCTAATTTGCGATCTCATCTTAGAACGCACACAGGTGAGAAGCCATATAAGTGCAATCAATGTAGCTTCACGTTTACACAAAGCAGTGGTTTACAAGTTCACCTTAGAACACACACTGGCGAGAAGCCATATAAGTGCAGTCATTGTAGCTCCTCGTTTGCACAAAGCGGTAGTTTAAGAGGTCACCTTAGGACACACACTGGCGAGAAACCATTCAAATGTGAACAGTGTAGCTTCACGTGTGCACAAAGCTGTAATTTACGAGCTCACCTAAGAACTCACACACCAATGTGGGCGCTGCCACCGCTTCAACCAGCTCTAGCGGGGCGAGGGCTGCGGAGGGCCAATGACATCACAGCGGTCACCGCCACGCGCCTACATACCGCCATCAACCACCGCGCCGTACATACATTCGTTACTATTGTAAAGAGTTGGCATTAAACATAAGTATCTTTTGAAGCAGGATTCTACTTTATAAAGAACCCCTCAGCTGAGATGTACCTGAACATGATCGGCTCCAAGTTTTCACGAAGGAGCAGTTTACATGTTCACCTTAGAACACACACTGACGAGAAGCCATTCAAATGTGATCAGCGTACGTTTACACAAAGCGGTAATTTACAAGCTCACCGTAGAGCACACACTGGCGAGAAGCCATTTGAATGTGATTATTGTATAAATTTCATTTTATAAATTTATGAAACATGTAATGTCTAATTTTTTTTATGTGGGTACACCACAATTTTTATTTAAACCATGAATACAAAGATCAAAGCCTAAAGAAAAATTGAAAAAGGAGCTACCTGGTGGAAGGGACCGGGAATCGAACCCGGAGTACCCGGAGTAATCCAGAGGTACCGGGTTCGATTCCCGGTCCCTTCCACCAGGTAGCTCCTTTTTCAATTTTTCTTTAAGCTTTGATCTTTGTATTCATGGTTTAAATAAGTTTCATTTACTAAAGCACCTTTAGAACACACATTGGCGAGAAGCCATATGAATGTTATAATTGCAACTCCCGCCTATTGTCTACCATTATTTAATTTATGATTTCTCATGTAATATTTTTCTTGTTGGTGTGCAATAAAGTATTGTTGTATTGTATTGTAACTCAATATTTTCAAACAAGTCTAATTTACAAGTTCACCTCAGAACGCACACTGGCGAGAAGACATAAAATGTAATGCAATCATTGTAGCTCCATAATCCTTCCTCTCTTTGTACAAGAAACGTTTTCATTAGGCAGTGACAGCCTATGCATGTAAATTTTTTGATGCATGCCAGCTGGTGTAATGTGTGGGTGCCTGTCGTATCGCATAACGTTTTTTGGCTAAAAATGTTTGGCCGAGAATGTTTGGCATACTGTTGAATGGCATACTACTCGTTTGTCCTAATATTTTTTGCGCATACTCATTTAAATTCCTAAAGCAAGTTTGTCCTAATATTGATAACTCTAAAATCTAATTACTTAAAGCATAATATTCCTAACATGAATTGCCCTAAGAATTATTTTGCCTATTATTAAATTGGCTAAAATTACAGCACCTAAACTAAACTATGGGCTTGAAATCAGAATCGTTACGTATTCTACCTTCAGGCAGGTCAGATTTTGGTTAGGTTAGGAGGGTGAATTGCAGAAAATATGTACCTTTGGAATTTCGTAACTAAACTGAGAGTAACGAAACTGATAATTGCTGTAACGAAACTGATAACATAAAGCGTCGGACTCATGAAATAAAACTAGTGATGTTTTATGGTTTCATTCGCAGAATTATTTAATAAAACGTTTTAATTTCAATTAGCAATATTGATTACTGATTTTTGGTTTACATAATCACAGTGTGAATACTAATAACAAATATCATTTAAATAATTAATTAATGTCTTATAGTAGCCAGTCTTAATTCTTTCTGGATCCGGACTCTGCTGCCTATTAGATTTATTTATCTTTTTGGTATAATAACGTGCGGAATATCGTCTTCAATTATCGCTTGTTATTTCTTTTTGTTCCTTATTTTGACTTTTTACTCCACGTTTTCTTGATTTCTTTACCTACTCTGTCTAAATGTTTCACTCTCAACACTTCATATTTTGTAGGATTTTGCTTTATACGTTATATATATTTCCATTGCCTATCAGCATTTGTCTACTGTAAAAAAAGTGTTTTTATTTTTGTACCGAAATACTAGGATAAACAATATTTTTATATAGTTAATTGATTTCTAAAAATATGCTGAAAATTCTAAAATAAATCAATTAGGGAATCGAAACAGAGACAAAATATATTACAGTCCATATTCAGATAGGTTTTTCGACCTATAAAAAAGGTTTTATAGTATGAACTAACCCTTACATTTTATCAGTTTCGTTACATAACGAAACATAACGAAACTGAGACAAGATATATGAGAAATCGCAACCTAAAACAATATTTTTCTTCAAACGTGTAATGCATTCATCTGGAACCATGTAAATTTGTAAGATTCAGAGTAAAACCAATCGGCAATGAATAAACTGGAGTACGAAAATAAAGATTTTATATGAGAAAAGCGCCGTTACTCAACCTGAGATTTTTTAGCTCATTTACTCAAGACTATCGATCGACGCACCACTTTGTTGAAAATAAAGTGGCTGTCACCGTGTTTATCATTTTGGAACATGTCAAAGTGCTGCCGGAATAAGAAAAAATAATTCTACTAAGAACTGAGACATTTCTTTGGGATTAAATGCTCCGTAACTAACCCTGAGTAACGAAACTCCAGTAAGTTGGGACAAGCTTATCATTATAAAAATTTCACAACTATTTATAATAAACGTAAATATATTTATACAGAATTTAAAGATGATCTAATAAGGACTGAATAATTTACAGTTAAACTTTAATAGTAGTTTATGCAACTGATACATAATGAGAGGCATTAAAACACGAGTGTGGTTTTATGAAACGAGCGTTAGCGAGTTTCATAATAGGATCACACGAGTGTTTTAAGGCCTAATTATGTACAGTTGTATACACTACTTTATCTACACACATATCATAAGTACTCTAAGATGGGTTCAGAAGCCATAAGGAAATGACCGGCACCACTCGACATATACTAATGCAGTAAGAAATAAATCTGAACAAATACATAAACAGATTATTTATTGTAAGTTGTAATTTACATTGAAACAATATTTTCAACTGATATGTGAATTACAAAAAACTTTTTCACAATTCTACTTTCGTAACAGCAAAGAACCAACAAACAAATGACAACAATAATGGCGGCAATTCGAACCTCCGTCAAAACGAATGTTTTTTTTTCTAAATCATATACAAACGAATGTATCCATATTCTCATGTCACTCGAGATCAAATGTCGTGCGGTTTTTATAAAAAAACATACTGAATTGACGTTTCGTATCGATAACAATATTAATATCTATGGATACTAGAATAGAGACCAACTTGTGTTTTGACAGCTGTTCCTAATTTAAACTCGTAACCTTACAAAAATCGGTACTGTAATAACATTACAGTACAGATTTTACCTACTACCACAGACAAAAAAAATCTCATAGTAAAATTGGTTGTAATAATGCTGGTCATTTCCTACGATTTCTGAACGCATTTTAGAGCACTAATGATATGTGCGTAGATAAAATAAATAATATCAATCGTAACAAATTTCCGAGATAAAAATACACTCAGAATTGGGACATGAGCATAATATATGAAGTAACTGCGTACCTCTTAGGAAAAAAATACTTAAAAAATAAAATAAAAAAAGGAATTGAAATAAAAATATCTTATCTGAATTGAAAGAATTCTTATTATCAAAGTAACATAGTTACATTGTGTTTTCTTCTCATGATATATGTTTAAATTCATTGTGTTTTCATGGGACACTCATAAGCATAAAGGGTGCATATTTTCTGCAATTCACCCTCCAATAAAAGAAATCCTTTACTCATGTCCGTTCATAGCTATTTAGATTTATTGCCTATGCATAGAAGTGTTCAGCTTGAGATGTATTCTTTAGACACATGGGTTAGTAATATTAACATATATGATGTAGTCGTCGATTCCATTCCACTCGTTGAACACTCAAAACGATTTTATACCTGTAATAAACTTAAATCTATTTGTATCGATTACATTGAAAAAGAGTGTATTGTGAAGGTTGTACTTCACTCTCGGTGGTATTGGCCACCGACATAACAATAAAGTCATTTTTAGGGTTCCGTAGCCAAATGGCAAAAAACGGAACCCTTATAGATTCGTCATGTCTGTCTGTCTGTCTGTCTGTCCGTCTGTCCGTCCGTATGTCACAGCCATTTTTTTCCGAAACTATAAGAGCTATACTGTTGAAACTTGGTAGGTAGATGTATTCTGTGAACCGCATTAAGATTTTGATCCAAAAATAAAAAAATAATAATAAATATTGGGGGCTCCCCATACTTAGAACTGAAACTCAAAAAATTTTTTTTCATCAAACACATACGTGTGGGGTATCTATGGATAGGTCTTCAAAAATGATATCGAGGTTTTTAAAATATTTTTTTTCTAAACCGAATAGTTTGCGTGACAGACGCTTCCAAAGTGGAAAAAAGTTGGTCCCCCCCCCTCTAACTTCTAAAATAAGAAAATGAAAAATCTAAAAAAAACATATGATGTACATTACTATAAAAACTACCAACGAAAATTGTTTTGAACGAGATCTAGTAAGTAGTTTTTTTTTAATATTTTAATACCTAACTTTGCACCTAATTTATATGGGGCGCTATACATACCAGGTGCAAACTTAACTTAACCACTTAGGGATGGAAAGTGTTTGTACGGAACCCTCGGTGCGCGAGTCCGACTCGCACTTGGCCGGTTTTTATGTATTTGAATCAGCGAGTGACATCCGTCATAAAACAAAATGTATAGTGAGTCTTCAACTGGCCTCTGGGCAATAAAGATATTGATAGTACCTCTGCTCTATTAATCAGCCCCACCCCATCTGACTGCACCCCCGTAGTCGTACACGTGGTGGAGGCGCCGGGTACACCCTAGAAATATAGAACTGATTATATTATTTAAAATTATCGTTTATAGTATTTTTTTAATCTATTTATATGAATTACCATTTTCTTGGCACAACCATTAGGTGTGAGTTTTTGTACCACATAATTCAATGAAGATAACCGGTGAATTATAAGGTAATAATTCATGCAGAAAGAAGATTATTCGTAGGGCCTTACTAACATCTAGAAATATCATACAACTATCACAATTATTATGAGACAATTATTTGCATCCTAATAAACACATATTCTACAAATAATGGTTCATTATTGCCTGTTATCTGTGTTGTGTCTTGAACGGCGTCCATGGCGTTCGTCAGCGCTTGAGCGGCTCTCCTCGCTCAGGCACACTGTTCCCGATGTTGCATCTTCTTGACGAGCACTCGGTCCGGCACAGCACATATTGTGGAAATACAATTTTACAAGCAACATATTGTGGAACTAATGAAATTGGCTGAAATTGATGGCTTCCACTCTTTAAGAACATTTGTTACATCATTTAATTACACAGAAACTGAATGTTTCTCACTGGCAAAATTCCAGATTTTCACTGACAATTGCTTGTCTGATGTCAACAACGTGTGCTTCAAGCGTATAGAAAGTAGAAACGAATTATTGGGGTTTCTTGTGATTTTTTTTTCCGACGACGATAAAATCCTTGTACATAATATTGGCTCGACGGGAATTCGTTGTTTAACTGTGATAGGACATCCTCAAACGATGTCTGAAACTAATCTGTAATGCGGGTCCCGAAACACGATTATACCGCAATCGCCATTTGTGATTATTTTAATTCGTATTTTTCACTTGGGCCATTAATTAAAAATCTCCAACGTCGGAAAAGCCATTAATTGTGTTCGTTTCCATTTTCGTATGAAATCCAAACAAATTAAATGCACAAACAGTTTAAAATCGCACGATTATGCAATGGATATGGGTGATTGATAATTTCAATAAATAACAAATATTGTTGAGCATCACCCGAACGTTGCGCTCCTCACGCTCCTTTATGACAATAGCGTAATACTATACTATACCGATATCTTCTTCTTCTTGTGCGCTTATTCTTTTTTTTGATCGATATCTTCTTCTTCTTGGTCTGCGGTTCGTGCGCTGTGAATAATGATTAATTGGGAGCGAGGGAACTTTTCAAAGATTGCGCGACTCTAGATATAAAATTTGCAGCCTCCACCACGTGTACGACTACGGGGGTGCAGTCAGATGGGGCTGATTAATAGAGCAGAGGTACTATCAATATCTTTATTGCCCAGAGGCCAGTTGAAGACTCACTATACATTTTATTTTTATGACGGATGTCACTCGCTGATTCAAATACATAAAAACCGGCCAA
Source organism: Apotomis capreana (assembly GCA_947623375.1). NCBI lineage: Eukaryota > Metazoa > Arthropoda > Insecta > Lepidoptera > Tortricidae > Apotomis > Apotomis capreana. The sequence goes on along the minus strand of OX392523.1, from coordinate 1,123,146 downwards.
GTGCGAGTCGGACTCGCGCACCGAGGGTTCCGTACAAACACTTTCCATCCCTAAGTGTTTAAGTTAAGTTTGCACCTGGTATGTATAGCGCCCCATATAAATTAGGTGCAAACTTGCAAAGTTAGGTATTAAAAAAAAACTACTTACTAGATCTCGTTCAAAACAATTTTCGTTGGTAGTTTTTATAGTAATGTACATCATATGTTTTTTTTAGATTTTTCATTTCCTTATTTTAGAAGTTAGAGGGGGGGGGGGACCAACTTTTTTCCACTTTGGAAGCGTCTGTCACGCAAACTATTCGGTTTAGAAAAAAAATATTTTAGAAACCTCGACATCATTTTTGAAGACCTATCCATAGATACCCCACACGTATGTGTTTGATGAAAAAAAAATTTTTGAGTTTCAGTTCTAAGTATGGGGAGCCCCCATTATTTATTATTATTTTTTTATTTTTGCATCAAAATCTTAATGCGGTTCACAGAATACATCTACCTACCAAGTTTCAACAGTATAGCTCTTATAGTTTCGGAAAAAAATGGCTGTGACATACGGACGGACAGACAGACGGACAGACGGACAGACAGACAGACATGACGAATCTATAAGGGTTCCGTTTTTTGCCATTTGGCTACGGAACCCTAAAAATGACTTTATTTTTATGTCGGTGGCCAATACCACCGAGAGTGAAGTACAACCTTCACAGTATATTATGGTATAAAATATTCACTGATGGATCAAAAGATAAGTCGGGTGGTGGTGCAGCCTTTTTGGATCCTTCTCTTCAATGTAATTCCAAACTAAGAATTGATCCTGATATCTGTATTATGCATGTAGTGTTCACTAGGGTTTCCTACCGGGATACTTCAATAAACACATTAATCGGGCTTTCAGTAAACCTGCAGTGCGTCCGCCACCGGTGACGTGTGTCACTGTAATGACCGGTAGTTGGCGGATCGGGGGTACATTTATAATCTATAAATGTCTATATACTACATCTCTCCCTTTTTAACGGATTAGGAATTGCTTGGAATTAGGTAGTTACAAGTATTACAAGCCTTTAGTAGACTTACTCACTGCCTCGCCCAAGTGCCAACTAATTCTGTTTAGGGACCACTTCCAGGCGCCCTACACCAGACAGCTATGACAAGCACCAACACACAAAATGCTCGCTCAAAGATCTCGAGTACCAACAACACAACGCTCTTTACACTATGTCGATTACGACGTCTCGATAACAACCAAAGCTGTTTTGTATTATGATTTAATAATCCTCTATTTACTTAGTTTGCCTCAAGTTAATACAATTAGTAGTCAACATGAACAATTTGGTCTTCTATACTTATTTATGTATGTAAACACTTTATTGTACATAAAAACAAGAAAAACACATTACAAAGGAATAAGCATGTACAAAGGCGAACTTATCCCTTTAAGGGATCTCTTCCAGTTAACCTTTGAGCAAATGAGTGCTAAACAAATGTAAATGGTAGACAAACCAAGCAACATGTACAATACAAAAAGAGTAACTATAACTATACAATAATACACATGAAAATGCAAAAAAAAAAAAAAAAAAGAAAGACCAACAGAGAGAGAGAGATAGGTAACAGTCAATATAATACATATTACATAATATCTATATAAATACAAATACATAATATTCAACATAAATAAAATTATAATTATAGCAAAAACAGCAACCTAATCATTCGTTCGAAAGCCACAATTCCTTTAACTTCCCCTTGAGCGATGCGACGGACTGCGTCTGCCTTAGGGCGGGAGACAATTTATTCCATAATTTCACGGCGCGCACAGCAAAAGACATATCGTAAACGTGAGATTTATGCGGTGGGATTGATAAAGTCAGATTCGCACTTGACCGCAGGCGATGGCCACTACCATCCGCCATGTAAGAGAACTTCTCTGCAAGGTAAGGAGGAGAAGAAGGGATGAAAAGGACATTATACAAAAGACAAAGAACGTGCAAGTCTCTACGCTGACGGATCGGAAGCCATTTAAGTTGAGCGCGGTATTGAGACACATGATCAAACTTGCGGAGACCAAATATATACCTAATACAGACGTTTTGTAGGCGTTCTAGCTTGTCAAGCAGCTCCCCCCGGAGATCCAGGAAAGCAACGTCACCGTAGTCGAGAAGTGGCAGCAAAAGAGAGCGGGCAAGCATGATCTTCGTATGGAGAGGAAGAAAATTCTGCAGACGCCTCAAAGAATGAAGGGAAGCGAAAATTTTCCTACTGATCTCAGAAATATGAGGTGCCCATGACAAAGTTTGATCCATGGTAACGCCTAAATTTTTTACAGTAGAAGAGAAAGGTATAGGCGTACCATCAAAGACAATAACTGGCTTAGCTAGATCTGAGAGCTTGGAAATAAAATGTGGGCTTCCAACGACAATAGCCTGCGACTTCTTGGCATTCACCATCAAGCCAAAGGATGAAGCCCAAGCACGGATTGATTCCAGGTCCAAATAGATTTTAGAAACCAAGGCCCCAAAATCATCGATGCTGGCTGCCGCGTAAAGCTGCAAATCGTCTGCATAGAGATGGAACGAGGAAGAGAGTGACTTGGTAATTCCGTTAATAAAGATAGAAAAGAGTAATGGAGAGAGTATGCCCCCTTGAGGGACACCAGCAGACAGTTCGCACCAGCCAGAAAATCGGTCATCAACTCGAACCCGCTGTTGCCTCCCAAAGAGGTAATCACGAAACCAGGATAGTGAAGTTGGAGATATATTTAAAGTACTAAGTAAACTGAGAAGGATATCAAAATCAACAGTGTTAAAAGCACTACTAAAATCAAGGAGTACCAAAATAGTCACTTTCCTATTTTCAATATTAAGACGAATATCGTCGGTGATCTTAACCAAAGCTGTAGATGTGCTATGCCCAGGACGGAAACCGGATTGAAACGGGTTGAACAAATTATGTCTATTTAGATGTGATGAGAGACGTCGATTAACAAAGGATTCAATGATTTTGGATAAGACGGGAAGAATGGATATAGGACGATATTGTGAATAGGACGACGGATTAGGGGTTTTAGGGAGAGGAATTACATGGGCGCATTTCCATATTGAGGGAAACGTGCCAGAGGAGAAAGAAAAATTAATAATATGGGAAAGGATAGGAGCTATAGAATCCGCCACGAGCATAAGCATATCCAAGCTAAGATTATCCTCACCGACGGCTTTCGTCTTAATAGTCTTGAGAATGGCCAGGATTTCCTGCGGTGAAATATTATTAAGTACAAAAGGAGAAATATCAGGAGGTGGAGTATCGGCAAGAAGAGAGAGTGTCCGGTGCTTGACAGAAACGTCAAGTGCGACTGGAGATGTGCTGAAGTGTTGATTGATGGCGTCTAAGTCTAGAACGTCATTAGAAACTTGTTTGACTTTGCCCACTCCAAGTGATTTTAAAAAGTTCCATAATTTAGCAGGAGGACAATCATCAATTGACTTATGTATATATCTACGCCTAGCATCTCTACAAGTCCTATTGCACCTGTTTCGCAAGGAAACATAAGCAGTACGGTTATGCTCCGATGGATCATGCCTAAGTTTGACCCGAGCTCGGTCCCTTCTTGCCATCAGATCCTTGATGTCGGAGGTAAGCCAAGGCGCCGGGAAATGTTTGACACGTGTAGGCTTTAAAGGTGCGTGTCTATCAAAAGTCGCTAGCAACATGTCGTTAAAAGCCCTCACCTTGCCATCAATATCACCTGACTCCCTCAAACCCTCCCAATTTATTTGGCTAACATCAGAAAGAAGCGCCTGCAGATCGATGTGAGCAAGATTTCGACGCATAATAATTTTATGACGCCGCTTAGGGGGACGAATTTTAAAAGAAGCGTAAATTAAATCATGATTTGAGAAAGCACTCGCATTGAATTGTCCGTGACAAGAAACAAGATCAGGAGAAGAAGTGAAAATTAAATCTAAAAGTGAAGGAGGTCCATTATGTGGAAAATGGGTGGGACTGAGTGGTAAAATTTTAAGATTAAGAGAATTCGCGAGAGTATTTAGCTTAATAGAGCGATGGTCATTTTTGACGAGGCAAGTATTGAAGTCACCCATAATGATACTATGATCAAACTGTGGGGAAAGGTTAGTTAAGGTATTTTCAAGAGTGTCAAAGTAATCAACATTACAAGAAGGACTATAGAAAACTCCAAGGAGAACTTGACTGTGGTGTAATGTTACATTCAAAAATAAATATTCCGAAGAGTTGGAATAGACTGTAGGTGACTGCGCAACCACTTGACAAGCCAAATCGCCTCTTATGTATATGGCAACACCACCTCCTCGAACCACGTTGTTTCCGCCATCATTAAATCCGGTTCTGTCATTCCGAATTAAACGGTAACCGGGCAGAGGGTATAGAGTAGATGGAAGTGACGGTTTCAACCACGATTCAGAAATCAGAATCGCGTGTATATTTTTGTTGTCGAACGATGCAAGCAAGTCCGAATAATGGGCTGGAACGCTCTGAGCATTAATATGTACAATATTAAAGTTTTTTGCGGCAGCGTGGAAAGTACAGTGCAGTCGCTCACGCAAATCTGGCATATCGGAGACATCGCTCAAGGAGTCATAAATGCTGGAAGAAGATAAAGAAAGAAACTCGCTTTCTAAACTAGCATCAAAAACGTCTGACATCGTGAGTAGCTGTAATTGAAATAATACCTGTTAAATAATAAATAACTATGTATTATAATATATATATATATATATATATATACACTACAACAATAATAATATATGTATACACCTTGTAAGTATGTAAGTCTAGCTAGACTTACTCTTACTTTTATCATAAACAAGAATGTTAACATTCTCCTCATTTACTCGCCAGTGCTGTACCAGACATATTTTAAAAGAATGAAGACAAAAATATGATATTAAAACATGACGGAACAAAATTCACATTAACAAATAAAATAAAATAAAATAAAATGCACATCTATTCAAAACACTCAACATGAAGTAAAACTGTCGGTAAAACTAATAGAAAAATACACCTAGAAATAAAACGCCAGTTACGCAGCTGTCATAAATGACATTGACAGTTTACCATTACATTGTACGACATGAAATATTTTTGTGCAGCAAGATTTACAAGATTTGGAATGGAAACTATAAGTTATCTGTGACTAATAACTAAGAATTTATGTCGGTAGAAACGGAATTGAAAAATAATGTTGTACATTACTGGCTACACAAGGACATAACAATTAACAGCTCACGGAGGAGCAAGAAACACAGAAAATAAATTAAGATGCACAATTCATTACGAAGACAAACACAACTGCTAGTGACGGACCTTAGGGTCGACAGGGCTTCTTCTGGCGCTACGATTTGGACGAGGCTTCGATGCAGGCCCAGCGGGGGCCGGCGCGGCAGGCGCCGGCTGACCAGCCGGGACAGGACGGGGCGCGGGCGCACCAGCCGGGGTTGCCGTATTAGTTTGCCGTAACGTACCGCTGGTTTGCGGTTCGGGGGGCAAAGCTTGTGTTGGTTCAACGGACTCTGAAGGAGCTCGAATTTCCCGAAGTTCCGCCATGGTGGCCACCTTATGGCGCGTTCCGTCTGCACTCAGCACCACCACACGACCATCATCAGTCCAGCTTCCCTTCATTCCGAACACACGTCTAGCTTCAAGAAAAACAGCATGCCGCGAACTAGTCAAGAACTCGGAGAGTGTAAAACCTGATCCCTTCAGCAATTTTTTGGCAGACCACACAGCATTCCGAGTACGCAGACAAAAGAATTTGATTAGAATTGCTCTGGCCTTTGAGCCTTTTTTGATCTAATATCTTTATTTTAATCATACCCACTATTTTCCTATATCCAATGGAAACTTCTATGCCGCTCTCCATATCCCGTTGACAACTTTTTTTTTTCGTTTATTTTTAATATTTATTTCAAATTTTTTGTTACTTTTATTTACTGTTTAGTTAATTTATATTTTTTCATCTCATACAAAATGTTTCTAAGATATTTATTAAGTATTTACTCATGTGCTAGCTAGAAAGCTATTTATATTTGAAAATTTACAATATCTACCAGCGCTTCTAAACAAGGCTTCCTAGGAGAAAGAAGCGCCTCAATAAAACTCACAGATTGCCTTTTTAATATTTCTATCAAGCCTGTCAGCAAAAGATATAAATTAGTTCAAAGATTTTAATGAATGTTTTTCCGAGCTTACTTTCCTTATCGTAAAGAGCCGTTAGTATGTGTACTTCTAAACCAGTGATAGTTCTCGACATTAGTGACTTGAAACAACATTCCTGAGAACATACTTGAAAATAATATTCTAAAATCAAGTCAAATTTAAAATTTAATTCGTTTTACACACAACCCTTTAGAACTAGTTCTGCAATATAAACTTGCCCTGAACCTTGTTTCATACATAACGGTATAGAGGATGCACAAAGGATACTGTATCGAAGTCGCGTCTGCGTGCAATATGCTGTGTAGTCGCCGGTCAGTCTGTCGCAGCTAACTTTTAATCGGTGATCAGGAACCAATTTTTCTCATTCAGTAAATGATGGCGATCACGTTGAAGTCGAAATTACATGGTACCAATTTTTGTTTTTCTGTAATATTTTTTGTTTTGAAAATAACTTTTAATTGGAAATTATTGTTACCCTACTAATAGTTTAGTCTATGAGCTTAAAACCCCTTTCAAAAAGCAGTTTCATATCAAGATTAAACTTATGAGTAATAAGTTGTCATTGTCAAATGCATAACAAAGTCAAAATACGAAATAAAAATTGTCTGAAAGCGTAAATATCGGAAAGATACAAAAATCATGCCTGAGCCATATCCGTTTTCGAACATCGAGCGTTACGATATGATTCGTTTGTCAATACAAACTAACAGCTCACGACGGACTCAAGAATTGTTCCACGCGATTCATCCAAACGTACCAATTCCCACACACAGTCTCATAAATCGCCTAAAACAAAACCTGCGTGACTTCGGCCAGTTCACAGTACCAGGGCACGCTCAAGCACCAGGCCGACCTCTGCGTCATCCTGAAAACCTGGATAGACGCATCTTACAGTACTTTGCTCGGGATCCCCGTAGGAGCACTAGGCAAGCAGCGAGAAGATTTCATGTGAGTCAATCCTTCGTGTGGCGACTACTTAACTCGTCCGAATTGCATCCTTTTCACTTTCGGCCCGTACAAGATATTTTAGCACCGGATTTAGAGGGAAGGATGGCATTCTGTCAGTGGTATCTTGAAAATCTCGAAACTAATATCCTGTGGTCGGATGAATCGACCTTCATGCGGGTTGGCCAATTTAATGTCCACAATGAACACTTTTGGGCTGCGGAAAATCCACGTCTCACCAGAAGAAATGCTTTCCAACTGCGATTCACCGTTAATGTGTGGGCAGGGATCATTAATGGCACTGTAATTGGACCCCATTTCATTGAAGGCACTTTACGCGGAGGAAACTACCTGAACCTGTTGAGGCATGTGGTCGAAGAGCTATTGGAAGAAGTGCCACTGCAGTCTTTACAGAATTTACATTTCCAGCACGATGGTGCCCCTGCACATTATGAACGTAGGGTTCGCGATTTCCTAAACGGAGAGTTCCCTGGGCGGTGGATCGGCCGCGGCGGCCCCATCCCGTGGCCTCCACGTAGTCCAGATCTCACTCCATTAGATTTCTATCTGTGGAGTGATGTCAAGCGTATTGTTTATGAACAAGAGGCCAATACCGTAGAGGAACTCCGCCAAAGAATTATAAGTGCATTCGACGAAATACGGGAAAACCGTTATGTTCTTAACAGAATAAAACAGAACCACAGGCGTCGAGCGGAACTCTGTCGAGAACAAAACGGTGGTCATTTTGAACATTTATTAAATTATGTTTAAGATTAAGTTTTCTCCGTTTTTGAGTTAGAAGTTGTTTGAATTTTATTTTATTATACGGTTATTAAATGATTTTCGTTTCACTTATTCACATTCATTACGTTAGCCAAGCCAACAGATTATTAAATGAGCTTAATGTTAATATCGTACCAATTATTCATATTATTGTCGAGTCTTGGTGGAATCGGTGTAGGGAAAAGTTTGTTGACATAAGATCTATTGAGTTTCCCGCCAAAGTGATGACACTTGACATATCTCTACTTTACTTCAATAAGAATGTAGGATGACCAAGTATCCAGTGGTAACTGATTTCAATAAAACCATTAATTAAAATACTTAAACAGCAAGGTAATTGCGTGAGACATCATCTAATAAATTAGATTTTAGCTGTTTATCAATATTTTTCAACTCCTGATCACCGATTAAAAATCATCGTGTATAAAGGACAGGAAAAAGTACTGGAGTAGAAAAAATACTTATTGTAGCATTTAACTGATTCTGATTTGAAGCGATCTCTTAACTTAGAAAAGACCTCGTAATCTATTAAGTTGTTGTATTTTTTCCACTTTATCCACGCTTGATTTTTATTTTTAAATATATGGATTAATGCAGGTGAAAACCAGCATGGAAATTTATCGGAGGCCATTTTTTTATACGGGACGTTATCTTTGATGATTGTATAGATACGTTCATAAAACAGAGACACAGCAGGTTCTGCTGGTAAATTATTTAGGAGGTCGTGCCAAGGAATTGATATAATTTCTTCATTAATAATTGTGTAGTCGGCTTTGTCGAAACAGTGTCTGTATTTTGGTCGTGATATCCAGGTATTATTTTTAATATTCGTTAGCGGCACTAGGGCATAAAATGGAGGATGGTGGGGGTCAGGGGGGACAAGAGGGATGGGAGCTGGTGAACATATACAATCTGCGTTATCTGAAAGAAATAAATCCAGGATTTTACCACTAGCGTTTCGGAATACGTTAAGTATATTGAGAAAGATTAAATAAATTAATAAAGTTAATAAGGCATTTCTCGTGAACGGATAAGTGATCACTTGGGTGTACGATTGAGTATTGTCCGTGGTCTTGCCATACTAGTGTAGAATAATTGTAATCACCCACAATCCAGTAACTAGAAATATCAGATTGTAACTGCTCTCAGGTTGCGCTCTGGTCACATTCCATCTAAATTGTTCTCATTTTTGATGAAAAAAGATCCTTCGCCACTGTGCGATGATTGTGGAGTGGTTGAAGATGTTCTACATTTATTGATGGAGTGTGTTCGGAACGATTCAGTGAGATCCAAATATTTTAATAATAATTCCTTTGAAGTCGGTCTTGTGAATATCAGCATTTTGGCTTCGCCCATATCGGATGAAGCTGAAATGCTGTACAATCTAGCCGATTTAGCGTTAGTGGTTCCTAAGTAGTGATTTATTTGTTTCCTTTTTGTATTTTGTTTGTAAACTGTTTTTACGGGGCGATGTGGTCGCTTAGCGACAAAGCCCTTTCAATAAATAAAAAAAAAAAAAAACCTGCAGTCAGGTTTTGGCTTTTATTTCAATTTAATTTGCAAACTTATCGACTAATATCGCATGGACAAGTATCTACGACCGGAGCGGTTCGACGGCGACCCGTCGCAAAGCTCGGCGGCCGCAGAGTGGTCGCACTGGAAAAAAACCTTCTTTTTTAAATTTTCTTGCGGCGCAGAATCCGGCCACCACAGACGGGGTCAAGCTGACGATACTGATTAACCACATCTCTCCAAATTTTTATAGTCACGTAAGCGATTGTCAAACATATGAACAGGCTTTAAGCCTCTTGCACCGACTGTATGTAAAACCTAACAATATTCTCTACGCACGTCATGCTCTTGCCACGCGAAGGCAGCATAGCCACGAGACTATTGACACGTACATCCAGGCATTAAAACAATTGTCCAAAGACTGTAATTTCACCGATGTCGACAGTAAGACAAATCGAGACGATAACATTCGTGATGCTTTTATAGCTGGCATCTCTTCGACTAAAATAAGAGAGCGACTCCTGGAAAATCTCAACTTAACATTAGACGAAGCGCATAACCAGGCACGTTCCTTGGAAATGGCTGAAGTTAACACACTGCAGTACGACACCATACCTGTGAACGCAATCAACGAAAACTTGAATTCTGTCCCCAGCGGAAATGCTTCTGCCGCCACGCCGACCTTTCTGAACCGATCAAACCGTAAATGCTTCTTTTGTGGGGGTCGGGTGCATCCACGCAAAACGTGCCCTGCCTTCGATGTTACGTGCCAGATATGCAGTAAGAAAGGGCATTTCGCAAATGTCTGCCGGAGTAAAAACCTTATCAGCGCTGCCATGACAGATCAGGAGGTCGTTAACGCTTGTATCATTGCCGCATCACCAGCATCGCTTCGCAAAGCTACCGTGCCTGCGTATATTAAAGGAATTAGAGCAGAAGCATTATTAGACACTGGTAGTTCAAAAAGTTTTATCAATTTTGAATTTTCCAAATTGTGCTCATTGAAGCTAAAACCCAGTCAACAGACAATATCCATGGCCTCTCTTAACCATACATCATCAGTCAAAGGAGAAACTTGCCTCTCACTTACCCTGGGTAAACACACGTACGAAAACATCCAACTACTTGTAGTAGATAACCTGTGCTCCGATATGATCATAGGACACGACCTACTAGCATTCTTCCCTTGAATTCGCATTCGGTGGTCCAAAAGAACCTCTCGTCGTCTGTAATGTGGCTGAAGCTTCCGTTCCTGCTGAGCCTCTTTTCACCAACTTAACTCCTGAATGCAGACCAATCGCTATCAAGTCTCGAAGATACACTGATGACGACAGACGCTTTGTTGAGGAAGAGGTGAAGAATCTCCTAAACGAAGGCATCATCGAAGAGAGCAGGTCACCATGGCGAGCACAGGTGCTCATTACAAAGAACGCTAACCACAAGAAACGCCTTGTTATCGATTATTCAAGAACAATAAATCAATTCACTGAACTAGATGCATATCCACTTCCCAAAATAGAGGAATTGATTTCAAAAGTAGCCAAATATTCTGTTTTTAGCGCCATTGACCTGAAAAGTGCATATCATCAAGTTCCAATCTTGCCGGAAGAAAAACCGTACACTGCATTCGAAGCCGCTGGAAATTTATATCAGTTCCGTCGTATACCTTTTGGCGTGACCAATGGGGTTGCCAGTTTTCAAAGAACGATTGATTGGCTTATTCGTACGGAGAAGCTTGAAGGTACATTCGCTTATCTAGATGATATAACGATTTGCGGAAAGGGTCCGGGAGAACACGACAAAAATTTGCAAAATTTCCTTACGGCCGCTAAAAAGTATGGCCTAACACTTAATGAAACTAAATCCATATTCAAACAAACTTCAATTAACATACTCGGGTATACAATCTCGAATAATATAATAGCCTTAGACGCCGGCTGGGAGGACGTCCTGTCGCAAGCATTACACTCCATACGCTCACTTCTATGCACTACTACGAACTGCACTCCGCATGAAAGAATGTTCCGCCATTCTAGGAGATCTGCAAACGGAGATTCGATTCCAACATGGCTAACGAGCTCAACCAAAGTGCTTATGCGACGTTTTGACCGGAGAACTAAATATCAACCATTAGTCGAAGAAGTGGAAGTGCTGGAAACTAATCCCGCCTACTCCTACGTAAGGACAATGGACGGTCGGGAAACAACTATATCTAACCGTCATTTAGCGCCTCTAGGGAGCAACAGCAACGATTTCTCCGCAGATGATGACTTTGTGGACGCTGAGACCGAAAGATCACAGTCCCCACCATTAAGCTCGCCCCCTCGTACGCCACCTGCCTCACCGCTGGCAACTCCTTCCTCGCCGCCCACGTCGGAAACTCTGCAAGAGACGCCCGAGCATGCAAGCCCTAATAGAAACGAACCAGTGGTCGCGGAGCCATTAAGGAGGTCGAGCAGAACCCGAAACCAGCCGAAGTTCTTACTCGACTACATATGGTCGGGGTGAATGTAGTGATACTCTTTGTACATTTGATTTTTATAATTTATATATGTCATATCCTTATGTCAAGTTTTGCGAATTAAAACCTGCAGTCAGGTTTTGGCTTTTATTTCACATATGTCATTGTCAATCAAATGCGAAGTGCCGTGTTATTTTGTGGATCTTTTTTGTTTGAAAATACATTTAATTCACGTTTAAAACCCAAAGAATTGAATAGCAGTATGTTCATAATATTTTAATTTATACAATTGGAAAGTTACTCATCATATGGAAACACAGTCCGAGTATACAACAATACAATACAACTGATTTTAAGCGAGGATAGTTGCCGACACAGCTGCCGACGATGCCGCTGGAGGGTCAGGACGCGGGTTTGTAACTTTGATTAATATATTTTCACTGTTTATAACGAGTAAGAAAAGAAGTAAAATCATTTATATTGCCACACACAAATTATTTGCGTCCACATGTTAACAAACAGGAAGTAATTGTATGCTAGGTTAGTCAGGGGTTCCCAAACCTATGTCTTGGGCAGCCAATTTATACTTCAGTATTACTATTTCATGAAGAGGATCCAGCAGTAATAGAACAAATGATGTAGAGCCTAGCAAATAAAAGTAGAGAAGTTGGTCTGGAAATCAATGCCAGTAAAACAAAACTGATGACAAACTCAAGGGATACAGACGTTATGATAGACGGCAACAAGATTGAATATGTCAAAGAATATAGTTACTTAGGACAGATAATATCCCCTTCAGATGAAACGACAAAAGAAATAAACAGGTGAATAGCCCAAGGATGGAGAAAGTACTGGTCACTGAAGGAAATAGTGAAAAGTAAGGATCTACACAATCACATAAAAAAGAAAACATTTGAGACCTGTATTCTACCAGTTCTTACTTATGGCTGTGAAACTTGGTCAACAACACTTCATCACAGGGAAAGGCTAGCAAAATGCCAACGTGCCATGGAAAGAAGCATGCTAGGGTTAAATATCAAAGACAGAGTCAGGAACGCAGACATAAGAACAAGAACAAAACTCACAGACATTCTTGCCCGCATAGACGTCCAAAAATGGAGATGGACTGGACATATGCTACGCCACCCCATTAACAAATGGAGCAAGCAAGTCACCCTCTGGCAACCAAGAGTCGGTAAAAGAAGTAGGGGTCGTCAAGTGAGGAGATGGGAAGATGACTTGAAACAGACAGCGGGACCATTCTGGTTGAGAGTAGCAAGGGACAGGACCCATTGGAAGGAATTAGAGGAGGCCTATGCCAAAAGGCACACTGAACTTAGGGATTTCTTGTAACCCTAGGTTTAGGAATAAAAGGCTATTATTATCATATTATATTATATTACTATTTATACAAGCAACATTAGCTAAATATCATTGAGACTCATCCTCGCTTTGTGTACCTCACTGACCCTGTGATACTGTTTCTTTTTTTTATTGTGATTTGGTTGTCTCTTTTGTCTACGCAGGCATATTGTTCCCAATGAGTATTAAATCTATAATAGTTGTATGCAATGTAAGTTATGCCCTTCTGTCAAAAATTTCATTTTTATGACAAGATTTTATAGCCGACTGTACTTTTATTTGAACACACATCAATTGCTCACAGAAACCATTCTAAGAGCCCAAACACGATATGATTGCTTTATTTATTACGGAGTTCCTATGGCCACCTTCCAGCTCCATCATCAGATCAGCTCCACGTCATCATAATATTGCATTGTCACAATTTCAGCTCAATCGGAAACCAGAAAGTGGGTTAAATTTAGCTTGCATAATTCTATTACAATGGGACAGGTGAAAGTAAATAAAAGTTTGTAATTATAAATAGCCATCATTCATTTTGATCATTAAATTGACCAAAAATGGTCCAAATATTGTTGCAGCATCTGTTACCCACCCTCTGGAGGCAGCGTGCGTGAAGCACGAGCCGGAGTGGGACAGTGACGACGCGGACTATGAGCTGAGCGAGGAGCACGAGCCGGGCCCCGTTGTGCTGAAGGAGGAGGTGGAGCTGGGCCCCGTGGTGCTCCAGCCGCCCGATGCGGTCTACGCGCTCAGAGGTCAGCTACTTGACTACCCCTACTACTACCTCTTTTTATTATTATTTCGTATATTCATTTAATTTCTTAGGTTAAGTTTTTTTACAATAAATTTATATAAAAAGTAAAATACAACAAAGTAATTACAAAATATAAATACATTATAAAAAAACCTAACCTAGGGTGCCGCCGGCAGCGGGGCGGGGCCCAGGCTACCGGTGGTTAGGGCTGCAGAGAGAGGAACCTCCTGACGATGCGCGCCGTGTCCAGGAGTACATATTATTATTATTATTATTTATAATGAGGCAGGCAGTCTAACAACTGATAGTGCCTATATCCAGCGATCTGTGTCTTGAGATCGTTGCTCAGTGGTATGCTTGTCTAATTTATTCTTAAAATTATTGACGTTAGGTGCTGAAATTACATCCTCGGGGAGTTTGTTCCAAGCACTCACAACTCTATTGCTCAGAAAGTGTTTATGAGGGTTGTTGTGCGACCTGCAGGCAACTAGCTTTAGGTGATGACCACTCAGTCGGGTATTGTTGTTGCGTACAAATATTTCGCAAAAGTCCTTGAGGTCATAATGCCCAGTCAGAATCTTGTACGTTTCGATCAGGTCTCCACGTTCCCTGCGGCTCTTCAAGGTTGTTAGCTTCAGCGCCTGCAGTCTATCTTCATATGATTTATTTTTTAATTCCCGTGGTACTTTGGTGAAACTACGCTGAACTTTCTCCAGCATCTCAATGTCTTTAACAAAGTAAGGACTCCAGGCTTGGCAAGCGTATTCCAATAAGGGTCTGATATAGGTCTTGTGTATCTATTTGTCTTGTGGTCTTGTGGTCTTGTGTATGTATTTATACACTATAATCCGTTACCAACCACTGGTTTACATAAATTTATGATTTTATTTTACTTGTGAATAAAACTACCTGTTAGATATCATGCTTTTTATAGCCAACTAGCTTTTGCCCGCGACTACGTCCGGGGAACGTATGGAAGCAACCTCGTACAACACGATAGATATCCACCTAATCACCTTAATTAATAAAAGGGATTATTTAAAGCGCCTAAGCAAATGTAAGAGCAATTGTGATTTTCGTCTAATCATTACATTTTCTACAGGGTCATCAATGGGTCAATTGCAAAAAAAATGTACATAGTTAAGGGCTTTAATTAAAACAAATGTTAATTGATTCCTTTGTGTGACGAAAGTTACCCATACATTTTGTATGACTAACTTTCGTCACACAAAGGAAGCGATCGTATTTAATGTTAACTAAGCCTTTAACTATGTACAATTTTTTTGCAATCGACCACAATGTCATCATGAATTACTTATTCACTTTTATTTTTATTTATTTTTTTTATTTTTATTTATTTAAGGATTACCAACAGATAACACATCACACTATAACATAGTATAAGTACACAAATGACAAACAGGATGCTTATCCAATTATAGGTAACCACGGCTAACAACCTTTCAATCTTTTTAGGGATAATTTCCAGGATGAAAACTATTCTATGTCCTTCCTCGGATCTTAAACTATCTCCATGCCAAATTTCATCAAAATCGATCCAGCGGTTTAAGCGTGAAGAGGTAACAGACAGACAGACAGACACACTTTCGCATTTATAATATTAGTATGGATGTAAAGACATGGCTTTGCAATGCGTGTTAAATTTGACGTGGCCCTCGCGCTGGCAGCTTTCTCGCGCAAAGAATTGTCATCGCAATACAACGCGGGCATGCTGCCTGTGTGATGGGCACGCTGCCAAAAGGGCCATGTTTTTATAATACTTTAAAATCGTTTTAGCCTAAGCTTTTAGTATAAGTTTATTTGTATTTTTAATGTTTTCTTGTAAACAAATTTTTCCTTTGATATTTCGGTACATAATTTTTTTTGCCCATCCCTATCATATGTCATTGTTAATCAAATGCGAAGTGCCGTGTTGCCCGTGTTATTTTGTGTAGTGTACTACTTTGGATCTTTATGTTTGAAAATACATTTAATTCACGTCTCATCATCATCATCATCGTGACGACGCGTTTGGCTCGGTTGGTAGACGCCTGCCTACTGAGTCGGCGGTCCCGGGTTCGAATCCCGGCCGGGGCAAATATTTGTGCAAAATATTTGTTCTTGGGTCATGGATGTTATCTATATATGTATTTATATATTATGTATATCGTCGTCTAGTACCCATAGTACAAGCTTTGCTTAGTTTGGGACTAGGTCGATTTGTGTATGATTGTCCCTTAATATTTATTTATTTATTTACATTTAAAAAAAAAAAAAAAAAAAAACATATCAGCCTATAGACGTCCACTGCTGGACAAAGGCCTCCCCCAAAGTTCTCCACAACGATCGATCTTGTGCCGCCCTCATCCAATTTCTACCCGCGATCTTAACTAGGTCATCGGTCCACCTTGTTGGAGGCCTTCCAACGCTGCGTCTTCCGGTCCGCGGTCGCCACTCAAGAACCTTTCTGCCCCAACAAATACAAATACAAATACAAATTCTTTATTGGTAACACCAAGTTACATGTCAACAATTTTAAGCATAGGTAGGTAGTTACTTATTTCACAAATTAATTTAATTTATGGTTATCACATTGTCTACATTTTCCACATTATTAATTGCGATAATAAATTCGTACGATATTATTATAATACATTTGACTAGCTGACGTGGTTATTTATAATATTAACATGTTTCTAATTCTACAAGTTATTTATAGTATTAAATTACTGAATGGGAAGCTCGTATAACTCGTCGATCGAATAAAATGTATGGTCAAGCAGCCATTTACGTAACCTCGACCTAAATACCGCCGTGGAAGTTGCATCCCTTTTAATTGTGTCCGGCAGCCTATTATAAACCGCCGGGCCCATGACGTATACAGATTTCTCTGACTTACGCAGTCTGTGTGCGGGCGTTACCAGGAGGTGGGCAAACTTGTCGCTGCGCATTGCGCGGGATGCATTAACTCCGCGCTCACGGAAAACGGCCAAGTTATTGTGTGTAAAGAGAGCTACCTGGTAGATGAGCTCGCAGGGAAGGGGCATAATGTTTAACTCCTTAAACAAGTCTCTGCACGACACATCATCATTAACGCCTATAATGGCTCGTATCGCCCGCTTCTGCATTCTAAAGGCTCGCCCGGCGTCCGCAGCTCGTGCCCACAGCTCCACACCGTAGGTAAGGAGACTGTGGACCGTCGCGAAATAACAAGACAATACTACGCTGCGCGACGCTGCGCGACGCTGTGGCGGCTAAGCGGCGAAGTCCATAGCATGCGCGGCCCAGCTTGCAGCAGAGCTCGTCGATGTGGTGGTCCCAGGTAAGCGCACTATCGATATGAAAGCCCAGAAGTTTCGTTGTTTGGACCATCTGCAGGACAGTTTGTTCGTCAGCAGTGACTACACAGATTGGTGGTGGGGAGCCATTGAGCTGGAAGGAGACAAACATAGTTTTTTCCCTGTTTAAGGCAAGGCCGTTCAATTGAAACCACAACTCGAGCCTCCTGACTACGGAGGTCAACTTTAGTTGTAACTCCCGTGACGTTGGCGCGGTTACTACGGCGGCCACGTCGTCAGCGTACATATATATTTCTGCTTCATCCACGGCACCGGGCAGGTCGTTGAGCAATAAGCTGAAAAGGGTATTCGACAGGCACGAGCCCTGTGGCACACCAATCGCATTCGTCATTTCAGATGATTTAATCCGGCCGCTGTCACCGACAACCACCTGCGACCGATGCGACATAAAAGACGTCAGTAAGGATAAGACGGGGCCGCGTATACCGTAGAAGCGAAGTTTGTTGGTGATAAGGTTGTGGTCGGCTGTGTCGAACGCGCGCGAGAGGTCGCAGCACAGCAGCGCGACGTGCTGGCCCGCCTCGCGCGCGCTCAGCACGCGCCACACCACTTCACGCACCAGGTCGGTGGTGGCACGTCCGGCTCTGTACGCGTACTGCCTATCCGTTATAACGTTTAATTCACTAATAAAGGATAGGAGCCTTTTATTTAGACCCACTTCGAAAATTTTACTAATAACGGGAACGAGCGATATCGGCCTATATGATTTCATATCGGATTTTTTACCTTTTCCTTTGAAAAGCGGAGATATTTTCACTCTTTTCAGAGGCGTAGGGTATGCGCCCTCCTTGATACAGGTATTGAATAGGTAGGCTACGACATACGCTATTTGTCGGACAACATATTGCAGGAGATTGGGTGACATGCCGTACAGATCTGTGCTATTCTTTGGGGCTATATGTCTGTTTAATATTATGATAACCTCGTCGGGGGAGAACAGAGTAAGCCGTAGTGAAGAGTCGCTTTGGTGCGCAACAGCGCACAGAGCGGCGTGCGCGCTCGCAACATCGGCCGGCGGCGCACCGCATCTACTGGCAGCTGTCGTGAACTCTGTATTTAATGCGTTTACTAATTGTTGTTTAGTGTCGTAGGCTACTCCGTCGGCGTTTCGTAGTATTTCTGTGTAGTCAACCCTATCGCGACTACGTCGCCCGAGTTCTGCAGATATTATGTTCCACATACATTTAACCTTATTTGGGTGATCACGAATAATTTTGGAGTAGTGATTGGTACGTTTCTCTTTTAGCATGACGTTATATTTTGTTGAGTAATTCTCGGCTATATTTGCCAATTCTATGTTATCAGGGAACACTTTTTTAAGTTGTAATATGTCAAATAATAAGTTTTTTAGATTATGAATATCGCTATCGATCCAGGTGTTGAATTTTGAACTGCATGATTGTTTACGTATAGGAAAACATATGTTAAATTTGTCTAATATTATATTGGTTAGGGTTTGCGCAAGCGCATGACAACAGCGCCCCGACCGCTCCACCACAGCGGTCCAGTCGATTGACCCGAGTGCATTTGCGAAATTAAATTTATTTGCTTGACTCATCGACCGTCGCTCGACGCAGGGCGGCGGCGGCGCGGTGGCGCGCGCGATGTGCACGCGCTGCGCGTCGTGGTCGCTAAGGTGCGCCGCGACGCCGGCGACGCTCGTGATGCGGTGTGAGGGGAGGTTACTGTACACATGGTCCAATAATGTCGCAGTGTTTCCCTCTACCCTTGTTGCAAATTCGACCGCTTGAGAAAAATTATGTCTAGATAAAATATCAATTAGTTCTTTTTGGATCTTAGATTTTTTTAATATATTTATGTTGATATCACCCATTATAATTGCATCAAGTTCTTCATTACATATTTTAGTTAATAATTTATCAAATAATTTAAGGTAAGTAATATCGTCTGTTTGGTTTGAGTGATATATTGCAACGACCAATATATTTTCTTCGACA
The DNA here is from genome assembly GCA_947623375.1 of Apotomis capreana. Classification (NCBI taxonomy): domain Eukaryota; kingdom Metazoa; phylum Arthropoda; class Insecta; order Lepidoptera; family Tortricidae; genus Apotomis; species Apotomis capreana. The sequence continues at coordinate 1,103,818 of OX392523.1, read as the reverse complement.
AGTTGTACGGCACACACGTCATACAGCTGCTCGACTGACAAATCACAATAATCCTGTTTATTGATAACCTTAATGCCGGTACGCGCGTAGATGCAACTTCCACCATGGCCGACTGTTGATCTACAAAAATGTGAAATTAGGTCGAAGTTATTAAGTGTTACTGACACTAGTTCGTGACTTCGAAGCCAATGTTCGGTCATTATTAAAATATCACAGGTTAACTCCTTTGTTAGTAATACCTCTATTTTTTTAGTTTTATTGGTTAAGCATCTAATGTTCTGGTGGCACAGGACTAGATGGTCTTCCTTCTAAGTGTCGATCCGCGAGCGAGAGTGGTGCGATGGCGGCGCCGGCGTCGCGGGGCTGGTCACGTTGGTGCTGATGGGCGAACGCGCTTCTCGGGCGCCTGGCGACGTGTCGATACCACTCGTTGACTTTAATTGCCTAATGTAGTGTGCGGGAGCGAGAGGAATCAGAGATAGTGGCTGGTGAGTGATTCGGTCCGGTGTTCTCGTATCGCTCGCCCCGCTGTGAGCGGGGACGCACGAGAAACCACTCCGAGAAACGAACGCGCGGAGGCCACACCGCCGGCGTGTTAAAAAGGTCAAACAGGTTTTCGGGGATGCCAATAACAAAAGATGCATGTCTTGCCGAGCGTATGGTACGTTTTTCTACATAATATTCCGGGCATTTCGCAATTTTGTTTAAGAACTTTGTTAGTTGTTCTACTGTTGTGTCCGGAAGAAAAGACCAGGCCTGAATGTATTTTAAAGGCTCAACCGTTCTTAAGACGTCGTCCTCTTTACCAGATCCGACGATTACTGCACGTCTTTGTCTGCGTTTATTATTTTTATTTAACACTTTATGCCACCTTTCTTCAGATTGCTCAGGCAGGAAATCGTCATTTTGTATAGAAGTTGAGTCGTCATTGTTTTGAATTGGTGTACTTGCGAGATCAGTTGCTGGTTTTGTGGCCATACCCGACGACGGCGCGCTCGTGCTAGGTCGGTTGCACTCGGGAGTCGCGCATTGCGATAAGGTTTCGCGCGCTTCATCGGTGCATCGCTTACGCGCAGCGCTGGACTGGTTTTGTATGGCGGCGCCCGCTTGTATACGCGCCTGCCGCACCGGGCGCTGCAGCGCTGGCGGGGCTGATGAAGCCGGTACTGGTGATGAGCGGGTAGTTTTGGACTTTTCGCTGGCAACGTCTGAATTTGGTTGGTTAATCACCTTACTTTGCGCTTGGATAATGTGATTTTGTTCTGTTATTTTAGTTTCCAGTGCGGTTACCTTTTTCACAAGCACAGTCACTGTTTTTTGCAATTCACGAATAGCGGTTTCAAGTGTTTTTTGCGACATTTTCACAACGTTAACGATTTAATAAGTGCGGCGAGTTTACACACAAGCAACCCGACCGAGTGCGCGGTAACCGAGTTTAGTATTAGCTTAAACTATCGGCCATCGATTCTACGAGCAATGTGCCAATTCACGTCTAGTATCTTCATAATATTTTAATTTATACAATTGGAAAGTTACTCATCATATGGGATCACAGTCTGAATATACAACAATACCTACAACTGATTTTAAGCGAGGATAGTTGCCGACACAGCTGCCGACGATGCCGCTGGAGGGTCAGGACGCGGGTTTAAAACTTTGATTAATATATTTTCACTGTTTATAACGAGTCTACGCATCATTTCATTGGGCATAATGTACTAAAAGTAAGTAAAAGCGATTTATATTGCCACACACAAATTATTTGCGTTCACATGATAAGTAGTTGTATGCTAGGTTAGTCAGTAGTTCCCAAACCTGTGTCTTGGGCAACCAATTCATACATAATGACATTTGCTAAATATCATTGAGACTCGTCCTCGCTTTGTGTACCTCACTGACCCTGTGATACTGTTTCTTTCTGATTGTGATGTGGTTGTCTCTTGAACTTTTATCTACACAGGCATATTGTTCCCAATGAGTATTAAATCTATAATAGTTTTATGTAATGTAAGTTACGCCTGACGAAATTAGTTTCTGTCAAAAAAAAATATGGCAAGCTTTTATAGCCGACTGTACTTGTATTTGAACATCCATCAATTGCTCACAGAGATAATTCTATAGAGCCCAAACATCGATATGATTGCTTTATTTGTTATGGAGTTCCTATGGCCACCTTCCAGCTCCATCATCAGATCAGCTCCACGTCATCATAATATTGCATTGTCCTACGATTTGCATATTCCTGCGAAATTTCAGCTCAATCGGAAACCAGAAAGTGGGTCAGATTTAGCTTGCATAATTCCATTACAATGATCACGTGAAAGTAAATAAAAGCTTGTAAATAGCCTTCATTTATTTTGATCATCAAATTGACCAATAATGGTCCAAATATTGTTGCAGCATCTGTTACCCACCCTCTGGAGGCAGCGTGTGTGAAGCACGAGCCGGAGTGGGACAGTGACGACGCGGACTATGAGCCGAGCGAGGAGCACGAGCCGGGCCCCGTTGTGCTGAAGGAGGAGTTGGAGCTGGGCCCCGTGGTGCTCCAGCCGCCCGATGCGGTCTACACGCGCAGAGGTCAGCTACTTGACTACCCCTACATTGTTTGACCCTTGACGATATGTACAACCCGATGGCAAGCCAGCGGTAGTTGTAATCTGTGTACACTGTTGAACTAGTATATCACTACAATATTCATAAGATTGGTTAGAAACTTGTGGTCCATATGGCTTGTCCCCGTGGCCTGGACTGCTTTTACATAATACTTATTCCATTATGTTATAATTTATTAACCATTACAAAATTCTTCACAAGTGTGGCTTGCTCTTTTAAGTTATACACTATAATCCGTTGCCAACCACTGGTTCACATACATTTATGAATATTATTTTACTTGTGAATAAAACTACCTTAGATATCATGCTTTTTATAGCCAATGTAAAGACATGGCTTTGCAATGCGTGTTAAATTTGCAGCATTACTGAAGAAGGAAGAGACGGACTGTGACACCCAGGCTGTGCCGGGCAGGACTTGCTCCGTGAGACTAGAGCACATGCTGGTAGACATGGACCTCAGTTTATGCAAGATTGGTAAACAGATATACAAGTTCCAATCATGTCTTGAGAATGATAGTAGTCATTCAGACGAAGAAATAAATTCAACGAAGAAATTCGGAAGTAAGTGCAATAACATCCATATCCATCCATACTAATATTATAAATGCGAAAGTGTGTCTGTCTGTCTGTTACCTCTTCACGCTTAAACCGCTGAACCGATTTTGATGAAATTTGGCATGGAGATAGTTTAAGATCCGAGGAAGGACATAGGATAGTTTTCATCCTGGAAATTATCCCTAAAAAGATTCAAAAGTGAGTAAGTAATTCATGATGACATTGATGACCATGTAGGAAATGTAATTATTAGACCAAAAGCCCAATTGCTCTTACATCTGCTTAGGCGCTTTTAATAATCCCTTTTATTAATTAAGGTGATTAGGTGGTTATCTATCGTGTTGTACGAGATTGCTTCCATACTTCCAAGTTCCACGCGGACGTAGTCGCGGGCAAAAGCTAGTTTAAAATAATATAAGACATAAATAGCTGAAGTTGACATTGAGCCCACTTATGCAAGTGGCACGTTTGTAATACTAGTCATTTTAATATCCTAAGCCCACCTCTATTAGCTTACTTACAACAACTTTGGACACCTGATTCCACCCTGTCTCACACTATATGTATTTAAATTATTTTGCAACCAGAAGAACCATGCCTTGTCTAGATTCCGCGTAATAGCACCAAACATCAAAGAGGTAGATTCTCTCCACCTCCTAGGGTCACCCATTCTCGATGAATCTTTCCCTGGCTTCATCGACGAAAAGAACAAAATTTTCACCTCATTTTCGGACCGCTTGCTACAAATTAACGCTCACATGGCTTACACTATAATCAAATATTGTCTATTTGTTCCTAAATTCACGTATGCACTTAGATCTAGTCCCCTCTGGAAGCACCTCACACTTTTGGAAAAACTCGACGATACTATCAAATCCGTTATTTCTTCTGTAATCAACATTCAGTTACAAAACGACCAATGGACCCAAGCCGCCTTGCCCGTCAGGCATGGAGGTTAAGGGATCCGGAAAATTTCTAGTGTTTCCTTACCCGCATTCCTTTCTTCTGTTCACGGTACACAAAATTTAATACAAAAAATTCTAAAAGAAACCCCTACCCATTTGGAAATCCCTTGTTTTTCTGACGCCCTAAATTCTTGGAGGTCTAACTGCCCCACTAGCGACCTGCCTTCAATCCCCCATTCGCAACGGCAATGGGACGAGCCGCTCTGCGCGCTGGTACGGGATAACTTAGTTGAAACGTCAACCAGTCCCGCAGAGCGAGCTCGCCTCCTTGCTAGTTCCCGGTGGGAGTCAGGCGCGTGGCTACAGGCACTACCCTCTAAGAATTTAGGAACGCTCCTATCTAATAATACTTTTAGGCTCGCTGTATCGCTGCGCCTGGGAGCTGCATGTGTTGCCCCGCATCGGTGCCGTTGCGGCAATAATGTCTCTCCATCCGGTCTCCATGGCCTATCCTGCACGAAGAGCGCTGGCCGCATCTCGCGGCATGCTTGCCTCAACGAAATTTTGCGCCGAGCGCTCGCAAGTGCGGGAACACCGGCCGTCTTAGAACCTTCAGGCCTGGCTAGGGACGATGGAAAGAGGCCGGATGGCATGACCCTCGTCCCCTGGAAGCTGGGACGGCCTTTGGTATGGGATGCCACGTGCGTGGATACATTGGCGCCGTCCCACCTTCCAGTGACCACCACCAAAGCCGGGGCTGCTGCGGACGCGGCCGAACACCTCAAGCGGCGCAAGTGTGCAGCCATCGATAGTGGCTACATGTTTGAGCCGTTTGGGGTGGAAACACTGGGGCCATGGGGACAAAGTGCCCATACCATTTTCCGTGAACTAGCTAAGAGACTAGTCGATGCTACGGGTGACCAAAGGGCTGGTTCATACCTATGCCAAAGAATAGCCCTGGCTATTCAGTGTGGTAATGCGGCCAGCCTCTTGGGCACCCTCCCAGTCGGCACCGATCTGGAGCCCGTTTTTTATTTATAGTTAGGTTTAGTTAAGTTTATATATATACATATATTCTAGTTTTAATTGTTTCTATGTATTATCTTTATATTTGCTTATTGTTGTTATATTAAATGTTTTTAAATTAAATACTTCCTGCCCATCGTACCAAAACAAAACCTAAATAGGTCCACACACTCTTTGTACACCTTTCTTCCTAAGTTTCTGCCAAATCAGATCATAGTTAGGATCGATTAGGACGTGCAAGTTTGATGGTCGCACACTTCAAGTGACTGGATTGTTTTTATGACTAGGGAGCAGTACTCTTTTGATTACTGTATTTTAATACGCTATTATTATAGATCCACTTGCAACTATTTAAGTCTAAAGAGAGATGGCATAAATCCTACCATCGGGACCTGGATAGGTAAAATGCTAAGAGGAAGGGCTGTAATGGCGAAACTCGGAGGAGAAGTGAGACAGATAAGACCGAAAAGGGGCTTTCCACAAGGAGGATGTTTATCACCACTGATGTGGTGCTTACTTCTAGACTCCCTAATTGAGAGGATAAATAAAGGAGGTCTATACGTGCAAGCGTACTCGGACGATGGAGTCATACTGGTGCGAGGAGTGGCACTAGATGTGGTCAGAGACATAATGAGAAGAGGAGTGATGGAAATATTAGCATGGTGCAGGGATAGAGGACTGGATCTAAACCCTGATAAAACAAAACTGATATTATTCACCAATAAGAGGAAAATAGAGAAAATAAAGCCTATCAGTATTCAAGGCAAAGAACTGGAAGTAGTCAAGGAGCTCAAATATCTGGGAATAACGCTAGATAGTACTCTCAGATTCAAGACACACATAAGGGAACAATCGGCAAAGGCCATAAGAACGCTATACCAGTGTAAGAGGGCGGTCGGAAGAAAATGGGGCCTGAAACCAGCTATGATACACTGGATTTACAAGGCGGTGATACTACCGAGAGTACTATACGGTGCCATAGTATGGTGGCATAAGGCCAACATCAAGGAATACCATAAAGAACTATCAAAAGTACAAAGATTGGCATGTCTTATGATCACGGGGGCAATGAGAACAACGCCTACGCAGGCGATGGAGATCATGCTCGGTCTCAAGTCACTGAAAATAGAAGCGGAAAAGAAGGCCATGGAACAATGGTACAGAATGAAAGCATGTAAGGAATGGAGAGGAAGCGTGGTGGACAAGGGACACGCACTTATTCAGAGGGAAGCAGGCTCGAGGATGGGGATGCTTACCCAAAACAACGACCTCATAAAGAGACAGGAGATGTTCGACAAGAAATATAGGATACACATAGGAGAAAGGGACAACTGGAAAATAGAGGTTGAACACCCCGTGACTATATGCTTTACGGATGGTTCTCGGCGGGAATCGACAAAACTCGCAGGAGCCGGTATAGTGATACCAAAGCTGGATAAGAAGGTACACATACCTCTGGGGAGGTACGCTAGCGTATTTCAGGCAGAGGTATGCGGCATAATGAGATGTGCACAAATAATAGATGAATGTTCACAGGAAGTGGGATCTGTCGTTATATACACAGACAGCCAGGCTGCACTAAAAGCGCTAGACAAACAGACGGTAAGCTCGTCCTTGGTAAAGGAATGCAGAGAAGCCCTAAACAAACTTGGAGGACACACCAGGATTACGGTGGCATGGGTACCTGGACATCAGGGTGTGACAGGGAATGAAAGGGCAGATGAGATGGCAAGGCTAGGAGCAGAGAGGGAACTCATAGGTCCCGAACCTGCACTGCCAATATCGGCAGAAGTCACGAAAGGAGTTATAGCTAGGTTAATGGAGGAAGAGGCCAATAGGCAATGGCAAGAGACAACGGACTGTCGGCAATCGAAGATGATCCTAGGAGGTATCAACAGAAAAAGGACCAGGTATTTACTGGAACTAGGTAAGAGAACTCTCAGATTATTAACAGGTACAATCACGGGACACAACAGCCTTAACAGGCACCTACACATTATGGGTGTAGCAAGTGATCCATACTGCTCGCACTGTGGACAGGAGGAGACGAGCAAGCATGTTATAGCAGAGTGTGGCATGTATGCGATAGCACGCTATAGCATCTTCAGAAAAGATAAACTAGAAGAGGAAGAGCTGAGGGACATTAACCTTAAAGATGTCCTTTCCTTCTGCAGGAGAACAAGAAGATTCGAGGAAGAAGGCTGTATGGGAGCGCCGCCGGGACAGTAACCGTTGGCTCCAATTGGGAATTGGGCTGAATGAACGCAGTCAAGCGATCGACAGCCCGCCTGTTTCCGGCCGGGCGTCCCTACACCAAATCATCATCATCATCATCAACTATTTAAGTATTAATTACCTACTTAATTTTACTTGAATTCTCCGACCGAGCACGCTAATTTTAAACCTTACCTACTTAATATTTATTTATAGTTTATGGTAAGATGCTTGCAGGTATATTCGCTATTTTTTTAGGCGAGTGTAGAGTATGTTTTGGTTTGGGCTCGTTAGTCAGAACCTCGTTAGGGATAATTTCGAAGGCGGTTTTTATGAAATATGAGGTTATAGAATAACTGGTAGCTTAGTATAGGAGATGAAGTAAAGTCCAACTACAGTATATTCTATTTATTTATCAGAAGGTTAATTACACTATTACAAAGACCGAATGAAGGACACGGGCAGGCGGAACCGGGACTCGCGCTAATCTCCATATACGCGCGACTCTAATGTACCAAGGTATCTAAGCGACTGCCTGTGTCGCCGTGCCCGCGTTGTCCGTATCGAGAATGCTGATGCGACAATACGGCGTCGCCACAACATTCCTCCTCTTTTGAAAAAAAAAAATCATACAAAAATTTTCATGCACAAATGTCAAAACATAGCATATACACTAAAACATTACAATGCTATAAAATAAACTTACTCGCTATCAGTATGTTCTCAGGCTTATTGTTGTTACAATGCTTGCCTTGCAAATGCTCGCTGCGCAACCGGATACATTTGTTATTGCAATGAAGTTACCTATTGCATCATGAGTTACATTTTACCTTTGATGATTATTAATTCTCTGAACATAAATAATATTGTACTACATATAATTTTGGTCACAATAGTTTAAGTTAAGTTTTAAGTTTGCTAAGGTTTCGTTATACACTTTTAATTTTATGTTGTTTTTTTTTTCTGATAAAGTTTCTTGATAATAAGGTTTATTTAATTTAATCACGAGTTTGCGTAGTGATACTTCTTTATAATTTACATGGTATTTACAGAAATAAGCCTGGATAATATGATACAGAAATTATTATTAGGTACCTTAACATCTAATGGGTTATACAAAAATAAACCTTTAATTAACCTAGATTATCTTAACAAATAACAATCTCGGGTAAAAATCTGTCTCCGAGCACGTAAATACACATCACTTTCCTAACTTGTATCTGAAACGTCATAAGTGCCGTTGTCTGGTCACTATACTTGTGTCACAATTAAACTTTACTAGTATTGAAACTTAATTTACTTAACTAACTGCGTTATTACCTAAGTGTCTAGGCCTCTCCCTAGGTATCTAATGACGACACTACAGTCTTCAAAAACTACGAAATCCCTCAGATGAAAATCTACTTCGCGATCCTCGGCGAGGCATACCAACCGATGCTGACATACATCGTGGTGCGGAAGTGGAAGTGGAATTTGAAAATATGAGTGTGGAATAAAATATGTGTGCGGCCATGTAGGCAACCTATCCACGCAAGTGAAATACTGTCCCTACTTATACTATTCATCGACTAAAAATCTGACCGGCGTTTTTACGACTCTACCGCTGCGTGTGGTACGAACTAAAGGCGCTTGCGTTGGAACCGCTGATGGCGTTTTCGGCACATCCGCGTCCTTGCACGATGTCCTACTTTGTACGTTATTACTAGCGTTAAAGTTATCATCCTGTTCTTTTAACAAAAATGCTGGTTTCAACCTGTCTATTGATATTTCTACCTGTCTATTTGGTAATTGAATTTTATAAGTCTTTGGCCTCCTACTTAAAACAAGATATGGACCGTCATAGTTAGGCGTTAAAGGTCTCTTAACCATATCATTCCTAATAAAAACATGTGAACAAGTCTCTAGCTCTTTATGAACGAATATTTTTCGCGAATCGCTTTCCGCTCGTGACGTGGGTCGTAAGTTATCGACAACGGCTCTTAGTTTCTCAACGTACGAAAATGGGTCGTTATAATTCGTATTAGATTTGACATAAAAATCACCTGGCAATCGTAATGTGTGTCCGTATAACATTTCAGCTGCACTGACGTCATTGTCAGCTCTGCACGCCGCTCGAAGTCCTAACAAAACTGTTGAAAGCTCGTCAGCCCAGGACGCGTTGTCTGCTAACCTGGCTGTTAAAGCAACTTTAAGGCATCGGTGCCACCTTTCTAAGCAACCGTTAGATTCCGGGTGGTAAGAAGTTGTACGTATCCTGTTCACACCTAAAAACTTCATTAAGCTTCTAAACAATTCGCTCTCAAATTGCCTGCCTTGATCTGTCGTTATTATACTTGGACAACCGAATCTGCAAATCCAATTTTCATAAATAACCCTAGCTACTGTTTCTGCCGTGATGTCAACAATCGGTATGGCCTCCGGCCATCTGGTTCGTCGATCTATCATCGTCACTAAATACTTAAAACCTTGACTTGTAGTGGGTAAACATCCAACTAAATCGACATGCAAATGCTTAAACCTTTCTGCATCCTGAAATTGACCTAATTTGGAAACTGTGTGCCTATTTATCTTAACTTTCTGACACTGTAAACACGTTTTGGTCCACGCACCTATGTCTTTGTTCATATTCGGCCAATAGTATCTCTGTGCAACCATTTTACGCGTTGTCCTAATACCTGGATGACTAATATTATGAACGGACTCGAATGCAATTTTTCTAAACTTTTCCGGCAAATAAGGTCTAGCGTTATTAGTTGAGATTTCACAATACAGTACTTTGTCCGAGTTTGGCATACCTAACGTTTTGATTTTCGCTTCGCTTGCTATGAGGTGTGTAAGCTGAGTGTCCGTTGCCTGTGCATAAGCTACTTCCTCGAAATCGATGACGGCAGGGCAAGCGATGGCTTCAACACGTGAGAGCGCGTCAGCAACCTGGTTCTGCGAACCGCTCACATGTACTATCTCACTCGTAAACTCACTAATGAACATTAGCTGTCTCGCTCTCCTAGGCGTTTCTTTAGCTGTGCCTACTTTTGTTAACGCTGACGTTAGGGGCTTGTGGTCTGTATACACTATTAATCTCCTGCCCTCAATAATATCTCTAAAATGAACTACAGACATGTATATTGCTAATAATTCTCTATCGTAGGTACTGTAACTTTTCTGAGCATCTGAAAACGTCTTTGAAAAATAGCCTAAAGGTTTCCATATGTTACCTACCTTTTGTTGTAGCACGCTCCCGGCGGAGGTGCCTGATGCATCAGTCACGAGCGCAAGCGGGACGTCCGCCAGCGGATGTGACAGTGTAACGGCGCGTTTCAGGCTCTCCTTACACTGCTCGAACGCGGCGTCAGCTTCCTCGTCCCATGCAATCCTCGTCTGATCCTTCTTTTTAGAATTATGCAAAAACTTGTTTAAATGCCTCTGCACGTCTGCTGCTCTATCTAAATGTGCCCTATAAAAGTTGATCATTCCTAAAAAACGTCTAAGCTGCTCTACCGTAGCCGGCTTAGGGTAATCGGTGATGGCTTTCAGCTTGTCGTCTCGCGGTTTTAACCCTTCCGCCGAGACTGTGTAACCCAAAAATTCGACTTGTGACTGTCCGAATTGGCATTTGCTCAAATTAATAGTTAAACCGATTTTGCTGAATTTTTCAAATATTAATTTTAAATGTTCCTTGTGCACACTTTCGTTTTCTGAAGCAATTAGAATATCGTCTATGTAACAAAACAAACATGATTTGGCTCCTAAGCTATCGGTCAACGTTTCTATGTCTTGTAGCTCAGCGTTCATAAAACGCTGATATGTTTGTGCTGCATTCCGCAGCCCAAAACTTAACCTGGGAAACTCCCATAATCCAAATGGAGTGATGATAGCCGTTTTCTCGATGTCTTCCGGTGCTACCTCTATCGCGTGATAAGCACGGTTTATATCTAGAGTTGAAAATATTTGCTTACCGGATAATCCGTATGTGAAGTCCTGTATCCTGGGAATCGGGTACCTGTCCGGCTTCGTGACTGCATTCAGCCTCCTGTAGTCTCCGCACGGCCTGATCTGCCCGTCTTTCTTCGGAACCACGTGTAGCGGACTGGCCCAAGGACTCTTACCTGGTCTGCAAATACCTAATTCCTGCATGTTACGAAATTCTTCTTTAACTTTCTCATACCTATCTCGCGGTAACGGCCTAGCACGCGCATATACCGGCGGTCCTGTCGTTTCGATAACGTGCTTAACACTGTGTTTCGACGGTTCCCTATACGACATAGGTCTCGTAATCTCCGTGTATTGCCCCAGGATGTCACGGTATGGGTTATCATCCTGAATGCTATTTACGGACGGCTGATCGTAACGTATGACGGATCCATAAGAAGACAATTTTGTTACATTATCTACTAATTTTCTATTATATAAATCTACAACTAATTTAAAAGTCTTTAGGAAATCTGCTCCGATGATTGCTTGTCGCACATCACACAGTATAAATGTCCACTTAAAAACTCTACGCAATCCTAAATTAAGTTCTAATGATACGATACCGTAGGTCTTGATTTCCGAGTTATTAGCTGCATACAGTTTATAACTACACTCGCGACGCTCTTTGACACTAAATCGGTTTACCGGCACTACCGATACGTTCGCACCTGTATCGACCAAAAATGACATACCACTGTTGAAGTCTGTTACACAAAGGCGGTGGTTATCTGACGGCACAAAACATCCCCCAGCCGCACCAGGATGCACCGCGCTCAGTTTCCCTGCTGCGGTTGCCACGCGTGCGGTGCTGCCGGCGGTGCCGCAGCCTGCTGCTGTGCTCGTCCCCAGGCGCACGGCTGGAAACACTTCCTTGCGTTCTCCCTGAACTTATAGTGGTAGCTACATAACCAGTTGGGGTTTCTTCCTGCTGCCTTTGACCTTGATGTGGAGCGTGACCTGTTCCTACCCCCTCTGAAACTGCCTCTGTTGTTGGGTCTGGCTCTGAGCTCGTTCACTTCTCCGCGCAACTGCTTCATCTCCAGAGTCATGTTCCGGAACTCCTGGATCATCTCTGCGCCAGCCAAGGACATTTGTGAGGACGTAGGTGCTGCTATTTCCGCAATCACACCGTGTCCTATGTTCGCACCCTGTGGAGGTGCACTAGGGCCCGCGCCCTGCGGTGCCGACGGTCCTTGAGCTGCGACTGCCCCGAATCCCAGTGGCAGCGACATTATTTCACTATACCGTCTCTGAACTTTTAAAAAAAAAAAAAAAAACGTTTCTTGACTGTGTCCTCCGGATTCCGCCAAGCCCGGTCAAGTCACTTTTCACTAATTGTTCACTTAATGTTCGGTCGGGGTCACCACTATAGAATAACTGGTGGCTTAGTATAGGAGATGAAGTAAAGTCCAACTACAGTATATTCTATTTATTTATCAGAAGGTTAATTACACTATTACAAAGACCGAATGAAGGACACGGGCAGGCGGAACCGGGACTCGCGCTAATCTCCATATACGCGCGACTCTAATGTACCAAGGTATCTAAGCGACTGCCTGTGTCGCCGTGCCCGCGTTGTCCGTATCGAGAATGCTGATGCGACAATACGGCGTCGCCACAAGGTTAAGAATCATATTTCTTTTTAGTTCCAATTTATCCCCTCAAAAAATCTAAAAATCGCACTACTTTTATTTAATCGACCGCAACACGTGCGCTCATGACTTGCGACGCGAAGTGAACTGAACTAACTGAAGCGGGGGAGCACTGGGAGCAGATAAACATGGCGTCTTGACAAGTGTTGCTAGCGTACCAATTGTTCCCAGTTTAATAGAAATGTGCTTACCCCATTTTCGAATTTAACACGAAGCACCTTATATAAATGTAGTTCATGTGACAATACATACAAATACAATAATCTTGTGCCTGACGCACCTATGACTGGTTTGTTTACGTTGGATTGACGGGCAACGTTGTACTGACGGGCAGGGATTTTGGTAAAAAAATACTTCTTGATCTTCAAAGCCGGGGAGAGAGACGGGCAAGGATTTCTTCTAGTTTCTTGTAGCTTGCTGGATCGAATAATGCCAGTATGGCGCAATGTATCGCCTTATATTTCGATCCGTGCCCGCCCCACTCCTACCGCATCACTTTATTATTATTAATTTTGTTTACATTTTGCATCTTAGACTTAAACACTAAAAACACTAATAAATCTTATACAATAACAATCGTACCTTATACCTAACTATAATCTAACAAGATTCTAATTGGTAACTATCGGATAAACACTAGATTAGATCCTAATTTCGACTAGGAAACGACCTGTGCGGGCGTTAGCGGGGCGCGGGTGAGAGCGGGGCGTGGCTACCTCGCCTCCCAACCTTTTTGATATACCTTCCGCGCTACCTCCCCTCTGTCGCCCGTCAGTCTGCGGAATGTCGTCGTGCTGTTAGGATCTAATCGTTATAACTTAGTACTTATCCAAGTACTAGGTTATACTTTGGGGGAATGAAATGTAGTCAGGGTGATTATTTATTTTCCTTAACCTATCCTACTTAATCCTATGAGTTATTTATTTATTACAATTTTACTAAGTATCATATTATTCTTACGAGCTAACAAAACAAACGAAACGTAATATTTATTGAAACATAACTATCTACACATTATAAAACAACAAACATAAATTCTAAAGCAGATTGCCGTCGTTGGGGTAGCCGGGCTGCACAAATCTGGTAAATTGGACGTTATGTGAGGTTGGCGACGAAAGGCGGCCGTAGAACTCCTAAACAGCACAACATAAACCCATCGCGTACATTAGATTGTTGTAGACTTGATGAATAAGCTAAAACTTGGTCTTGATTAATAAACCTGTTTTTCAGCTCCAACTCGATTGTTGAATGAAGAAGGACAAGCAAAAACAAACAAAGCCAAGATTTCTCTCCAAAAGGAAAAACGGAAAAGGAAAATAATGCCGAACTTGGACAAGAGACCTTTCAAATGTAGTCAGTGTAACTCCACGTATATACGAAGCAGTAGTTTACAATATCACCTCAAAACACACACTGGCGAGAAGCCATTTAAATGTGATCATTGTACCTCAATGTTTATAAATAAGTCTAGTTTACGAGTTCATGTTAGAACACACACTGGCGAGAAGCCATATAAGTGCAGTCATTGTAGCTCCACGTTTGCACGTAGCGGTAGTTTAAAAACTCACCTTTGGACACACACTGGCAAAAAGCCATTTAAATGTGATCATTGTACCTCTATGTTTACAAAAAAGTGTAATTTACGAGTTCACCTAAGAATACACACTGGCGAGAAGCCATTTAAATGTGATCGTTGTACCTCAATGTTTATAAATAAGTCTAGTTTACGAGTTCATGTTAGAACACACACTGGCGAGAAGCCATATAAGTGCAGTCATTGTAGCTCCACGTTTACCCAAAGCGGTAACTTACAAACTCACCTTAGGACACACACTGGCGAGAAGCCATTTAAATGTGATCATTGTACCTCTAAGTTTACAGATAAGTCTAGTTTACGAGTTCATCTTAGAACACACACTGGCGAGAAGCCATTTAAATGTGATCATTGTACTTCTATGTTTATAAATAAGTCTAGTTTACGAGTTCACCTTAGAACGCACACAGGTGAGAAGCCATATAAATGCACTCATTGTAGCTCCACGTTTACACAAAGCGGTAGTTTAAAAACTCACCTTTGGATACACACTGGCAAGAAGCCATTTAAATGTGATCATTGTACCTCTAAGTTTACAGATAAGTCTAGTTTACGAGGTCATCTTAGAACACACACTGGCGAGAAGCCATTTAAATGTGATCATTGTACCTCTATGTTTACAAATAAGTCTAATATACGAGCTCACCTTAGAACGCACACAGGCGAGAAGCCATATAAGTGCTATCATTGTAGCTCCACGTTTACCCTAAACGGTCACTTACAAACTCACCTTAGGAAACACACTGGCGAGAAGCCATTCAAATGAGATCATTAATTGTATCTGTATCTCTATGTGTACGAATAAGTTTAATTTACGAGTTCATCGTAGTGACGACGCGGTTGGCGCAGTGGTGGAGCAGCTGCCTCTGAGCCGGCGGTCCTGGAATCCCGGTAAGGGCTAATATTGTGTCATCATCCTCCTAGCCTTTGTCCCATATCTTTGTAGAGGATGAATTCTCAATCGGGGTCGGCTACCTAAATCCCAAGATGTGGCGTAGGCACTAGTTTTTACGCAAGCGACTGCCATCTGACCTTCCAACCCAGAGGGGAAACTTGGCCTTATTGGGCTTGGGTGATTTCCTCACGATGTTTTCCTTCACCGAAAAGCGAGTGGTAAATATCAAATGACATTCCGTACATAAGTTCCGAAAAACTCATTGGAACGGGCCGGGTTCGAACCCGCGACCTCCGGATTGAAAGTCGCATGCCCTAACCACTAGGCTACCACCGCTACAGGGGCTAATATTGTGTGATGAACGCGAATGTTTATATGCCTGCGTCATGGATGTTCTTCTATGTATTTAAGTATTTATTTATCTATATAAGTATGTATATCGTCGCCTAGTACTCATAACACAAGCCTTCTTGAGCTTAGTTTGGGACTAAATATATTTGAATGAGGTTGTCTGATATTTATTTATTTATTATTTATCTTAGAACACACTGGCGAGTGACGAGTGTCCATATAAATGCAAGCATTTTAGCTCCAATGTTATATACAAGTCTTCTTTACTAAGACACTTTAGAACACACATTGGCGAGAAACTTATCACGGTAATAATAACCAAGTAGCCAAAATTATTCACCAGCAACTTGCTCTTCGATACGGTCTTGTGGGGCTGAAGTGCCGTACTATATATAGTCAGATCACGCTATCTCTTCCAAGCAAATGAACTGTCAAATCATACAGACTGACCCACTTTGTATGGTTCACTTTGTAAAGTGAGTCAGTCTGTATGGTTTGAAAGTTCATTTGCTTGTAAGGTTAGCCTGGTCTGGCTCTATACGTACGCACCGATGCCAGTTCTCGAGAATGGTCGTGCCACGCTCTATTAGGATTGATCTATCATCACGGACAGGACTATTGTAGCCAATAAGCTTGATATCGTGTTGGTAGACCGATCCAAGTGCCAGGCAGTGCTCGTCGACATCACCGTCCCGCATGACGAAGCCTCGTGAAGGCCGAGAAAGACAAACTCAGCAAATACTTGTGTAGTGTTATTAGAACGTAAAAATAGGTATGATAATACTATAGAATATTCGAAAGGAGATTTAGTGTTATTGAAAAATAAGGATAGAGGTAAACTAGGTCCATTATTAATATTAATAATTTTAATAATTATAATTAATGTTTATGTATTTATTCAACCTTTATTGCACATTAACACACATAGGTACAAAATGGTGGACCATGCCATGAGGTATTCTCTACTAGTTAACCATAAGGCAAAACATTATAATCATAATTTTAATATCGTATCTGATTGTCACCTAGAATTTATAAAATGTTATTATTCATATTGGTTCATATGCCAAAATATTCATCTAAGTCATAAAACTGAGACGTTAGTAGTGAGAGGAAGGTGCATCTCTAATGCTATTCGGTAGATGGTTATTTATATCCGTGGACCGAGTATGTAGGCAGATCGCCCGCTTTTTTTTAGTTTGTGAGGTACGGGTGCGAGGCAGCCTGCGTCTTTGTTGCTACGCAGATGGTGATTAGAGTTTGCTTGTTTCGTAGTAAACTTATCAAGGTTGTTATAAGTAAATATTGCTATTTGTTGGATAAGTACACAAGGAAGCGTGAGTACACTGTACTCTGTAAAGTACTGACGAGTCAGGAACGCCGGCTATTGCTCGTACGGCACGTTTTTGTAACGTGAATACCCGACGCCATTCGGCGGCTCCGGCCCAGAGCTCCGTTCCGTACGATATGAGCGCGTGCACGGTCGCAAAATAGCAGTTCCTGACGACGTCCCTGGTCGCGGTACTGGCGAGACGCTTTAATGCATAGCATGCGCTGCCGAGCCTCGCACACAGGTGGTCGATGTGCACATCCCACTTTAGACTACTGTCGATAAAGAAGCCCAGCAGTTTCATGTCTCCTACTTGACGGACAGTGTCATCCCCGGCATACGCTGTCATGGACCGAGATGCATGACCATTTAAATTAAATCTCATGACGAAAGTTTTATCTTTATTGATGGCCAAGCCATTTGTTTCAAACCAATAACACAACTGTTTAAGGGTGTTATTGACGTTCTTTTCCAAACTGCGCTAGGGACGTGCCGGTGACAACAGCCGTCACGTCGTCCGCGTACATGAAAATGCTGCACTCTTTTATGACTTGTGGGAGATCATTAAGTAGGATGCTGAAGAGGGTGTTAGAAAGGCAGGATCCCTGCGGTAGCCTTAGCTGGTTCGTCATTTCAACAGACTTGACACGACCTTTATCACCTACGACCACTTGACATCTATCGGACATGAATGACAATAGCAGTGCCAGTGCCGGACCCCGAATACCGTAGTGGCTAAGTTTCTGTGCGATGAGTCCATGGTTTGCGGTGTCAAAAGCACGCGAGAGGTCGCAACACACTACCGCGACCTGCAGTCCGGCCTCTCGCGCGCTCAATGTCCGCCATACGACTTCGCGTACTAGATCTGTAGTCGAGCGGTTCTGCCGATATGCGTATTGTTTGTCGGAGTGCACGGACGCAACCTGCGAAATGCCTACAGACTCGTGGCAGTCAGGCTGGTGAAATCTGGCAAACTCACCCACGTGATGGGGCCGACGGTTTACAACCGACCGCCTGCGCACATCACGGATGCGCCGTCGCTGACCAGCTTTAAGTCGACTTAAAAGCTGGCTTATCGAACACACTTTCTATATAAGCATTAAATACACTTTCTATAGCTATAAAGAATTTTATTCACTGAGTACCAAATAGGTAATTAAACGATTATTATTTTAATTGTACTTATGTAGTATTATTACAATTTACGGAGTACCAAATAGGCCCTTTACCTTATATAGATTGTATAGCAACACGATCGTTGTTCATTGGTATATGAATATTGCTAATTTTAATTTTTCATTGTTTAATGTAATTCTATTTTTTATTTTATATAAATTAGGTACATTGTAACTGATGAAATAATTATGATATGACATGTAATATAATGATTATGAATAAATAAATATGAATATTAATATGATTATTGTTTGCTGTGGGAACCAGAAGGATAGTAATCTAGTGTCGATTCTAACTTCTAGGATTTTACTGATTGCTGGTACTAATGATATAGGGCGACAAGACTTTAGGGCCGTCTTGGCGCCTTTGCCTTTGTACAACGGGGTAATTTTAACTTTTTTTAGGCTGTCGGGCACAGTTCCTTGTCGTATACAGTAGTTATATAACTCAGATAGTAAAGACAGCGCAGGGCCCACGTATCGAAGGATACTGGCTGAGATGTTGTAGATGTCGGTGCTGTTTTTCAGTGCCATTAACTTAGGCACTAGTCGAATTAGGAATTAACATCAGCACCTCTAGCACAACTGTCACAAGCGATTATTTCTCACCCGAGATAATTGCCTGTCTCTTTCTGTGCAGTAATGTGAGAGGGTGACGATAGCACTATGTCGCGCGACAAGAGTTCCAAAGCACAGTTGTGCTATCCGTAGTAGAAATAATCGCTTGTGACAGTTGTGCTACAGGTGCTGGAGCCTTCTGTCTATAACCGCTTGCCCGACAGCGTCAGAAATGCTGCTTCCACCGCAACCTTTAAAAACAACCTCACGAAGTGGTTGACAAAGGAAATGTTTTTTAGTTTTGATATGTTCTTTAATTTACCTCTTTCAATGTATAACTTGCTCAGAATAAGGAAATATAAAATGTTACATTACTTATATAGCTGACGTGATTATTAACAACTGTTATTAATATTTTCGTATTATAATATGATAATTTTTATGACCAATAAAAATTGTTATAAGTAAATATATCATTTCATTAGGCCAGCAAGCAAACAGCCCTCAATTGAAAGTGTAGTAGGTACGTTTATCCATAAATAGATGAAGATTCGCTAACGTCGAAATTTTATTCACTCGTGCTGAGAGTTCCGAAGAACCAACTAGCGACCTTCACAAAGGAAAAGTATTGGCCGAAGGGTGTCATGTTCCGGCGTTTCCGTGGACAGCTACCTGACACCTTGAACACGCGTAATGTACGATTCACATTGACCGGGCCGGGCCGGGTCGGCTGCCGTCGCGTCGCTACGGGCGCTCTGGCAGCCGGCAGCGGCCGACCGCGTCCACTGACCAGGACGAGCGGGTTCGGCTGCCGCCACGTTCCAGCGGACGCTGGAGCGCCCGGTGGCAGCCGTCTGCGTCCGTCCGAGCGATTGAATTCTAGGGCAACGGACGAGCGAACGGAGCCGATGGCGCGCGGTGGTATCCGAACGGAGCCGATGGCGCACGGCGGTAACCGAACGGAGCCGATGGCGCGCAGCGGTAACCGAACGGAGCCGATAGCGCACGGTGGTAACCGAACGGAGCCGATGGCGCGCGGCGGTATCCGAACGGAGCCGATGGCGCGCGGCGGTAACCGAACGGAGCCGATGGCGCGCGGCGGTAACTGAACGGAGCCGCTAACGCGCGACGACAGCCGAGCATGTCCGTCCGCGTCCGCAAGGGCCCGATCGGCAGGCAGTGGCGCCAATAACATTCGAATATGGGACCTGGCTGTTGTAAAGAAGCTCTACATTCCTTTGGCAACTATTTAGATGCGCTTGAGCGCGCGCCGACTCCGCCCGGTCAGTGGGAATAACACGTCGCTGTTGAAAAATGCGGGCATGGTGGGGTGAGGCTGAGTTAGCCAAAATATGAGAGATATACAGTAAAATAAACAGAGGTGCAGAGGGTTTACAGCAGGCGGTCTTATCGCTAAACAGTGATCTCTTCCAGACAACCTTTAGATAGCTGAGCAGATCAACAAAAATTTGAATTTACCTTCGTATAATTAGATTTTAGACGCCAAAAAGAATTGTTACCCTTGTGAAATAACTATAACAGAATCGTGAAACAGGAACCGTGTGGAAGTGTATTAATTGGACCATACAACAAATCGACACCTCCTACGTATACTGATGCAACTGACATTTTTACGATTTTCGTTTTTTTGCATATTTGGGATCAAAATACTTATATCTACATGCTATACAATTTTCATGACAAAATTACTGCTAGTTTTCGAAATAAAGTGACGTAGGTATACTGATACAACTAACACCGTTTTTTAATTTAGAACATCGTATACTGAAATAAGTCACTTGTACCACTGTACGCAGTACACCTATCAAGTACAAGTGGCAGTTATCTCAGTATGCTTGCTCGTCATCGTTGCGGACGTAAGATGTCCCACTATGCGCGACGGACAGTCGATGCGGCCTACGTCTTTTCTACCTACTACGTATCAAATTAGGCTTACTTTTGGTTATGATACAGTTTTCTCCAATCAGTACCGATGGTTGTTTGGAGTACAATAATAGCCATATGTCGCCATTACCTAGAGTAAACCAAAGTCACCACTAGGGCTGCCATCCGACCGGGTTACCCCGGATTTGTCCTAGTTTGAAGCCGTCCGGGGTTTAATGTCAATAAAAAATAAAGCAATTTTTTTTTTTTTATTAATGGTGGAAATCCAAGTTACGCCAAAGGTCCGGGTTTTTAAGTCTTTGTCCGTATTCGGCGAATTTAGAGATGGCAGCTGCTTAGTTGGCACGACAGGCAATTGTAAAGTAAAATAGCAAAAAAGATGTCGGTAACTTACGTGTAAAATTTAAAAATATTTGGATCAACGAACAAAGAAAGTAAAAATCTAATCAAGAGTTTAAATAAATAAAAAAACGGGAAAAACAAGCTAAGAAAACAAATAATAAACATATAAAAATTACGTTAAATTTTAGTGCCTGAACGGATTTTTTTTTAAATAATAAATAAATTTTAAGGGACCATCTAACACGAATCGACCCAGTGTCCCAAGCAAAGTAAAGCTTGTACTATGGGTACAAGATGACGATAATATATATACATACTTTATAAAGTACATGTAGAGATAACATCCATGACCAGGAATAACTATTCAAGTACATCACACACATTTTTGCTGGCGGCTGTTTGAATTTGATTGAAATGTATAATTTGTACAAGGAGTCGTTTAATTCTACCAAATACGAAGCGCAAGCTTAGTATGTTCGACAATACCGTGATATTTTCAGTCAAAATATTAAGTTGACGCTTGTCACATTTACGAGAATTTGAAAACACCTACTGAAAAACAAACATCCAAACACATTGGCACATGGAGGTAAGAGACTTGAAATAAATAGGAACAAAAACTCAAGCTTAGCAAAAAAATGCGACTGCTGTATTCGACCTTCAAAAACCTTGTCATCTCCTCACGCATAAGCATGTTTTATTACAATAAAAAATTAAACTGTATAATTCACAGCATTTGGTTTGGGAATGCTACTTGTTAGGTACTGTTGACATGACTAAATGACAAATTAATATTTGACTTAATTAAATTAATACTTCAAGATGATGTAGATGAATTCAGGTTTTGGTCTGACAATTCTGATGGACAAAATAGGAACCGGAATCTACTATATATAAATATTAAAACAGTAATAATGTTGATAATACCGCTGTAACAAAGACAAAAACACCATTCCCTAAATGCAGGCTGTGATTTTAATTACCTTTTAAATAAACGTAATTTTAGTGTAAATTTGCTTTATTTATTGTCTTTCAAACGTAATTTGCTTAAATATCCTAAATACCAACCTCTGAACTTACTATATTGGACATAACATACAAAATAACCTTAACAGTATACTGGTACATAACGGAATGATTCAGGCGTATACTGGTACAAGTGACAAATCAGATGAAACTAACCGATCAGATCCATCCAAACACGAGCTATGAGTTTGTTTATATATCTAATAAATGATACATGTCCATAATAGGCATAATAATAATATAATTATCCATATTCATCTAATCATAGTTTACGACGTATACTGGATCAAGTGGTAGTTGTATCAGTATACCAAAAACTTAGAACTAGTAAATTTCACGTATACTGGTATAACTACCTTTTTTACTAAAAGTACAATTAATTTTGAAATAGTAAATATGTAGATTTAAGGAAAATATATTAATTAAAAGTATTTGAAATTTTCATTACATTATTTCAACGTATGAGTTAGTTATGGCACTTCATACCTTTGCACAGCCGTCCTGTAAAATCGTGATTTTGCACTTGTATCAGTATACGTAGGAGGTATCGAAATAGACTACTCGAGTCTCAACATTTAGTGATGTCGAACGTTGACCTCGCGTCTTTAGGTGAAGTTACGTTAATTGGTAAACGGGGTGATGGGAGTACGGGTCACAGTGAATATGAAAAGTGATTCCAAATTACCTATTTTCGAAGATGGAAGCTTATTCGTCACATCATATATGTCTTCAAAATATATTTTTCAATTATGTAACCTCCAAATGGGTGGAAAAAGAAGGCGATTTAAATGAATTGCAATTAGCCAATTCGTACGAGTTTCGATGTGCAAGATTGGTCGGACGGACAATTCAAATGACTAGATTTTCTTCTTGATATCTAGAGCAGCTACCCTTTTGATTATTGTATAGAACACGCTTTCACGCAGGCACACAGGTGGGGAAACCTTTTAAATTTTGTCAGTGCAGCTCCAAGTTTTCACGAAGGAGCAGTTTGCATGTTCACCTAAGAACACACACTGGCGAGAATCCATATAAATGTAATAATTGTAACTCAATGTTTTCAAATAAGTCTAATTTACAATTTCACCTCAGAACTCACACAGGCGAGAAGCCATAAAAGTACAGTCATTGGAGTTCCATAATCCTTCCTCTATTTGTAAAATAAACGTTTTCATTAGGCAGTGACAGGCTATGCATGTTAATTTTTTGATGAACCAACCATGAGATGTCTATTCTTGAACCTAAAAAGAATTTTCCAAATCGACTGATAAATGACGGAGTTCTGAGGTAACAAACATTAAAAAAAAGATATATATATATATACAACCGAATTGAAAAAGCCCTCCTTTTTTTTGAAGTTGGTTAAAAATTTACCTGATTATGAACTCTCGAACTGCCCACTGGATCTCAAGATTGATTTAGTGCAGACGTGTGTGGTTTTCACATTTCGATGCACCTTAAGAAAATATAGAGCCTAGATTTTCAAACCACACATGTCAGCGTTCCAATCAATCCTGAGATCCAGTGGACATTTCCAGGGTTCCCCATCAGGTTAATTTTATGATACTGGCTCTAACCTCATAAAAGTGAATCGGAATGCGAAAGCTGCACATTTTGTACCTTTAACAAGATTTACATTCAGTAGATACTTCCAGGCTTCCAGGGTCATCATAAAGTTCGGGTCAGGTTCGTCTTATTTAGGACGTCCTGGTTGTTGTAGGCAACCCTAGGAGTAGGACACTCTCACAACGCGCTACAAGCAACGACGTTGTATGTCATACAAAATTAGCAATGAGATACTATTAGTCTATTAGGCTAACACCGTTGCAAAAGCGGTAAATGACAAAAAGTGTGCGGCTTCTGTAGTATCTTTATTCTGCGCTAACTTGTAAAACTAGGTCCTAATGCGTAAGGGGCGTCTTGCTTTCATGACATTTTTAATTAATGACGATTTGCTTTAACGGCCTTTTTATTTGCGGACAATTTACTGCTTGGCCTTTCTTCCCTGTGGTCATTTTGGTTCAACGGACATTATGGTTAGGGGACTTAATGCCAATAAGGACGTTTTGCTCCGAGGCCCACCTCCTCCGAATTGTGCCAGATACTGGTGTAATGTGTGAAACTTCTAAATGTATCAGCTATTGTACAACATAGGTATTATGGACAAATAAAGATATTCTATTCTATTCCAAGTTTATACATTGCGGTAGTTTACAAGCTTACCTAAGCAATGGCGAGAAACTTTTAAAATAATTATAATTCAGAAGGCGGTACATCGTCACGGCGCGCATCGTCAGGAGGTTCCTCTCTCTGCAGCCCGACACCACCGGCAGCCTGGGCCCTGCCCCGCTACCACCTGGGGTTAGGTTTTTTTGGAATGTATTTATATTTGTAATGTATTTTTTATATTAATAATAATAATATAACTTTATTGTAAAAAACCTAACTTAAGATTTTAAATGAATAAAGGAGATAATAATAATACAATACTTTATTGCACACCAATAAAAGTTTACAAAAGGAAACCAGACAAATACAATTTATAAATAACGGTAGACAACAGGTTATATTTTACTTTTTATATAAATTAATTGTAAAAGAAACTAACCTAAGAAACACAAATAACTGAATTATAAAAACCATCAAGTACTTGCAATTTAATAAGAAAATGCATGCCCAGGATGGATTCTGAAAGAAACTGTATTTAGCGTTTGCATATTCTATTCAATAATATGGAAACCATAGAAACTAGAACAGAATATATATGGCATTCGTATCATAATGGCATCTAATATTCGGGAATACAAAAGAATGGCGGACAAGTGTATGTCTGTCTCAAGCGTCTTCTTACGCGATGCTCCACTTTGAGGCCCAAAGGCGGATCACGTCGACGGAAAGTTGTGCCACAGGCGCCATGACGTCATTTGCTGCTATACAATGGCATAACGGCAAACCGTTGCAGCTTGGCGTCTGGGGCACAGTTTTCCAGAAAACAGCCGAAAAACATCCGCAAATGATACCTATCCGTATTTGACACTGAACACCGGGTACCCGCCCCGTGGGCACTGTCCTCGTAGCGAGTATCCGCTAGTGACGTATTTCCTCATGTTATCGGCTACGCGCGTAGCGCTACGAAATCCTCGGTTGCGAAAGAGTTAATTATTCTATTAAGCGGTTAACACTAATTTGTCACAAAGTTGCCGCGGCGGTGTGCGGGTAGCAGTCCCTGCTGAAGAGCTCCATACGAGTTCGAAACATGTCGGGCCGTTCCTGACAATTTCACGTGAGTGTAAACCGCTTAATACAATAATTAAATATGAATATGACTATTATTGATATCCGTATCACTGTGGTAACGCTGCAGGAGAACTGCTATCAAATACATTAAACAATGATATATATTATGTAAGTAAGTAAATGTGTTAGATGAGCTGAGTATTTTTATATTTATATTATGCCTCCATTTTAACCGACTTCAAAAAAGGAGGAGGGTTCTCAATTCGACTGTATTTTTTTTACTGCTTGTTAGATTCGTTAGTCAGAACTTTCGACTGGGTGCACCGATTTTGATGATTCTTTTATATTTGAAAGGTGCTTGCCGTGTGGTCCCAGTTAAATTTGGTCCCGTTCTGAGAAAGAGATCTATGAGAAAATCATATGTGTTAGTGTATGTTCCATTTCGCTTATTGAAGTCGGTTATTTTATCGAGAAACAGTGATTGATTATATTTGAATCACGAAAAAAGCAAAAAAAAAAATTATCAAAAAAAATAACCGACTTCAGAAAAAAACTGTTTAGCTAAAAATAACCCGATCATGTACATTTGAATCACCTTTTGAAGTAGGTGTCGGCGGCAAACCTCACGTAAACTTGCACGGCATTTGTTTTCATAGTAATAATTGCTTGGTTCGGCATCGACTTCAAAAGGTGACTCAAATGTAATCTGTACATGATTGGGTTTTTTTTGGCTTTAGTAATAATGTCCGAGGAAAAAAATCTTCACAGTTCACCAGTTATCTAGCCACGGTTACCTGCAGGGAGTGGGGGTGTCAAGTGGATCAATCAGATTCCTCAGATATAAATGCACATTTGGGTTTCACTAAGACGTAGCCTGATTGGTTCATATTCTTCGCTGCGCTAGTGGACAGCAAGCCTTATAGACTTTTTCATTGAAACCATATAATATGTACAATATAGAGAAGTTATACATTTTATGAAACATGTAATGTCTAATTTTTGTAATTGGGTACACCACAATTTCTATTTAAACAATTAATACAAAGATCAAAGCTTAAAGAAAAATTTAAAAAGGAGCTACCTGGTGGAAGAGACCGGGAATCGAATCGGTTACCTCTGGAATACCGGTTCACGGCGCGTTGACCACTTCGCTACCCTAGCTCCAGGTAAACCTGACGAATTTTTCCTTATGCCTTGTGTGTCGATCTTTGCATTGTTTGTTGTTTAAATATAGAGAAGTGTTTGAAGGTGAAATAAAAAATGCTCAAATTTTTCACTTTGTATTCATTAAAAAACTATAAATATATATACTTATTTATACACCCTTGAGGTGCGGCGAAATCATAGCCTTCTGACCAGTGCGTGCCGTATCTTACGAGGTGATTCAGATTGTCCGGAATTGGTTTCGCAAATTGTATGCTTGTTTGTGCCCTTATTGTCTAAATCCAACTTTAATCTCCGAGCACGTGTTCGTCATTTGCTGGAAGTTCCGAGGGCGCGCACGGTATCCCACAGAAAATCACCATTGGTCCATGCTTTGCGAGATCTGAATGCGCTTCTCGCATCAGCACCTGATTGCGATGTTTTTGCAAGTAGCTGGAAGGTTATATGTGACGAATGTCTGAAGTTCTGTGAGGCGATGGATGAACGTCCTCCTAGTGATTCGTGAAAGTTTGTTATTATCTGTGTTAATTGTTATTTTCGTTTTATTTTAGATATTATTATTTAAATTCACAGTGCCTAGCATAATGCTGTAATGCTGTGTAATTTGTTTGTTAAATAAATAAATAAATAAATAAAAATACTATTTATGCTATTTAACACGCATTTGCTTAACTTAGGTGAGATTTGAACAGGCACACAGTTATAGCCTGACTTATTGCGGTTGGAACCTGGGATAGTGGCGCTATAAAGAGTGTAGGAAGAGATAGTACAGGAAACTGGAGTTGCAGACATTAAAATACATACAAAAGGAGTACAGACGTAGAAATCGAATATATAATAGACGCAACACCGTCATACGTTCACGTATTACGTGTTTGATTAACGCGGCGACTGACCGGCTCTCCTGATGACGAATCGCGATCCGACTTCTACGACGAGTCAAACCTGTACTACCAATGAAATCCTTTATATTGATGCTGAAACCTATTCTACACGTACATATAGGAATTTGCTCAATAAAATCATGTGAGATACGGAATAGTCAGTGCAGAACTACAAACTGTTGTGTATTGTGCACACACCTTTACTCTGATAAAAACTATGGGTAAAAAAGGACTGTTTAGTATCTGCAGAAGAACAGTTTATTTGACATGACAGGGCTGGTCAGCCCTCACTACCGTCTCTACCAGTGAGTCGGTGAAGCATTTTACCGGAATGTACTAGTAAACTTTTTCCTACCATATTTTGCAAAAACTACCAAAGTTTAATGTGGTAACATTTTAGACAAAAGTCAAATTCGTCTCTGTCATATGTCATACCAGAAATATCGATATATCGACATTTTTGTTGGCTACACTGCACATACCAGAAACGGGGCACAGACTATCTATAAATTTATATTTATATTCGAGATGAAGGAAACTGCTTATACTTATACAGCCTACCATAGAAGCCTTAGTCTTTTCCTTATGTATTGGCTTACATAACGTGGCTTTCCTTTGTTAAATAAAACCCAAGAAATTTTAATAAACGTTTACTATACATCAGTACATGACAGTTATATAAGAGCGAATGAATAAACATGACATGGCGGCGCTATACTGAAGCAAGCGCCTAACAGATTTCTAATGTCAAAATTACGCCTTCTCTAATGTAGATCGAATTGGTCGGATACATGATGAGATTGCGAAGCTTGAGCAAAGTGTTAATGTAGTCGGGTGAAAATGTATCGATTTCGATCAGAAAAAAAAAGAAAAACGATAAATCGAAAAAAAAGTCGCGGATACATGGATTGTCTCGACAAAAATATTGACATTTCGATACAAAGATTTTTTTTGCCCATCCCTATCATATGTCACTGTCAATCAAATGCGAAGTGCCGTGTTATTTTCTTTTTTGTTTGAAAATACATTTAATTCACGTCTAATAACCTAATAATTGAATAGCAGTATCTTCATAATATTTTAGTTTATACAATTGGAAAGTTACTCATCATATGGAAACAGTCCGAATATACAACAATACAACTGATTTTAAGCGAGGATAGTTGCCGACACAGCTGCCGACGATGCCGCAGGAGGGTCAGGACGCGGGTTTGTAACTTTAACTAATATATCTTCACTGTTTATAACGAGTGTCTGCATAATTTGATTGGGCATAATGTACTAAACATAAAATCATTTATATTGCCACACACAAATGATTTGCGTTCACATGATAACAAAGAGGAAGTAATTGGATGCTAGGTTGGTGAGGGGTTCCCAAACCTGTATCTTGGGCAACCAATTTATACTTCAGTATTACTATTTAACCCTTAAATGCATACTATAAGATGCAGCTTACATAACAAAGAATCCAAGATTTATATTAAAGTAGGAATATTTATAATGTTATTGAGAGTGATTTCATAAAAAAATTTAATCATTTTAATATTTCTTTGTCATACGTTGATGGTTGTATATAAAAAAAAAAGAGTTACATTTGTTTATTAACGAGATAGCGGAGATTGTAAAAACTTACCGCCATCTTTTTAAGGTCTTGCAAAATGGTGGTTTTTGGATGAGTGTTTTGGCAATCTTTATGTTCAGTAGGTATACATTTTTTTACAAAAATGTGTTTTTACATATATTAAACACTGTACGGATACCAAGTTTAGTAACAGATTTCATGTATCTATAAGCAATATTTGTAAATTTAATTTATGTGTGTAAAATTCTCAAATTTTCTTTTTTACCAATTTGTAATGTCGTTGTCTCTTGAACTTTTATCTACACAGGCATATTGTTCCCAATGTGTATTAAATCTATAATAGTTATATGCAATGTAAGTTATGTCCAATGAAATTATACTATACCTAAATAAGTTTCTGTCAAAAATTTCATTTTTGTACATTTATTTGAACATCCATCAATTGCTCACAGAGACGATTTTGAAGAGCCCAAACTCGAAATGATTGCTTTATTTATTACCGAATTCCTATGGCCACCTTCCAGCTCCATCATCAGATCAGCTCCACATCATCATATTAAATTGCATTGTCACGCAACGGGTTCGATTCCCGGTCCCTTCCACCAGGTAGCTCCTTTTTCAATTTTTCTTTAAGCTTTGATCTTTGTATTCATGGTTTAAATAAAAATTGTGGTGTACCCACATTAAAAAAATGAGACATTACATGTTTCATAAATTTTTAAATAAAAGCTTGTAATTATAACTAGCCTTCATTCATTTTGATCATTAAATTGACCAATAATGGTCCAAATATTGTTGCAGCATCTGTTACCCACCCTCTGGAGGCAGCGTGTGTGAAGCACGAGCCGGAGTGGGACAGTGACGACGCGGACTATGAGCTGAGCGAGGAGCACGAGCCGGGCCCCGTTGTGCTGAAGGAGGAGGTGGAGCTGGGCCCCGTGGTGCTCCAGCCGCCCGATGCGGTCTACGCGCTCAGAGGTCAGCTACTTGACTACCCCTACATTGTTTGACCCTTGATGATGTGTACAACCGGATGGCAAGCCAGCGGTAGTTGTAATCTGTGTACACTATTGAACTAGGATATCACTACAATATTCATAAGATTGGTTAGAAACCTGTGGTCCATATGGCTTGTCCCTGTGGCCTGGACTGCTTTTACATAATACTTATTCCATTATGTTATAGTTCATTAACCATTACAAAATTCTTCACAAGTCCGTTGCCAACCACTGGTTCACATAAATTTATGAATTTTATTTTACTTGTGAATAAAACAACCTGTTAGATATCATGCTTTTTATAGCCAATGTAAAGACATGGCTTTGCAATGCGTGTTAAATTTGCAGCATTACTGAAGAAGGAAGAGACGGCCTGTGACACCCAAGCTGTGCCGGGCAGGACTTGCTCCGTGAGACTAGAGCACATGCTGGTAGACATGGACCTCAGTTTATGCAAGATTGGTAATCAGATCTACGAGTTCCAATCATGTCTTGAGAATGATAGTAGTCATTCAGACGAAGAATTAAATTCAACAAACAAATTCGGAAGTAAGTGCAATAACATTTAAAATAATATAAGACATTAATAGCTGACATTGACATTGAGCCCACTTATTCAAGTGGCACGTTTGTAATACTAGTCATTTTAATATCCTAAGCCCACCTCTATTAGCTTACTTTAAGAATCATATTTCGTTTTACTTCCGATTTATCCCCTCAAAAAATTTAAATCGGACTACATTTATTTAATTGACCGCAACACACGTGCGCTCACGTCCAGAGACTGAAAAGGTAACTTTAAAAACGGTTTTGACCGGTCTTTTTAAAGGTATCCGACCGATAAAGTAGCATTTCGGTACCGATATCAAACGATACCTTCAAATAAAAGTACGTGAAAAGTACCTATAAGAACCGTCGTCGTCCCGTTTCTTTTATTCTGGTTTGATCTTTTTTTCGATCGGATGACCGATAAAGTAGCATTTTGGTACCGATATCAATACTCTAAATAATATACATATATATATCTAAACAAGCTTCCGTCCAAACGGTACCTTTAAATAAAGGTGAGTTCGCGACTTTCGCGCAAGTTCCCTGTCCCCTGTCCCCTGCCCCCTGACATGACAAAGCACCTTATGTAAATGTAGTTCATGTGACAATACAATTATCTGGTAAATTAGACGTTATGTGAGGTTGGAGACGGAAGGCGGCCGTAGAACTCTTAAACAGCACAACATAAACCCATCGCGTACATTAGATTGTTGTAGACTTGATGAATAAGCTAAAACTTGGTCTTGATTAATAAACCTGTTTTTCAGCTCCAACTCGATTGTTGAATGAAGAAGGAAAAGCAAAAACAAACAAATCCAAAATTTCTCTCCAAAAGAAAAAGGAAAAACGGAAAAGGAGAATAATGCCGAACTTGGACAAGAGACCTTTCAAATGTAGTCAGTGTAGCTCCACGTATACACAAAGCAGTGGCTTACAATATCACCTCAGAACACACACGGGCGAGAAGCCATTTAAATGTGATCATTGTACCTCTATGTTTACCAATAAGTCTAGTTTACGAGTTCACCTTAGAACGCACACAGGCGAGAAGCCATATAAGTGCCATCATTGTAGCTCCAAGTTTACCCAAAGCGCTCACTTACAAACTCACCTTAGGAAACACACTGGCAAGAAGCCATTTAAATGTGATCATTGTACCTCTATGTTTACATATAAGTCTAGTTTACGAGTTCACCTTAGAACGCACACTGGCGAGAAGCCATTTAAATGTGATCATTGTAGCTCCACGTTTACCCAAAGCAGTCACTTACAAAATCACCTTAGGAAACACACTGGCAAGAAGCCATATAAGTGCCATCATTGTAGCTCCACGTTTACACATAGCGGTAGTTTAAAAACTCACCTTTGGACACACACTGGCGAGAAGCCATTTAAATGTGATCATTGTACCTCTATGTTTACAAAAAAGTGTAATTTACGAGTTCACCTAAGAATACACACTGGCGAGAAGCCATTTAAATGTGATCATTGTACCTCTATGTTTACAGATAAGTCTTATTTACGATCTCATCTTAGAACGCACACAGGCGAGAAGCCATATAAGTGCTATCATTGTAGCTCCACGTTCACACACAGCAGTGGTTTACAATATCACCTCAGAACACACACTGGCGAGAAGCCATTTAAATGTGATCATTGTACCTCTATGTTTAGAGATACGTCTAGTTTACGAGTTCACCTCAGAACACACACTGGCGAGAAGCCATTTAAATGTGATCATTGTACCTCTATGTTTACAGATAAGTCTAGTTTACGAGTTCACCTGAGAACGCACACAGGCGAGAAGCCATATAAGTGCTATCATTGTAGCTCCACGTTTACCCGAAGCGGTCACTTACAGACACACCTTAGGACACACACTGGCAAGAAGCCATTCAAATGAGATCATTGTATCTCTTTGTTTACGAATAAGTTTAATTTACGAGTTCATCGTAGTGACGACGCGGTTGGCGCAGTGGTGGAGCAGCTGCCTGAGCCGGCGGTCCTGGAATCCCGGGCAGGGCTAATATTTGTGTGATGAACACGAATGTTTGTGCCTGGGTCATGGATGTTCTTCTATGTATTAAGTATTTATTTACACCCCAGGCCAAAAGTATGGAAATAAAGTTTTTCTTTTAATATTTAAAGTTTTCAATAATTATTCATTGTGTAAATGTTAGTAACAATTAGGCCACCCCTAAAAAATTAAAGCATTAATTAAACGTCCAATATTAAAACATAATAATATTGTACCTAACTTCAGGAACAGGTTGCAAGTCGCCTTTTTAGGGTTCCGTACCCAAAGGGTAAAAACGGGACCCTATTACTGAGACTTCGCTGTCCGTCCGTCCGTCTGTCACCAGGCTGTATCTCAAGAACGGTGATAGCTAGACAGTTGAAATTTTCACAGATGATGTATTTCTATTGCCGCTATAACTTCAAATACTAAAAAATAAAATAAATATTTATGGGGGGCTCCCATACAACAAACATGTTTTATGGTACGGAACCCTTCATGCGCGAGTCGGACTCGAACTTGCCCAATTTTTTATTGTCCTTCTACGAAATGTTGAACGGGCGATTTTTATAAGCGGAACTTTGGTAATAACTTTTAAAATATTTTTATTAAATTTTATTGTGTAATTCTGTAATTTATCGCGTAAAGAAATGGCAGCTTTGTATTGTAATATAATCTTGTTTCCATATTTTGGCCTGGGGTGTATCTATATAAGTATGTATATCATCGCCTAGTACCCATAACACAAGCCTTCTCGAGCTTAATTTGGGACTAGATCTATTTGAGTGAGGTTGTCTGATATTATTTTTTCATTTATATATCTTATAACACACTGGCGAGTGACCTTATAAATACAAACATTGTAGCTCCAATGTTAAATATAAGTCTTCTTTACTAAGGCACCTTAGAACACAAATTGGCGAGAAACTTTTCAAATAGTAATAATAACCCACCAAAAACATTTCATGTAAAAGTGGCGGCCAAGACTCACATGATCCCTCGAAAAGCCAAGCCCCTAAGCCCTGAGTTTACTAATCCTACACCTTGGCTTCGAAAGTATGGCTTGGCCGTTTCATAAAGTACCGTAAATAAGTCTAACGGACTGTCCGGCCTATATGGTAAGGAATTAAGTTTATATATTTTATCATGAAGACATAAACTTAATGTCTTGATACCGTATGAGCCAGACGGTCCGTTGGACTTATTTACGTTACTCTATGAAACGGCCAAGCCATACTTTCGAAGCCAAGGTGTAGGATTAGTAAACTCAGGGCTTAGGGGCTTGGCTTTTCCAGGGATCTGATAACTTTTTTACAGCAAAAGCGTTATGAGCATGTGAGTCTTGGCCGCCAATTTTACATGAAATGTTTTTGGTGGGATCTCATTTATTTTTGTATGGTGCCCTAGTTTTTTTCATTTATTTGGGCCATAGCGTCTGTAAGTAAGTAGTTATAATAGCAAAAGCGTTATAAGCATGTGAGTCTTGGCCGCTAATTTTACATGAAATGTTTTTGTTGGGATCTCATTTCTTTTTGTAAAGTAGTTTTTAATTTTTAGGTTTTTCTTTTGTGCTGTAGCGTTTCTAAGTAAGTAGTAATAATTGTGTATTTAAGAAATACTTACGTTTGGCCCGATATACAATATACACTTTTATCCCCCATTATGGAAAACCCTTACAAACTTTCATCCCCTTATTTAAAGGGGGGGGGGGGGTATTTTCTAAGAATCCATGTATTTTATTTATAACAATGAGTCCCAATAGGTATAAATTTTCAGACCTCTAGTATCAAAATTATTTACGAAAGTGTCATACAAACATTCATCCCCTAGTTTAAGGGGTTGGGGGGTAAAAGTTCCAAGTTTCAGAATTATTCTATTGTTTGTGTACTAAGCCAAGCTTACATACCAAATTTCAGTTTTCTCGGTCATCGGGAAGTACCCCAGAGGTTTTTGTACGTCAGTGTATAAGTGTATATATAAGTGAGTGGCAAAATCGGCGTATTTTAGGTACCAATAAAACCTAAAGCATAAAAGCTAGATCAATTAAATTAAATAGATTTTATATGTTCCCTAACTGCATCTTAACCTGTGAATTTGGGCGCCCTGGTTTTAACTGGGACGAAGCTATGAGGGTTTGAAAATTAGACGAAACGGTTCGAAAAAAGGTAGGTAGTGCCCCCTTTCTTGTTTGCTCGTCTTGGCGGGGGCACTGCCGTGCCCCCAGATCAATTAGCCAGGATCATTCACTGGACAGGACTATTGTAGCCTATAAGCGTGATCTCGTGTTGGTAGATCGATCCAACCGCCAGGCAGTGCTCGTCGACATGCGACATCACCATCCCGCACGACGAAGCCTCGTGAAGGCCGAGAACGACAAACTCCGTTGTGTAGTGTTATTAAAACGTAAAAATAGGTATGATAATACATGGATAATACTATAGATTATAATAATAAATAAATAAATATTAAGGGACAATCATACACAAATCGACCTAGTCCCAAACTAAGCAAAGCTTGTACTATGGGTACTAGACGACGATATACATAATATATAAATACATATATAGATAACATCCATGACCCAAGAACAAATATTTGCCCCGGCCGGGATTCGAACCCGGGATCGCTGACTCAGTAGGCAGGTGTCTACAAACCGAGCCAAACGCGTCGTCCCTAATAAGGAGACTAAGGGTTATAATAATTGTCTGTCTCTTTCTGTGCAGTAATGTGAGAGGGTAACGGATAGCACTATGTCGCGCGACAAGTTTCGAAGCGTAGTTGTGCTAGACGGGCAGGTACCCGCTGCGCGATATAAACACGCGGCCAGGCTGGTCGCAGGAGCGGACAAGCTAGTCAGGTCGGAGCTGTCCGTGTATTCAGTGGCGGATTATCCCTAAGGCAAAGTAGACATGTGCATAGGGGCGCAAGGCCGCAAAGGGCCGCAAAGGGACCTCGATTGCGTTTTTGCCTAGGGCGCTCTCGACCCTTAATCTGCCACTGCGTGTATTTCCCGGGGCCTTCTGTCTATAACCGGTTGCCCGACAGCGTCAGAAATGCTGCTTCCACGGCAACCTTTAAAAACAACCCCACGAAGTCGTTGGCAAAGCAAATGTTTTATAGTTTTGATGTGTTTTTTAATTTACCTCTTCCAATGTAAAACTTGCTTAGAATAAGGAAATATTAAATGTTACATAATTATAGCTGACGTGATTATTAATAACTATTATAAATATTTTCGTATTATAATATGATTTTTTTATGACCAATAAAATTATTATAAATAAATATATCATTTCATTAGGCCAGCAAGCAAACAGCCCTCAAGTAAAAGTGTAGTAGGTACGTTTATCCAAAAATAGATGAAGCTTCGCAAACGTCGAAATTTAATTCACTCGTGCTGAGAGTTCCGACGGACCAACTAGCGACCTTCACAAAGGAAAAGTATTGGCGGAAGGGTGTCATGTTCCGGCGTTTCCGTGGACGGCTACCTGACACCTTGAACACGCGTCACACGTCACTGTTGTAAAATGCGGGCATGGTGGGGCGAGGCTGAATTAGCCAAAACATGAGCGATATACAGTAAAATAAACAGAGGTTTACAACAGGCGGTCTTATCGCTAAACAGTGATCTCTTCCAGACAACCTTTAGGAAGCGGAGCAGATCAACAAAAATTTGAATTTACCTTCGTATAATAAGATTTTAGACGCCAAAAAGCAGTGTTACCCTTATGAAATAACTATAACAGAATTGTGAAACAGGAACCGTGTGGAAGTGAATTAATTGGACCATACAACAAATAGACTACTCGAGTCTCAACATTTAGTGTTGTCGAATGTTGAAAGTTACGTTAATTGGTAAGCGGGGTGATGGGAGTACGGGTCACAGTGAATATGAACAAGTGCTTCCAAATTACCGATTTTTAGAAGATGGAAGCTTATTCGTGACACCATAAAATAAATTAAATAAATATAGCTTTATTAATTCCATACAAAGAATTCGCAAGTTCAAGAATAATAAATTAAAACAAATCAATAATCACTATGATATTTTGCACTGGGTACAAGAATTAATGTTTATGTAAGTATATTGTATTGCATATTTGTGTATATTTATTTATTGTGTTCATTATATTACTGATATACAATAAGAAATATACTTATCAGAAAAAGGTTTTACAGGTGCTTTTATAAGATTAATCAGTCTTGAATTTTTTTTAACTTATTAAGTACTCTTGTAGACGTTTATAAGAAATTCGTATAAAATATTTATCAGAACATAGGTTTTACATAAGTGCATTTCATAAGAACCCTAAAATTCACTAACATGGCCACCATTGCCACAGGTAGGTAGCCTCAGATAAGTGTTTGACAAGAGCAAAAGGCTTAACATTGACTTAACGAGTGTTAAATAAGACATATTAGCCTTACATGCATCTTATATAAGAGTAATTGTACTTTTTACTGTTTTTACAGTGTCATTTATTGAAACACATTTCAATTTTATTAATATTTTAGAGACATTCCAGAAGGGCCCGTGGAAATATTGATAATAATATACATAACAAAACTATCGCAGAATTCGCAGAAATGTACTTCGCAAGTTGTCAGTCAACATAATACCATGATAATTTGCAGTCAAATAAATAACAGTAAGCATTAGTAAGAGTACGTATAAAAATATAGACTTACCTCTGGGTTTTTTTTTAATATTTTACTTTGTCCGAACACGTTTACTGGCCTCTTCAACAGGTTGTGCTAATACTCTTACAATGAGATCACAGAGAGGAATATAAGCGGAATATCGCTTAGAAAGGCATTAGTAAGAGTACTCAAAGACTTATTACACTTACAACATGCCTAGGGTTTCTGCTCGAGACTTCTCGAACTCGAGAGTTTCGCCTCTATTCGAGACGAGATATAAAAAGCAGACTCTCGAGTTCCGGCGAACACAAAATAAGGGCTAAGTCAGGCTCGCCATTTTGCCGCTTTTAACAATAATAACGCCACCCGCGCACTATAAAGATGTGCAGCGGACTTCTCACTCGCACGCTTTGCATTTGTAACTCCCTGCCGCCGCACCCAACCAGTTAGTCGAAAAAAGTATTACATCCAATGAAATTATCTATCGAAGCTTTGTCAAAAAGAGACGCATCGATCTTGACATCTGAAGCCACACTAAACGAGCTGACTGAGAAGTTAAATTCTATGGACATTTTTAGAAAATCTTAATAAGAAAATTGAAGGCAGGCGAAATGTTAATTTGATTTCCTTAATCAAATACCTACACGATCCTAAGGCATAATCTAGTAGTGACAGAAATTGCAGTAAAACTGCTTCAATAAACTTCACCGAAGGTCTTTATAACAGACTTTTTTCGAGCAAGTCAACAACAACCTCAACCGCCGATTGTCAAAGCAGCCAACCTGACGTGAAAGCATTGGAAAAGCAAAGGCACCAGCAGTTATGAGTCACTATAAAAAAAAACTATAAATAAAGTAGATATGATTACAGCTAAACATGATTCACACCAAGTCATAAAAAGTTTAACGAGGAAGAAATTTAATATTTATGAGTCTACGGGAAAACGTACTCCTAATCTTGAGATGTTACAATTTCTTACCAACGACTCGAGAGTCGAGACAACTCGAGAAATTGGAGTCGAGTGTTGTGTATGTAATAAAGGAAGTACGGCAACTTGTAATTATTTATTAACGGAATTACATTCACACTTGTTTTTAACATTAAGTACAGTAAGGCAAAAGTAAGTACGTATTTTCTGTGCATGGTAGTGTAGTTCTGTATGGCGCCGGTAGAGGCGCTGCTGTAGTCGCTGCGTTCGGAAACGTCTTAAAATGGTAAGTACAGCCCGACACAAAAGAGTAGAAAATAAATGAGGGCGCCACTTCCTTCGCAACTGTCACATTTTTGACGTAAAGTGCTTGAATATGGTAACAATTTTGTATGAAAAATTGTAGTTCCTTTTTCATCCGTTTTCTACTCTTTTGTGTCGGGCTGTATCTAACATCGAGAATTCTCGAAACTCGAGAAAAAAAATTAGGCGAGGAATCAGAAACCCTAAGCATGCCACTATAAGATACTTGTAAGTCTATTTGCTCTTATGACAGCGTTAGCAAGATGATCTTAGGATTAAAAACACACTTAATAAGACCATTATACAACAATAAGCAGAAATGCTCTTATAAAGTGCGCCCAATTCCACACTTAAAGACGTTTGAAAGTGTACTGTAAGAGTAAAGAAAATTTGGTCTAAGGATATTTGTAAGAGAAAATTTTGCTAGTTGTGTTGCCAGCCATTTCCCCCAAATCTATTCAAGCAATCTCGGACTTGGTGATATCAGCTATCAAGTCTTCAGCGGATAAATCCTTTCCTCTTAAAAACTCGGCTACTGGCAAAATAGCCTCACCTCCATGGTGGGATAAGGAATGCACCAAAGCAGTTAACGATAGGAGGAAAGCTGAACGCAAGTAGGTATGCAGGGAACATGACTACTGAAAATTTTGAAGCCGAGGCCCACTTAGCAATTCCCAATTCGGATTCAGAAAGGGGAAAAGCACCATAGATAGTCTGAGTATTTTTACATCTGACATAAGGTTGGCCTTTTCGAAGGGTAAATACGTGGTAGCTGCGTTCCTAGATCTGCAAGCCGCCTACGACAATGTCCAGCTCCCAATTCTCAGAGAAAAACTCTTCAAGCTGAGAATCCCGGTGAAGCTGGCCTGCCTTGTGGCAAATCTCCTTTTAAGAGCGATGGATTACTTTTCGGGGGAAGGATCCCCTAATTAACCCCTCAAGAATGGTGTGGAAAGGCCTTCCTCTGGGGTTGGTCCTAAGCCCTTTACTGTACAACATCTACACTCATGATTTGGAGGCCTCAGTCCAAGGGTGCCACATTTTACAATATGCCGATGACATACTAATTTATTCATTAAAAATATTGAAAAGATTAGATTAGATTATTTATTTCACGATAAAAATTACATTACAAATTTGCTTAATGTCAAAATTATACGAATTAATATCATGATCGTCAAAAATAAGGCAAGATTAAAAATACGAGAAAATGTTTATGAAATATGCCTATGAAACTATCTCAAACTCCCTAATTTCTTTAAACTCCTGGCTAAATAATAATGGTCTATCGCTTTCTCCTTCAAAAAGTTGTGTAGTGGTTTTCTCTCGTAAGATAAATATACCCATCATTAGAGTCACACCATTGGTGATTCGGAAATACCGGTTCAAACGTCGTATAAATTTCTTGGACTTATCTTCGACCCTAAACTAGACGGTGCCCTTCATTTTGATTATTTATAAAAAAATGCGAAAGGGGTCAACACCCTTACATGTTTATCTGGCGTATGGTGGGGGGCTCACCCCACCTCCCTACGACTAGTGTACAACGCCATCATTAGAAGTATACCTACTGGATTATGGCTCGTTCCTTCTTGAACCAGGAAACAAATTAGGACTTAGAAAATTGGATCTCATTCAATTTAAAGCATTAAGAATCATTTCCGGCGCAATGAAGTCTAGTCCTACCAACGCTTTGCAGGTAGAATGCGGAGACCCCCCTCTTCATCTTCGTCGTCAGTTTTTAGCTGACAGCTATCTTTTTCGCTCTCTTCAAATTTCCCATCATCCTATAATACATCGTTTATTTGATCTAAAAGAAGTATCCTGTGGAAATAATAAGGGACCACCTTGCCTTGTTAAAAGTCTGCTTAAATTTCAATCTCTTAAAAACCCAGTTTTTCATTCTTCCAAAATTCCTCTTTTTCTGTTTAATTACGAAACTATCATTCTGCGCCCTCGCGTCATTCTGAACTTCGATATTACCCATGATGATCCTCATGCTGATGAGTACCTTCGCCAGATTCTTTCCCGAGAGTGGCATGACTGGAATACCATATACTGTGATGCGTCAAAGTTATCTCCAACCGGTTGTGTGGGCGTGGGAGTTTTTCACTCGCAATATGATATAGTACAAAAAGTAAAATGCCCTCCTGAAACCTCGGTATACACTGGGGAATGCATGGGAGTTCTGGAAAGCGTAAAATACGTCTTACTGTTTAAACTGAAAAAGACTATATTTTTTTCTGATTCGCGTAGCTGCTTGCAAGCTTTGATATCAAACCCTTTCTCAGTCAAACTCCATAATCCTATAATTTATCAAATTAAGGAGCACTTGTTGATTTGCGAAAAAGAAGGATATGAGGTTGCATTGATGTGGGTTCCAGGCCACGCTGGAGTTTTCGGCAACGAAAAAGCAGATCAAGTCGCCAAGGAGGCAGTTGTGTGTGGTGACAAGGTCCCTTTCCGTAATTACTGTCACGATTTAGTCCCTTTAGCTCGTAATTATTTAATTCAGCCGTGGTCCGCCTCTTGGAGGTCTTCTAGCAAAAGAGAGGAAGGATTTATTCGTTAATCCAACCTTCAATACCGCGAAAGCCCTGATTCACAAAGGTGTTCCTACAAAAGGAGTTCCGCACGACCATAATACGAATGAGACTAGGACATTGTTGCTCCCCTTGTCATTTTAACCAAAATTCACATCCGGGACTCCTCTCTGTGTGAGTGCCGGCTAGACGATGGGGACCTCAACCATATCTTTCTTTCTTGCCCTTTACTCAATCATTCTTATTTATATAGTCAGCTTATAAGTAGAAATGTCCGACTCGTGTCTTAGATTTGATACAAAATTTTGACAGACATTCTCTTAGCCTTGGGAAAAGCCTTAGCTTTTGTGAGATTAATAAGTTAAAATTATAATATACTAGCGACCCGCCCCGGCTTCGCACGGGTGCAATGCTGATAAATTATGCATGTATTATACATATGAACCTTCCTCTTGAATCACTCTATCTATTAAAAAAAACGCATCAAAATCCGTTGCGTAGTTTTAAAGATTTAAGCATACAAAGGGACATAGGGACAGAGAAAGCGACTTTGTTTTATACTATGTAGTGATTCAACTATATTATTCTCCACAATGATTGATGTATGTTCTAATTAATACTAATCCCGTAGTTGTGTTTTCTTTAATCTAATCTTACTAATTATACTAAGATTTTCTTTTCAGGAGTAGCAACTTGTTTTTTTTTTGGTAAGTTAGTCGCGTTCGTGTGCGTTTGTTTTTCCTCACTAAATCGACATGACACTGGCTTAATCTATCGACATAGCCAATAATAATAATAAAAAAAAAACAAATGCTGTCAACTCAATTGTCAAATGATGCGAAGTGCCGTGTTATTTTGTGTACTACTTTGGATCTTTATGTTTGAAAATACATTTAATTCACGTTTAAAACCCAAAGAATATCTTCATAATATTTTAATTTATACAATTGGAAAGTTACTCATCATATGGAAACACAGTCCGAATATACAACAATACAACTGATTTTACGCGAGGATAGTTGCCGACACAGCTACCGACAATGCCGCTGGAGGGTCAGGACGCGGGTTTGTAACTTTAACTAATATATCTTCACTGTTTATAACGAGTGTCTGCATAATTAGATTGGGCATAATGTACTCTAAAAGTAAAATCATTTTATATTGCCACACACAAATGATTTGCGTTCACATGATAACAAAGAGGAAGTAATTGTATGCTAGGTTGGTGAGGGGTTCCCAAACCTGTGTCTTGGGCAACCAATTTAAACTTCATTATTACTATTTAACCCTTAAATGCATACTATAAGATGCTTACATAACAAAGAATTCAAGATTTATTTAAAAGTAGAAATATGTACCTATAATGTTATTGAGAGTGATTTCATAAAGAAATTTAATCAATTTTAATATTTCTTCGTCATACGTTGATGGTTGTATATAAAAAAATGAGTTACATTTGTTTATTAAAGAGACAGCGGCGATTGTAAAATTTTACCGCCATCTTTTTAAGGTCTCGCAAATTAGTGGTTTTTTGATGAGTGTTTTGGTAGTCTTTATGTTCAGTAGGTATACATTTTTTTACTAAAATTTGTTTCTACATATATTAAACATTGTATGGATACTAAGTTTAGTACGCATTTCACGTATCTATAAGCAATATTTGTAAATTTAATTTATGTATGTAAAATTCACTCATTTTCTTTTTTACCACTTTGTGATGTGGTTGTCTCTTGAACTTTTATCTTCTGTGTACTACAATGTAAGTTATGTTCTATGAAATTATACCATACCTATATATTATTATTATTTTAGCCTTATACATTCAGATTTGAATATTATTTAGTTTGCTTCTAGTATTTGACTTTTGCTCTTTTGCTGCAAATCTGGTTGCCCCTCGGCAAAGGCCTCCTCCAGCCTCTTCCATTCGCGCCTGTCGCGTGCGACTCTGTGCCATGTTTTCCCTGCCACCTGACATATGTCATCCTCCCATCTCTTGTGGTCTCCCTCTCTTTCTCTGTCCTTCCCTTGGGTACCACTCTGTAACTAGCTTGCACCATTTTTCCTTCCCTCTTATTAGGTGACCTGCCCAGCACCACTTTAATCTTCTAACTTTTTGTATGATGTCATAGACCTTTGATTTTGTTCTGATTGCTGTTGATCTTTGTTTATCCGCTTTCCTAACCTTTACCTAAATAAGTTTCGGTCAAAAATTTCATTTTTGTACTTTTATTTGAACATCCATCAATTGCTCACAGAAACGATTTTGAAGAGCCCAAAC
Source organism: Apotomis capreana (assembly GCA_947623375.1). Taxonomy (NCBI): domain Eukaryota; kingdom Metazoa; phylum Arthropoda; class Insecta; order Lepidoptera; family Tortricidae; genus Apotomis; species Apotomis capreana. The sequence continues at coordinate 1,060,576 of OX392523.1, read as the reverse complement.
TCGAAATGATTGCTTTATTTATTACCGAGTTCCTATGGCCACCTTCCAGCTCCATCATCAGATCAGCTCCACGTCATCATATTAAATTGCATTGTCATGCAATTTAGCATAGTCGTGCAAAATTTCAGCTCAATAGGAAACCAGAAAGTGGGTCAAATTTAACTTGTAAATAAAAGCTTGTAATCATAAATAGCCTTCATTCATTTTGATCATCAAATTGACCAATAATGGTCCATATATTGTTGCAGCATCTGTTACCCACCCTCTGGAGGCAGCGTGTGTGAAGCACGAGCCGGAGTGGGACAGTGACGACGCGGACTATGAGCTGAGCGAGGAGCACGAGCCGGGCCCCGTTGTGCTGAAGGAGGAGGTGGAGCTGGGCCCCGTGGTGCTCCAGCCGCCCGATGCGGTCTACGCGCTCAGAGGTCAGCTACTTGACTACCCCTACTACTACCTCTTTTTATTATTATTTCGTATATTCATTTAATTTCTTAGGTTAAGTTTTTTTACAATAAATTTATATAAAAAGTAAAATACAACAAAGTAATTACAAAATATAAATACATTATAAAAAAACCTAACCTAGGGTGCCGCCGGCAGCGGGGCGGGGCCCAGGCTACCGGTGGTTAGGGCTGCAGAGAGAGGAACCTCCTGACGATGCGCGCCGTGTCCAGGAGTACATATTATTATTATTATTATTTATAATGAGGCAGGCAGTCTAACAACTGATAGTGCCTATATCCAGCGATCTGTGTCTTGAGATCGTTGCTCAGTGGTATGCTTGTCTAATTTATTCTTAAAATTATTGACGTTAGGTGCTGAAATTACATCCTCGGGGAGTTTGTTCCAAGCACTCACAACTCTATTGCTCAGAAAGTGTTTATGAGGGTTGTTGTGCGACCTGCAGGCAACTAGCTTTAGGTGATGACCACTCAGTCGGGTATTGTTGTTGCGTACAAATATTTCGCAAAAGTCCTTGAGGTCATAATGCCCAGTCAGAATCTTGTACGTTTCGATCAGGTCTCCACGTTCCCTGCGGCTCTTCAAGGTTGTTAGCTTCAGCGCCTGCAGTCTATCTTCATATGATTTATTTTTTAATTCCCGTGGTATTTTGGTGAAACTACGCTGAACTTTCTCCAGCATCTCAATGTCTTTAACAAAGTAAGGACTCCAGGCTTGGCAAGCGTATTCCAATAAGGGTCTGATATAGGTCTTGTGTATCTATTTGTCTTGTGGTCTTGTGGTCTTGTGTATGTATTTATACACTATAATCCGTTACCAACCACTGGTTTACATAAATTTATGATTTTATTTTACTTGTGAATAAAACTACCTGTTAGATATCATGCTTTTTATAGCCAACTAGCTTTTGCCCGCGACTACGTCCGGGGAACGTATGGAAGCAACCTCGTACAACACGATAGATATCCACCTAATCACCTTAATTAATAAAAGGGATTATTTAAAGCGCCTAAGCAAATGTAAGAGCAATTGTGATTTTCGTCTAATCATTACATTTTCTACAGGGTCATCAATGGGTCAATTGCAAAAAAAATGTACATAGTTAAGGGCTTTAATTAAAACAAATGTTAATTGATTCCTTTGTGTGACGAAAGTTACCCATACATTTTGTATGACTAACTTTCGTCACACAAAGGAAGCGATCGTATTTAATGTTAACTAAGCCTTTAACTATGTACAATTTTTTTGCAATCGACCACAATGTCATCATGAATTACTTATTCACTTTTATTTTTATTTATTTTTTTTATTTTTATTTATTTAAGGATTACCAACAGATAACACATCACACTATAACATAGTATAAGTACACAAATGACAAACAGGATGCTTATCCAATTATAGGTAACCACGGCTAACAACCTTTCAATCTTTTTAGGGATAATTTCCAGGATGAAAACTATTCTATGTCCTTCCTCGGATCTTAAACTATCTCCATGCCAAATTTCATCAAAATCGATCCAGCGGTTTAAGCGTGAAGAGGTAACAGACAGACAGACAGACACACTTTCGCATTTATAATATTAGTATGGATGTAAAGACATGGCTTTGCAATGCGTGCTAAATTTGACGTGGCCCTCGCGCTGGCAGCTTTCTCGCGCAAAGAATTGTCATCGCAATACAACGCGGGCATGCTGCCTGTGTGATGGGCACGCTGCCAAAAGGGCCATGTTTTTATAATACTTTAAAATCGTTTTAGCCTAAGCTTTTAGTATAAGTTTATTTGTATTTTTAATGTTTTCTTGTAAACAAATTTTTCCTTTGATATTTCGGTACATAAATTTTTTTGCCCATCCCTATCATATGTCATTGTTAATCAAATGCGAAGTGCCGTGTTGCCCGTGTTATTTTGTGTAGTGTACTACTTTGGATCTTTATGTTTGAAAATACATTTAATTCACGTCTCATCATCATCATCATCGTGACGACGCGTTTGGCTCGGTTGGTAGACGCCTGCCTACTGAGTCGGCGGTCCCGGGTTCGAATCCCGGCCGGGGCAAATATTTGTGCAAAATATTTGTTCTTGGGTCATGGATGTTATCTATATATGTATTTATATATTATGTATATCGTCGTCTAGTACCCATAGTACAAGCTTTGCTTAGTTTGGGACTAGGTCGATTTGTGTATGATTGTCCCTTAATATTTATTTATTTATTTACATTAAAAAAAAAAAAAAAAAAAAAACATATCAGCCTATAGACGTCCACTGCTGGACAAAGGCCTCCCCCAAAGTTCTCCACAACGATCGATCTTGTGCCGCCCTCATCCAATTTCTACCCGCGATCTTAACTAGGTCATCGGTCCACCTTGTTGGAGGCCTTCCAACGCTGCGTCTTCCGGTCCGCGGTCGCCACTCAAGAACCTTTCTGCCCCAACGGCCATCGATTCTACGAGCAATGTGCCAATTCACGTCTAGTATCTTCATAATATTTTAATTTATACAATTGGAAAGTTACTCATCATATGGGATCACAGTCTGAATATACAACAATACCTACAACTGATTTTAAGCGAGGATAGTTGCCGACACAGCTGCCGACGATGCCGCTGGAGGGTCAGGACGCGGGTTTAAAACTTTGATTAATATATTTTCACTGTTTATAACGAGTCTACGCATCATTTCATTGGGCATAATGTACTAAAAGTAAAAGCGATTTATATTGCCACACACAAATTATTTGCGTTCACATGATAAGTAATTGTATGCTAGGTTAGTCAGTAGTTCCCAAACCTGTGTCTTGGGCAACCAATTCATACATAATGACATTTGCTAAATATCATTGAGACTCGTCCTCGCTTTGTGTACCTCACTGACCCTGTGATACTGTTTCTTTCTGATTGTGATGTGGTTGTCTCTTGAACTTTTATCTACACAGGCATATTGTTCCCAATGAGTATTAAATCTATAATAGTTTTATGTAATGTAAGTTACGCCTGACGAAATTAGTTTCTGTCAAAAAAAAATATGGCAAGCTTTTATAGCCGACTGTACTTGTATTTGAACATCCATCAATTGCTCACAGAGATAATTCTATAGAGCCCAAACATCGATATGATTGCTTTATTTGTTATGGAGTTCCTATGGCCACCTTCCAGCTCCATCATCAGATCAGCTCCACGTCATCATAATATTGCATTGTCCTACGATTTGCATATTCCTGCGAAATTTCAGCTCAATCGGAAACCAGAAAGTGGGTCAGATTTAGCTTGCATAATTCCATTACAATGATCACGTGAAAGTAAATAAAAGCTTGTAAATAGCCTTCATTTATTTTGATCATCAAATTGACCAATAATGGTCCAAATATTGTTGCAGCATCTGTTACCCACCCTCTGGAGGCAGCGTGTGTGAAGCACGAGCCGGAGTGGGACAGAGACGACGCGGACTATGAGCTGAGCGAGGAGCACGAGCCGGGCCCCGTTGTGCTGAAGGAGGAGGTGGAGCTGGGCCCCGTGGTGCTCCAGCCGCCCGATGCGGTCTACGCGCGCAGAGGTCAGCTACTTGACTACCCCTACATTGTTTGACCCTTGACGATATGTACAACCGGATGGCAAGCCAGCGGTAGTTGTAATCTGTGTACAGTATTGAACTAGGATATCACTACAATATTCATAAGATTGGTTAGAAACCTGTGGTCCATATGGCTTGTCCCTGTGGCCTGGAGTGCTTTTACATAATACTTATTCCATTATGTTATAATTTATTAACCACTAGCTTTTGCCCGCGACTACGTACGCGTGGAATTTGATAAAAGGAATTATTAAAAGTGCCTAAGCAAATGTAAGAGCAATTGTGCTTTTGGTCTAGTAATTACTTTTCTTACAGGGTCACCGCATCCCAACAGAATTGTTCACTCACTTTTCAATCTTTTTAGGTATAATTTCCAGGATGAAAACTATCCTATGTCCTTCCTCGGATCTTAAACTATCTCCATGCCAAATTTCATCAAAATCGGTTCAGCGGTTTAAGCGTGAAGAGGTAACAGACAGACAGACAGACAGACACACTTTCGCATTTATAATATTAGTATGGATTACAAAATTCTTCACAAGTGTGGCTTGCTCTTTTAAGTTATACACTATAATCCGTTGCCAACCACTGGTTCACATAAATTTATGAATTTTATTTTACTTGTGAATAAAACTACCTGTTAGATATCATGCTTTTTATAGCCAATTTAATGACATGGCTTTGCAATGTGTGTTAAATTTGCAGCATTACTGAAGAAGGAAGAGACGGACTGTGACACCCAGGCTGTGCCGGGCAGGACTTGCTCCGTGAGACTAGAGCACATGCTGGTAGACATGGACCTCAGTTTATGCAAGATTGGTAATCAGATATACGAGTTCCAATCATGTCTTGAGAATGATAGTAGTCATTCAGACGAAGAATTAAATTCAAAGAAGAAATTCGGAAGTAAGTGCAATAACATTCAAAATAATATAAGAAAATAGCTGACATTGACATATGGAGCCCACTTATGCAAGTGGCACGTTTGTAATAATAGTCATTTTAATATCCTAAGCCCACCTCTATCAGCTCACTTACAACAACTTTGGACACCTGATTCCACCCTGTCACACTACATGTATTTAAATTAAATGCTGCCTGCCCATCGTACCTGATTAGTCTGCCCATCATACCAAATAAAAACCTAAATAGGTACACACTCTTTGTACACCTTTCTTCCTAAGTTTCTGCCAAATCAGATCATAGTTAGGATCGATTAGGACGTGCAAGTTTGATGGTCGCACACTTCAAGTGACTGGATTGTTTTTATGACTAGGGAGCAGCTACCCTTTTGATTACTGTATTTAAATATTTTTAATACGCTATTATTATAGGTCCTCTTGCAACTAAAGTATTAATTACCTACTTATTTTTACTTGAATTGTCCGACCGAGCACACTAATTTTAAACCTTACTTAATATTTATTTATAGTTTATGGTAAGATGCTTGGAGGTATATTCGACATATTTTTAGGCGAGTGTAGAGTATGTTAGGGTTTGGGCTCGTTAGTCAGAACCTCGTTAGGGATAATTTCAAAGGCGGTTTTTATGCAATATGAGGTTAAGAATAATATTTCTTTTTAGTTCCAATTGATCCCCTCAAAAAATATAAAAATCGCACTACTTTTATTTAATCGACCGCAACACACGTGCGCTCATGACTTGCGACGCGAAGTGAACTAAACTAACTGAAGCGGAGGAGCACTGGGAGCAGATAAACATGGCGTCTTGACAAGTGTTGCCAGCGTACAAATTGTTCCCAGTTTAATAGAAATGTGCTTACCCCATTTTCGAATTTAACCCGAAGCACCTTATATAAATGTAGTTCATGTGACAATACATACAAATACAATAATCTTGTGCCTGACGCACCTATGACTGGTTTGTTTACGTTGGATTGACGGGCAACGTTGTACTGACGGGCAGGGATTTTGGTAAAAAAATACTTCTTGATCTTCAAAGCCGGGGAGAGAGACGGGCAAGGATTTCTTCTAGTTTCTTGTAGCTTGCTGGATCGAATAATGCCAGTATGGCGCAATGTATCGCCTTATATTTCGATCCGTGCCCGCCCCACTCCTACCGCATCACTTTATTATTATTAATTTTGTTTACATTTTGCGTCTTAGACTTAAACACTAAAAACACTAATAAATCTTATACAATAACAATCGTACCTTATACCTAACTATAATCTAACAAGATTCTAATTGGTAACTATCGGATAAACACTAGATTAGATCCTAATTTCGACTAGGAAACGACCTGTGCGGGCGTCAGCGGGGCGCGGGTGAGAGCGGGGCGTGGCTACCTCGCCTCCCAACCTTTTTGATATACCTTCCGCGCTACCTCCCCTCTGTCGCCCGTCAGTCTGCGGAATGTCGTCGTGCTGTTAGGATCTAATCGTTATAACTTAGTACTTATCCAAGTACTAGGTTATACTATGGGGGAATGAAATGTAGTCAGGGTGATTATTTATTTTCCTTAACCTATCCTACTTAATCCTATGAGTTATTTATTTATTGCAATTTTACTAAGTATTATATTATTCTTACGAGCTAACAAAACAAACGAAACGTAATATTTATTGAAACATAACTATCTACACATTATAAAACAACAAACATAAATTCTAAAGCAGATTGCCGTCGTTGGGGTAGCCGGGCTGCACAAATCTGGTAAATTGGACGTTATGTGAGGTTGGCGACGAAAGGCGGCCGTAGAACTCCTAAACAGCACAACATAAACCCATCGCGTACATTAGATTGTTGTAGACTTGATGAATAAGCTAAAACTTGGTCTTGATTAATAAACCTGTTTTTCAGCTCCAACTCGATTGTTGAATGAAGAAGGACAAGCAAAAACAAACAAATCCAAGATTTCTCTCCAAAAGGAAAAACGGAAAAGGAAAATAATGCCGAACTTGGACAAGAGACCTTTCAAATGTAGTCAGTGTAACTCCACGTATATACGAAGCAGTAGTTTACAATATCACCTCAAAACACACACTGGCGAGAAGCCATTTAAATGTGATCATTGTACCTCAATGTTTATAAATAAGTCTAGTTTACGAGTTCATGTTAGAACACACACTGGCGAGAAGCCATATAAGTGCAGTCATTGTAGCTCCACGTTTGCACGTAGCGGTAGTTTAAAAACTCACCTTTGGACACACACTGGCAAAAAGCCATTTAAATGTGATCATTGTACCTCTATGTTTACAAAAAAGTGTAATTTACGAGTTCACCTAAGAATACACACTGGCGAGAAGCCATTTAAATGTGATCGTTGTACCTCAATGTTTATAAATAAGTCTAGTTTACGAGTTCATGTTAGAACACACACTGGCGAGAAGCCATATAAGTGCAGTCATTGTAGCTCCACGTTTGCACGTAGCGGTAGTTTAAAAACTCACCTTTGGACACACACTGGCAAAAAGCCATTTAAATGTGATCATTGTACCTCTATGTTTACAAAAAAGTGTAATTTACGAGTTCACCTAAGAATACACACTGGCGAGAAGCCATTTAAATGTGATCATTGTACCTCTAAGTTTACAGATAAGTCAAGTTTACGAGTTCATCTTAGAACACACACTGGCGAGAAGCCATATAAGTGCAGTCATTGTAGCTCCACGTTTACACGTACCAGTAGTTTACGAGCTCACCTGTGGATACACACTGGCGAGAAGCCATTTAAATGCGATCATTGTAACTCTAAGTTTACAGATAAGACTCATTTAGGACGTCATCTTAGAACGCACACAGGCGAGAAGCCATATAAGTGCTATCATTGTAGCTCCACGTTTACCGAAAGCGGTAATTTACGAGTTCACCTTAGAAAACACACGGGCGAGAAGCCATTTAAATGCGATCATTGTACCTCTAAGTTTACAGATAAGACTCATTTACGACGTCATCTTAGAACGCACACAGGTGAGAAGCCATATAAGTGCTATCATTGTAGCTCCACGTTTACCCAAAGCGGTCACTTACAAACTCACCTCAGAACACACACTGGCGAGAAGCCATATAAATGTAATAATTGTAACTCAATGTTTTCAAATAAGTCTAATTTACAATTTCACATCAGAACTCACACAGGCGAGAAGCCATAAAAGTGCAGTCATTGGAGTTCCATAATCCTTCCTCAATTTGTACAAGAAACGTTTTCATTAGGCAGTGACAGGCTATGCATGTTAATTTTTTGATGCATGCCAGATACTGGTGTAATGTGTGAAACTTCTAAATGTATCAGCTGTTGTACAACATATTATGGACAAATAAAGATATTCTATTCTATTCCAAGTTTATACATTGCGGTAGTTTACAAGCTTACCTAAGCAATGGCGAGAAACTTTTAAAATAATTATAATTCAGAAGGCGGTACATCGTCACGGCGCGTATCGTCAGGAGGTTCCTCTCTCTGCAGCCCGACACCACCGGTAGCCTGGGCCCTGCCCCGCTGCCACCTGGGGTTAGGTATTTTTAGAATGTTTTTATATATCTGTAAGTAAGAATGATATCTTTGACATAGCCTTGCCGAACGCAAACCTTATTTGCTACGCGGATGATACTGTCATTCTAGTGAATGGTAAGTCGTGGGATGACACCTTCCCCGAAGCTGAAAGTGCGCTTAGAATGGTTGGTTCATGGCTGAACAAGAGTCTTCTGACACTGAATGTCGAGAAGACTAATTTTATAGCTTTTTCCAAATCTGCAGTTGCTTCGCCTTCAGCAGAAAGAAGTATTAAATTTCACTCCTGTTCGCTCAACAGCTCAACAGTTGGGTCCAACTCAGTTCCCTTGTGTGACTGTCAGGCTATAAAACGGCAAACCGTTGTCTTATACTTAGGCCTTTTATTTGACCAACACCTCTCTTTTGCACAACACATCACCGCACTCGCTGCAAGAGTTAGAAAAATCATTTATGTAATGAAAAAACTGCGGAACTGTGCCACGCAAGAAATACTTACACTTGTTTACCATGCGCTGTGCCAATCCATCCTGCAGTATGGAGCTGCTGTATGGGGCGGTGCTGCCAAGAGTCATATGCTGCTTTTGGAGCGTGCACAGAGGGCTGTGCTCAAAAACCATATAGGTATTCCACAAATTTGCTGTACCATGAAACCAAACTAATAAGGGTAAGGCAGCTCTTTATTCTTAAAGCAGTAACTCGAGGAAACTCTTCGTAAACGTCACTACAAGTTACCGCTCCCTCTATGTAGGTCCGCCCTTGCTAGGAAATCACCCGCCTATTCACATTGCTGTATTTACAACTACATATGCAATTATTGTGACATAAAACGACTCACAGTTCCCAATGCACTGAGAATAGTGAAAAGATGGTTAATCACGCGAGTGTCACCTAAGAAATTACCTTTTGAGCGCCACAGTCGGCTGTGGCCGTCAACAAAAAATCTTGCCCCTGACGCCACGTCGGCCACAGCCGTCCAAATTTCAATGATCAAAAACTTTGTAATTCTAACCGCTACAAGTATTTTTCAATCCCTGTTGATTTTGGGGCACTGTTGAAGACACCGCTAGACACCGCCGAACACGGTGTCGTAACACCGTGTTGCTACGTGTGCCTCCGTCGAGGCGCCCCACCACCACTAGACAGAAGCTATCGACCCGCGGTCAAGCGCACACATAATTTGCATACCAACTTTTGTAAATATTTAATTTAAAGTAATTAAAATCTGTATTATAAAGTTTTGTTATAATTCATTGAGAAGACCCTGGAAGCATTCACAACATTTTTTGGCGACCGAAGACAGTACATTGCGTGGAGGCGCAATACCGAACAAGACGAGATAACCTGCAACCACGAGGTCCGCAAAGTGGAAGGTGCGGCGAAGAGTCAGCTCCAGCCTGCAAGTCAACATATCAGGGGAGTGCCCGTTCCTTTCTTTTCCACTAATCCTTATTTCTTTCCAGAGAAAGTCTAAGCTTAGCGGATACTGTCGTGAATTTGCATATCACACGTGCATGTGCCCATCTGGCACTATCGAATTTAGAAATATTTGGTTCAAATTCATATAATTATAAATAGTAAAATATTAATAACATTCAAATCATCAACTTATAAGTAAATTTTAAAGTAATTTATGATAGCTTCTCTAAATTTATGCAAATTTCCCCTTCTTTAAACAACAGCAAGTCCTTTTGTAGTGCGTAAAGCCAGCCAATAAACCTAAATATATAAAAAATTGCATCTTAAAATTGCATAGGTACTGATTGCACTCGCCGAACATTCCAGATATTACATAACCGAGCGCCCGGCAGACTGTTGCCGCCCGCTGAGAACAATAAGATCATGCGCATCGGCTACTAAATCGGCGTGATTGCACATATTTACGCATCGCAGGCTTGAATCTGAACTCCAGGTTTGCCGGATTAAACGGTATTTATAACCTTTTTATTACTTATTGTTCATTGCAATGTCTGACACAGAGTTTAAAGAGTTATTAAAAAAGCGGAGTGTAATTAAAGGCAAAGTAACTGTATTTAGAAATAAATTTTATGATTTTAAGAGTAATTTACAGATTACGTCTAGTCAAGTAAACGAGTTAGCATTAAGATTGGCCAGATTCGAAATCGTTTTCAACAGTTTTGATGCTTTGCGGGACAAAATCGAGTCGTTAACCAGTGAAACCGAACAGTTAGCGGAAAATGTCGGAATTGAAAACGATTTCTTCGATTTGATTAATTGCGCACAAGAATATATTGACACACATAAACAAAGGTTTGCCGATGCGGACGATAAGAGTAGTTGTAGCCAATCGAGCCATCAAATTAATGTCAAATTGCCACAAATACAGTTGCCTTCATTCGATGGCAACTATAGCAAATGGCTTGAATTTAGAGATACATATACGTCCATTGTGCATGAAAATTGTTCTCTAAACGAGATAAACAAATTTCATTACCTACGCACCTCACTTGAGGGCAGCGCCGCAATTGTAATCAAATCGCTAGAAATTTCTGCGTCCAATTATGCCATTGCCTGGAAACTATTATGTGATAGGTATGATAATAAAAGGCAGCTAATTCATAACCACTTGCAATCGTTATTCCACATGGAATCATTAACAAGAGAGTCAGACAAAGCTTTGAGAAATTTAATCGATCATATAGCTAAGAATTTACGAGCGCTTCAGAGCCTCGGCGAGCAGGTGGACAGCTGGGACACGCTTATTGTTTTTCTTTTCGCCTCCAAGCTTGACCCGATCACACTAAGAAAATGGGAGGAAAAAAGAAACACGCTCGAAGCCTCGCCGAAGCTAACTGATTTGACTGACTTTCTTCGTAGTAGGGCGGATGTATTGGAGTCGTTGTCTCGAAGTAGCAGCCACGGTGAAAAACCTGAAAAAATAATACAAAAAAGATTAGATAAAAGTCAAAAAACATTTGTCGCTTCTGCTTCTAATACAACGACGACCAACTTACCTCAGTTATGTTGCTTGATATGCAAGGGTGACCATCGTGTTTACACTTGTAATAAATTTCTTGACATGACACCTGAAATGAGAAGTAATGAAGTATATAAATTAAAGGTATGTCCAGTTTGTTTTCGAGGTGGTCATCGTGCATATCAATGCCGAGCGAGTCCATGTAAAATATGCGGACGCAAACATAACTCATTATTACATAGAACGTATGTACCAAATAATGCACAAGTAACTCATACACCACAGTCTAATAACTCAACATTAAGTGAAAGTCAGGTAAAAAACGCATGCCCAGTCTCCTTGTCTTCCTGTGTAGCAACACAAGTGTTGTTATCAACAGCCGTAGTAGAAATCGTAGACAATGAGACTGATCAACGCCATAGTGTACGAGTATTGCTTGATTGCGGTAGTGAAAGTTCGTTCATAACTAAGTCTTTACAGGAAAGGCTAAATCTTCCCATAGTGGAAACCAAACCTGTGGACGTCACAGGCATTAATAATATTTCATTTAAAGCTTTACGACGGTGCAAAATAACTTTGCAAGCCGGGGATAGGTCCATAGAAAGGTCTGTGCGTTGTTTCATAATAGATGAAATCGCAGCCAACCTCCCGGCTAACGAGGTCGACATTTCCACGTTCCAAATACCTAAAAACGTCAAATTAGCGGATGCTACATTTTATCGTCCCTCTCAGGTGGAGCTATTGCTAGGGGCAGATGTTTTTTGGGATCTGATCATTCAAGGTCAAATAAAATTAGGAGTAAACAAACCAGTTCTTCAGAATTCGCATTTCGGATGGCTTGTCGTGGGTCCAACCACATGTAATGATAGGTATGATAAAGGACAAGACAACATTCACTGTAATTTTAGCCGCGAAATCAGCGATCAACTACGTAAATTCTGGGAGCTGGAAGAGCTGCCACAGAAAGAAAACTGGACAGCCGAAGAAGAAGCATGCGAAGCTCATTTCGTCGAAAATACCTACCAATTGCCCGACGGTAGGTTTTGCGTGAGTTTGCCTTTAAAGGAATCCCCCGAAAAATTGGGTGACTCATTCAATACAGCAAAAAAACAATTACATCAATTAGAGAAACGATTTGAAAGGCAACCTCACGTAAAACAACAATATTGTGAATTTATTCGTGAATATAAAGATTTAGGGCACTTAACAGAAATAGAAAAACCAGATGTTGCTAATTATTTACCTCATCATCCGGTTTTACGTGACAAAAGCACTACGACACGGTGTCGTGTCGTGTTCAACGCGTCTTCAAAGACGTCGTCGGGTGTGTCGTTGAACGATATATTGATGGTTGGACCCACAATACAAGATGACATTTTTTCTATCCTCACTAGATTTCGTCAACATGCATATTATGTTTTAGTCGGAGATATAGAAAAAATGTACCGCCAGATCCGAATGCACGAAAACGATAGGTATTTACAAGTAATTTTATGGCGCGAAAATAGTACGGAACCCATAAAATATCTGCGCCTAGATACGGTAACGTACGGAATGTCGTCCTCGCCGCACCTAAGTATTCGATGTTTGTTTGAAATTGCTAAAACTTGTGAAGATCCACTCATAAAAACTATAATTGAACGAGATATGTACGTGGATGACTTAGTGACAGGTACGGATAGCTCAGAGCAACTGACCTACGTTCTAGATTCCGTATCACAAACATTAGCAAAGGCGCAACTTAATTTACGAAAGATAAAATCGAATTGTACTAACCTGTTTAAAGACGATGCTAAATTCAACGAACAAACGAATGTCGACTTTAATAGCGAGTGTTCAACGCTCGGTTTAAGATGGAATCCGGCGTCAGATCAGTTATTAATCAGCTGCTCAAAGGACTTTAATGATGTAAACAAACTCACTTCTAAGTGTACCAAGCGCACGATCCTGTCCATAATATCCAGTATTTTTGACCCATTGGGTATATTGTGTGTTTACACAATAACATTTAAAATATTATTACAAAAATTGTGGACATTAAAATTAGATTGGGACGATGACGTACCTACAAGTATAAAGGAAACTTGGAGTAGGATCGTGCGTGGATTAAAGACTTTATGTACATTTCAAATCGATCGTTATGTATTGCAATCAAATGCAGAAATAATAGACTTGCATTGTTTCTCGGATGCCTCCTTATCTTCGTACGCCGCGTGTATATACGTTAGATCTTCGAGCGATAAGGGAATAACCACCCGGCTACTTTGTGCGAAGGCCAAGGTCATGCCTATAGCCCCTGTAACCATCCCGCGTGCGGAATTATTGGGTGCATTATTAGCCAGTAGATTATGCGACAAAGTTCAGAAGGCATTTCGGAGACAATTTGACAATATATACTTTTGGACGGACTCTAAAATTGTTCTGGCGTGGCTGAATATATTTAAGACGAATAAAATGAAATTAAAAACATTCGTATTACATCGGGTTTCCGAAATTACGGAACTGTCTCGCAATGCTGTATGGAGGTACGTTCCTTCTGCACAAAATCCGTCTGATTTGAATTCGCGCGGGTTAATGCCCGATCAGCCGATAGCGGATACCATGTGGTTCACAGGGCCGCCCTTCTTGCAGCACGGCGAGACGGATTGGCCTTCTCAAGACACGTCAGTTGATTCAATTTCGGAGATACCCGAAATTAAATCAACTGTTCACGTTATGAACGCGACATCAAATTCGTTAGAGGAATTTATAAAAATTGACAATTACTCAAGTTTTAACCGCTTGAGAAGGACAGTCGCATACATATTAAGGTTCATACATAATTGTAAACAACCGAAAAATAAATTTCAAGGGCCTTTAAATGTACAAGAATTAGAAGCCGCTGAAACTAAATTAATTAAAATAACGCAATTAAAATCATTTCCAGATGAAATTAGCATGTTAAAAAATAAATTAAATCTAAATAAAAGGTCAAAATTGTTGCCTTTAGACCCTTTCATAGATGATCACGGCGTAATGCGAGTAGGTGGCAGGTTATGTAACTCGGACTACACTTACGACAAAAAACATCCCATAATTCTCGACGGTAAACATTATTTAAGTAAGTTAATAACTGAGTATTTTCATATTCAATTGAAGCACACAGGGCCTCAACTACTACACTCAAGTGTACGCGAACAGTACTGGATAATCGGAGGAAGGTTGTTATCTAGAAAAATATATCAAAATTGCATAATGTGCAAACGCTTGAGAGGAGTAGTTGCGTCCCAAATTATGGGAAATTTGCCAGCCCAGCGCATTGAGCCTGGGTACACTTTCGAGTCCACTGCCATCGACTATGCTGGACCTTTTTTAATTGTAAACAAAAAGGGCCGCGGAGCAAAATTAATTAAGTCATTTTTATGTATAATGTGCTGTTTAAAAACTAAAGCTGTGCATCTTGAGATCGCAAGTGATCTCAGCTCTCAATGTTTCATTTTAGCTCTTAAGCGATTTATAGCTAGAAGAGGAAAACCACGCGAGATTTTCTCGGACAATGGAAGAAACTTTGTGGGCGCGAGCAAAGAGATAGGGCAGCTTATATATAACTGTTGCAACTCTGTGTCTGAAGAATTTGCTAATGAACGTATCCAGTTCAGATTCGCGCCTGCGTATTCACCGAACTTTTGTGGCTTAATAGAAGCCGCGGTCAAGGCCGCCAAATTTCATATTAAAAGAATTATAGGGAACATGCATTTTACATATGAGGAACTCGCGACAGTGTTCGCGCAGGTTGAGGCTATTCTCAACTCGCGCCCTCTCTGTCCTTTATCCTCCGATCCTCACGACCTGTCCCCGTTGTCCCCAGGGCATTTCCTCATCGGACGACCGCTGACCTCGCTGCCGGCACCGAACCTCGAGGAAGCCAACCCGAATCAATTGCACAGATATGCCAAGATGGAACAAGTTAGACAACACTTCTGGGCCAGGTGGAGTCACGAGTACGTCGCAGAGCTTCAGCAACGCACCAAGTGGCGCACGCGTCAACCCAGTCTGCAGCCGGGACAGCTAGTCCTCGTCAAACAAGCCCACGGCCCGCCATTGACCTGGCCGCTCGGGCGCATCGTGCAGTTGCACAAGGGCTCCGACGGACTTTGCAGAGTAGTGGACGTCAGAACCAGCAAGGGCGTCGCACGACGCGGTATATCATGTATCTGCCCTTTGCTGGATGAGGAGAACGATGATTAAGAACAAACTCTTGAAAGCGGGAGCTTTCAAGGCGCGGGAGCATGTTGAAGACACCGCTAGACACCGCCGAACACGGTGTCGTAACACCGTGTTGCTACGTGTGCCTCCGTCGAGGCGCCCCACCACCACTAGACAGAAGCTATCGACCCGCGGTCAAGCGCACACATAATTTGCATACCAACTTTTGTAAATATTTAATTTAAAGTAATTAAAATCTGTATTATAAAGTTTTGTTATAATTCATTGAGAAGACCCTGGAAGCATTCACAACAGGCACATAGGTATTTTTTTTTTACTCTGGCGTCAGTGGCACGGTAAATTGCTAGACCGCTTGGCGGTCAATAGGTTAAAACTTGTTAAGTTTTTGTGAGTGGGTCCGTTCAGGAAGTACAAGAAATATAGATGGTGAAAACTATGCTAATCGTTTTATTTAATTATATAGAAAAATACGCTAGACAGAATTTGATATGTTTTTGACAACACATTAAAACGTCTTCTACTTCAATATTCAAGTTTGTCGCTGGGCTTCCAATCATAGACGTATTGGTGGCCAGTGCATACTTCACATCCTCGGTAGTTTTTAAGAATTTTGGGATAAATTCTTCAGTCCCATTCTTGAGCTTAAGTCAGAGAGTCTGGGCCCAAATAGTGGCTTTGTCAACATATCGGCCAATTGAATTTCCGAGGGAACTTGTTTGACGCTCAGGTCTCCATTACTAACACATTCTCGAACAAAGAAGTGTTTCAGTTTTATATGTTTGGTGCGCTTATGACATTCGTATTTAGGGTTATGTGCAAGATAGACAGCAGACTCATTGTCCAGGTGTAACACCGGTTTCTCAGTTAGGGTCAGGTCACTGAAGAGTCTGTTCAGCCATAAAATTTCTTGTGCAGACTCACTCGCTGCTATGATCTCCGCTTCTGTTGAAGAGATAGATACAGTTGTCTGCTTTTGGCTTCTCCAGCTTACAGCGGCGCCAGAAAATAAGCACACCATACCAGATGTTGATCTTCCAGTATCCTGATCTCCCCCAAGATCTGCGTCACTGTAGCAGACTAAGTGTGAAGGTGACATTTTTCTGAATGTCAAGCCATTCTCTTGCGTGCCTTTTAAATAGCGAAAGATGCGCTTCACTAAAATAACATTTTCCTTTGTAGGTGCTCCAAGGTTTCTTGAAGCGACACCTACGGCATATGAGATATCAGGCCTTGTGCCTACTGATAAATATGCCAATGCACCCACAGCTTGCCTGTATGGGAAGTTGGGCTCTGCGCCTTGATCCTCTCCCGTTTCATAATCTTTGATTATAGGCGTTGGAGCTGAGTTGCAATTTAACATTCCGAATTTTTCTAATACTTTCTTTGTATAAGCCTTTTGACATAAAGATATGGAGTTGTCCCTTCGCTTGTTTATTTCCATACCAAGAAAGTAGTATGCAGGTTTGGTTGTAATTTTGAACTTCGCTCTTAACTCTTTCAAAAACTCGTCACCTGCTGTAGTTGTATTGTGTACTACTAGCCCGTCGTCGACATATAGAGCTATAATAACTTTGGATTGGCCTTTGTTTCGCACGTACAAGCATGGATCCGCTTCGCTCTGTTTGAACCCAGTTTTTAGTAAGAACTCGGCGATGCAGGTGTTCCAGCAGCGTGGCGCTTGCTTCAATCCATAGAGGCTGCGTTTCAGTTTACAGACTCGTTTTGTTCCATCTCCATAACCTTCGGGTTGTTTCATGTAAATTTCTTCATGTACAGTACCATTTAGGAAGGCTGTCGACACGTCAAACTGACTCAGTTTGAGATTTTCTCGAGCAGCTATAGCAAGTAGTGATCGTACAGTGCTCAGACGAACCACTGGACTGAACGTCTTATCGTAGTCCACTCCAGGTATCTGGGAATAGCCTTTTATAACCATTCTGGCCTTATACCTCTCGACGGAACCATCAGGGTTCATTTTTACTTTATAGACCCATTTGCTTGGTAAGGCTTTACGTCCTTTAGGTAGATTAACCAGATCCCAGGTTTGGTTGTCCTCAAGAGATGTCATCTCATTTTTCATGGCCTCTTGCCATTTTTCTTTGTCAATTGATTCTAACGCTTCTTTGAAAGTCACAGGTTCTTTTGGTTTGTGAAGATTTTCGATTTCTTCAACAGCAGCCAGAATAAAATCGTCGTATCGCTTAGGAGCTGTGATATTTGACCTGTGTCTCAAAGTACGTGTTTGATTAGTGGCATTTTGTTCAGCTTCAGTGTTCTGTTCCGTTTCTTCATCATCGACTGTGTTGTTAGAACCGGAAAGAGACTCGTATTCACTTTCATAATTTGATGGTTCCGCTTGTTGAACATCTTCAGTGATGGATGGACGACGTACATTTTGTTGCAACGGATTGTCAACAACTTCAGCCGTTTCACTGTCGCTGTCAAATGGTGTGTCATTTCCTTCTTCATCGTCAAGCAGGATAGTCACTTGTTTATTTGATGATTGTTGTTGTGACGTATTTAAATTTTGTTTGCTTGGAAGTTCTACATCGTTAAAAGGTTCGATGGGACTGTCTTTGTTGGCTTGAGTATAGAACATTGACGTCATTGCTCGAATGTCCTTTGATGTAATAACTTTGTTTTTCGAAGGAAGAAAGATTCTGAAAGCTTTGGATGTTTCTGAGTATCCTGTGAACATACCGGGAATCGCTTTTGGTGCAAATTTGTGACCGTTGGTGCCTTTTATTAATACAAACATTTTGCAGCCAAATATGTACAGATGATTAATGCATGGTTTTCTTCCAACCCATAGTTCGAAAGGCGTTTTATTTTGTACGGCGCTATTTGGACTCCTGTTTGATAGGTAGTTGGCAGTCATCACTGCTTCGCCCCAACAATGTAATGGTGCCTTCGCATCAATCATCATGGCTCTCGCTTTCTCCACGAGGGTGCGGTTTTTTCTTTCGGCAGTTCCGTTTTGGTGCGGGGTGTAGGGTGCAGTAAGCCTCCGCTGTATTCCGCAACGTTTCAGGTAAGTGTTCATGTCTTGGTTTACATATTCTTTACCGTTATCAGTTTGTAAGAACTTTATTTTGTTTCCAGTTTGTGTTTCCGCTAACTCTTTGAACTCTTTAAATTTTTCTAAGACTTCATTCTTGTTCTTCATCATGTAGACTCGACTGTATCGGCTGTAGTCATCAATGAACGTAACAAAGTACTTGTTTCCGCTTATTGTGGGTGTACGAATTGGACCACAAACGTCACTATGGACAATTTCTAAGCGTTCGGATGTTCGTTGAGTCAATTTCTCACGGGGAGCAGGAACTCGATGCATTTTTGCTTGAACGCAGGTTTCGCAGTCTGCCAAGGTTTCGGAAGCATCAAAGTTCAAACCAAGTAAACTTTCTTCTTTAAGTGCCAGTTTCATATCTTTGGCGTTCATGTGCCCAAGTTTTCGGTGCCATTCTTCGATGTTTGATGAGCCTGTTTTGTTTGTAGGTGTTAAAACTTCTTCATCGTTATCGTTGGCCAAGTTGTTGCGCTCATGCTTGGTTGGTTTGAAGTAATAAAGACCATCTTCTTGTTTAAGTGCAGTGAGAGTTATTCCAGCTTTTGAGTTGTTGACTGTCGCTTTAGTTTTGGTGAAGAGGACAGAGCAGCCAGCATCGGTCATCTTACTGACAGACAATAGGTTAGTGCACAGACTGGGAACGTACAGCGTGTCCTTAAGGTGGGTGAGGGCTTTCCCATCGCTATTTTCAGATATAAAGGAGACGGTACCTTTTCCTTTAATCTCAGCACTATGTTCATCAGTTGCGAATGATAGTCTTCTGGATGTTTTCTCAATCGTCTTAAATAAGTCTCGTTGATAGGTCATGTGAGACGTACAACCGCTGTCCAAGACCCAAATGCTATCTTGAGTGTTCTTGTTGTTTGTAAAAAGGCACTGCATAGCAAAATGGTTCTTATGAAAATCGTAGTCTTGTTTCTTGGACTTCTCATTGTTTTTCTTCCAGCAGTTGACGCATATTTTGTGATTCTTGCGTTTGAAGATGTTACCTCTTCGTTTGCAAACTTTACAGGACGCGTACAGGGCTTCTTCTTGCAATATGGATTCAGGTTCGTCGTTATTGGTCATATTTTGGCTATGACGTGCTTCAAATTCTTCAATAATTTTTGTTTTAAGCTCGTCGGGCTTCGGAAGAGTGTCTCGCGATTCTATAGCGACTCTGAAGTTCTCATATTCAGGGGAAAGACTGTATAACATCATTATTGTTAACAGATCCTCGTTGATAGCCACGTCCATATCGGCCAGCTTGTCCACTATATCCAGGAACTTGTTGAGGTGACCTCGTACATCGTTTCCTTCTAGCTTAGTCAGTATAAGCTGTTTCAAAAGGGATGCTTTACGTGCAGGTCCTTTACTGGCATAAGTTAGTTTTAATTTGTCCCATAACTCTTTGGCGGTGCTGCAGTGTTTAATTTGTTTCAGCTCAGACGGGGCGATAATAAGAATTAGTTCCGATTTCGCAAGTTTATCATTTTGTATCTCGTCTGTAGTTGAGGCAGGAGTCAAGGGAGTCTCAACGTATTTCCATAGTTTATGGCGAACTAGCACGGCTTCAGCTTGGATTACCCATGTGTCGTAATTATCTCTTGTGAGAGGTTCAATTTTTGCAGACGACATTTTTGATTTTGGTACTCACTTTTTTAAATATTTCTTCGTAACTTCAATTTAATAACCACGCTCTGCTACCATGTTAAGTTTTTGTGAGTGGGTCCGTTCAGGAAGTACAAGAAATATAGATGGTGAAAACTATGCTAATCGTTTTATTTAATTATATAGAAAAATACGCTAGACAGAATTTGATATGTTTTTGACAACACATTAAAACGTCTTCTACTTCAATATTCAAGTTTGTCGCTGGGCTTCCAATCATAGACGTATTGGTGGCCAGTGCATACTTCACAAAACTATTAAGATATAATAAACCCCTACCGTAAAACAAACACAAGGTATACATTTGATGCCAGTGGGGTATTAGGTGTATACTTTGTGTGTGTAGACATATAGCCATACACACACACACACACAACACGAACACACACACACACACACACACACACACACGCATATACACACACAAACACACGTACCCACATATTTGTTTGAACCTTGTATTGTATAGCTTTTGTTAGTTTGATTTTCATTTCTTTTTAATGTATCGACACAATTAGTTACTAACATAGTTACAAATAGTTTCCTAAGATAAAATATAAGTAACTGTTATATTAATTATTATTGTCAAACCGCACTCGCAGACGGCCAAGATACAGGCTCAGCCTAGTTTGGTCTCTGACGGATAGCTTCATTTATGTAAAGAATTGTTTTTTTTCAAATAAATTATTTTGTATTTGTAAGTGAATAATAATAACCATCAAGTACTTGCAATTTAATAAGAAAATGCATGCCCAGGATGTGCCCAGGATGGATTCGGAAAGAAACTGTATTTAGCGTTTGCATATTCTATTGAATAATATGGAAACCATAGAAACTCTAGAACAGAATATATATGGCATTCGTATCATAATGGCATCTAATATTCGGGAATGCAAAAGAATGGCGGACAAGTGTATGTCTGTCTCAAGCGTCTTCTTACCCGATGCTCCACTTTGAGCGCCAAAGGCGGATCTCGTCGACGTTGTGCCACAGGCGCCACGACGCGATTTGCCGCTACACAACGTCATAACGGCAAACAGTTGCAGCTTGGCGCCTGGGACACAGGTTTCCAAAAAACACCCGAAAGACATCCGCAAATGATATCCTCATTTAATTATTGGAGCGGAGCGAGCGAAGCTCCCATGGATCGACTCGAATGGACTTCGTAACAATGCGCAGATCTCAGCGAGTTCTCAACCGATTTTAGAAATTTTTATTTTAAAATGCACAAATTAAATTTCACTATGTCGTGACGAAGAGAAAATTTCGAAAAAATAAAAAAAAAACTCCGCTCCAATCTATGGAGCAAGCTTAGCCGGTGGCTGACTCTGCATCGACCTGGTTGTATTAAGCGGTTTACACTCATTTGTCACAAAGTTGCCGCGGCGGTGTACGGGTAGCAGTCCCTGCTGAAGAGCTCCATACGAGTTCGAAACATGTCCGGCCGTTCCCGACAATTTCACGTGAGTGTAAACCGCTTAATACAATAATTAATTATGAATATAACTCGCGAAAGTATTAATAAGATTATTGATATCCGTATCACTGTGGTAACGCTGCAGGAGAACTGCTATCAAATACATTAAACAATCATATATATTATGTAAGTAAATATAATTTTCACCTCACTAGCTCGGAAAGTCCAGTTTGTTTGTTTGATATCTATTGAGAAAATCGCTTTTTATCCACATGTGGAGAAAGAGTTTTGACGTTTCAACGCAGCTAAAGTAAAATTTGACTTGAGCTTATTTTCTGAAAAATCCCGTTTAAAATACCTACATGAAAGCTAATTGGACCTTAGTTTTAATAAATGGTTGATTATTGCAGATATTTTTCAAAGATATAGTACAAACCCTTATTATTTTTTCCTCGCTGTAGTGAGGTGAAAAGTTTTGTGTTATACACGGGCGAAAAGTTATTTTACGTCTCGTGTATTGAAACACTCGCTACGCTCAGGATTCTATTTTGAACCACTCGCTTCGCTCGTGGTCAACCATAGGATCCTTTCGCTAGCTCGTGTTTCAAATAAACACTCGCGGGTAAAATACAACTTTCCCCCCTTGTATAACAAATAACTATTTCACCTCACCAGCTCAAACATGGCGATTTTGCTGTCAGATAACAGTGAACAAAATGCGATTTTGTTTCGAGCGTGAGTAGAAAGTAGCTTTATATTTTTTTCAATATCTGATCACGAATTGTCATTCTTCAGCCAAAGGTTAATTATAAAATTCTAATCATTTGAATCTCGATGCACTCTGCTTCTTTCATATGTATATAAAAGAGAGGGATAGAAACTTATCAATTTGAAATTCGATTTTCGAATCCGACCTCGATTGGGAACAGTTCGGATACGCGATATACCAAAACATTCATTAAAAACACCCGAAAAAGTTTTAATTACAACGTATTTTTTTTTCTTTATTATATTTTTATTTAACGACCGAATATTAAAATGACTGTGCCTTTTATATAAAACAATAGATCATTGCTCAAATAAAATAAGATTTTTCAACTTATTACTTATAGTAAATATTATAATAATTTATAATTTCACCATTTATCATAGATGCATATTCGAAACGTACTTACCTACCTTAAAAAATATCGAGTTCATATTGTAATTTGTTATTTTCTTTTGCATTTATTTTGTTTGGTGTTTTACGAGTAAAAATATTAATCAATTTATAAACAAAATCTCGTAATGCAATATGTATTTATAAATAAACACGTCATGTATCTGCTAAATCTTCCAATTTGATAAAATAATGACAATAACCGTGTTGGTTGGTTGATTATAATTTCAATTAAATTATATTGTTATTCCTATTTAAGCAGCACCTTTTTTTTCTGATTAATAATATTATTGAAATCAGCAACAAAGACAAAGACTATAAACATACGTTGGAAGAAAAAGCACAAAATGTCGATGTTCTCGCTGATGAGGTGAAAAGTTGTGTGTGCTACTCGAGAGCAAAGTTTTTTGCATCTCGTGCTGTTGAGTCCCTCGCTACACTCAGGATTCTAACATAGAATCACTCGCTACGCTCGTGATTCAAACGTAGAATCCTTCGCTTGCTCGGGACTCAAAATCAGCACTCGTAACAAAAAACAACTTTGCTCTCTTGTTGCACAAATAACTATTAGGTATCTTTAAGGCAAGAGTGAATAGGCTATCTATTACTGAACCGGCGAGCTACATCCTCGACCCCGTAGTCACTTTCCATCAGGTGATACTGAGGTCAATCGCCGGTCAGTCTGTGAATAAAAAAAAAAAAAAGTAAATCTGTTAGATGAGCTGAGTATTTTTATATTTCTATTATGCCTCCATTTTAACCGACTTCAAAAAAGGAGGAGGGTTCTCAATTCGACTGTATTTTTTTACTGCTTGTTAGATTCGTTAGTCAGAACTTTCGACTGGGTGCACCGATTTTGATGATTCTTTTATATTTGAAAGGTGCTTGCCGTGTAGTCCCAGTTAAATTTGGTCCCGTTCTGAGAAAGACATCTATGAGAAAATCATATCTGTTAGTGTATGTTCCATTTTGCTTATTGAAGTCGGTTATTTTATTGAGAAAAAGTGATTATATTTGAATCACCAAAAAAGCAAAAAAAAATAACCGACTTCAGAAAAAAACTATTAGCTAGAAATAACCCGATCATGTACATTTGAATCACCTTTTGAAGTCGGTGTCAGTGGCAAACCTGACGTAAACTTGCGCGGCATTTGTTTTCAGTTATAATTGCGTGGTTCGGCACCGACTTCAAAAGGTCACTCAAATGTAATCTGTACATGATTGGGTTATTTTTGGCTTTAGTAATAATGGCCGAGGAAAAAAATCTCCACAGTTCACCAGTTATCTAGCCACGGTTACCTGTAGGGAGTGAGGGTGTCAAGCGGATCAATCACATTCTTCAGATATAAATGCACATTTGGGTTTCACTAAGACGCAGCCTGATTGGTTCATATTCTCCGCTCCGCTAGTGGACAGCAAGCCTTATAGACTTTTTCATTGAAACCATATATGTACAATATAGAGAAGTTATAAATTTTATGAAACATGTAATGTCTAATTTTTGTAATTGGGTACACCACAATTTCTATTTAAACAATTAAAACAAAGATCAAAGCTTAAAGAAAAATTGAAAAGGAGCTACCTGGTGGAAGAGACCGGGAATCGAATCGATTACCTCTGGAATACCGGTTCACGGCGCGTTAACCACTTCGCTCCTAGCTCCAGGTAAAACCTGACGAATTGTTCCTTATGCCTTGTGTGTCGATCTTTGCATTGCTTGTTTGAAAGGTTTTTAATTGTTTAAATATAGAGAAGTGTTTGAAGGTGAAATAAAAAATGCTCAAATTTTTCACTTTGTATTTATTACAAAACTATAATTATATATACGTATTTATACTATTTATGCTATTTAACACGCATTTGCTGAACTTAGGTGAGATTTGAACAGGCACACAGTTATAGCCTGACTTATTGTGGTTGGAACCTGGGATAGTGGCGCTTTAATTTAAACAGTGTAGGAAGAGATAGTATAGGAAACTGGAGTTGCAGACATTAAAATACATACAAAAGAAGTTCAGACGTCGTAGAAATCGAATATATAATTTTATTTTATTTATTTATTTATTTATTTTATACATGGAGAACCAACAGCTTAACTTACGCTAATAGTGACATAACTAGTAATACAGAGCCAATTATAGGATCTCACATATAGCAACGTAATAATATTTAACATTAAGTTAAATAACACGCACAGTTTTACAAAGACACATGCAATAATAACAGCAAATTAATACTAAAAAAATACAGAAACTGAATTATGAAGTTGGAACAAAGTTGCACAATAAGTAGGTACCTAATTAATTACAGTGTGTTATTTATAATCTGCAGAGTTCATGCACAAAAGCTAACAATTCATAAAAATACTTTACGCTCGGGCATACCTACTACCTACAATGTTATTTTTTTTTCTTTTTTAATCAAAGAAAAAAGATGCCAATTTACGCCTCACGGAAGGAATGGAACAATTAAAAATGTCAATATCTTGGTCTCTTGTCACATTATTTAAGCAGCGACTGGCTCGAATCAGAAAACTATTTTGCCTATATTTGGAAGAAACACTTATAAACACACATAATACACGCACACCGTCATTCTTTCACGTATTACGTGTTCGATTGACGCGGCGACTGACCGGCTCTCCTGATGACGAATCATGATCCGATTCGAGACATGTCGAGCGATATTCGACTTCTACGACGAGTCAAACCTGTACTACCAATGAAATCCTTTATATTGATGCTGAAACCTATTCTAACACGTACATATAGTTTCCCGTCTCTGGAACAGCCTTCCCCTCAAGATCAAACAAGCTCCGAACAAATGCGCTTTCAAAAAATGTTTGCGTGACCTCTACGCTAGCAGAGTTGTGAATTCTTAGGTTATCTGATTAGTATGTTTCATCTGTATTTATTTATATGTGTATATATTATATGAATATATGTATTTATCTAAATATTTATTTATTAAAACTTGTTTAAGTTAGTTGCACCGCCCACAATTTCTCTGCTTTGCCCGAAGGTTGACTGGTAGAGAATGCCTCATGGCATTAAGTCCGCCTTTTGTACGATAAGTTTTCTTTTGTGCAATAAAGATTAAATAAATAAATAAATATAGGAATTTGCTCAATAAAATCATGTGAGATACGGAATAGTCAGTGCAGAACTACAAACTGTTGTGTATTGTGCACACACCTTTACCCTGATAAAAACTATGGGTAAAAAAGGACTGTTTAGTATCTGCAGAAGAACAGTTTATTTGACATGACTTGAACTGTATGAGAAATCAGAATCAGGGCTGGTCAGCCCTCACTACCAGTCTACCAGTGAGTCGGTGAAGAATTTTACCGGAATGTACCAGTAAACTTTTTCCTAAAATATTTTTCAAAAACTACCAAAATTTAAAGTGGTAACATTTTAGACAAAAGTCAAAATCGTCTATGTCATATGTCATACCAGAAATATCGATATATCGATATTTTTGTTGGCTACACTGCACATACCACAAACGGGGCACAGACTATCGATAAATTTATATTTAGGCTCCGTCCACACTTGTATCATTTCGCCGATCCGATCCCCGTCGCGTATCTTCACCGCGTATCATGATCGGTAGTGTGGACGTCGCGCCGTCGCGATCATGCAACGCTCGCGCGAAATCCATGTTGATACGCATATCTTCAGTACCCCGCACACTCGCGATCAGGAAAGTGTTGCATGATCGCGACGGCGTGACGTCCACACTTCCGTTCATGATACGCGGTGAGGATACGGGGTGAGGATCGGCCGTGATCCATCTCGAGTGGGTTTTTGCCCGATCATCAAAGGCGCTATTTGAGTCATCGATCCACGCTGCGGTTATTGGTTTTTAATCCTTAATCTTTACAATAATTATAATATACCATACCACTGATGGACTGTCTACTTTGTTAGGCCTTTCCATGCGGCGTCTTCCGGCACGCGGTTTTCCACTCGAGAACCTGTCTGCCGCATGCCATAAAACAAACACAGTCATACGAAGGCCATGTCTCCGTGAGCGGGTGCCTTAATTGAAGGCCTCCCCACGCGGCGTCTTCTAGCACGCGGTTTCCACTCGAGAACCTTTCTGCCGCATTATCCATCCATACTAATATTATAAATGCGAAAGTGTGTCTGTCTGTCTGTCTGTCTGTTACCTCTTCACGATTAAACCGCTGAACCGATTTAGATGAAATTTGGTATATAGATAGTTTCAGTCCCGGGGAAGGACATAGGATACTTTTCATCCCGAATAAATTTAGTGTTCCCGTGGGATGAGCGGGTTACACCGCGGGGCACAGCTAGTGTATTATAAAACGAGCACAGTCATGTGCTAAATCTCCATGAGCAGATGACAAAAATGAAGGCCTCCCTCACTGCGACTTCCGGTACACGGCCCCCACTCAAGAATATTTCTGTCCCAAGGTTCAGTGAGCTATCTCAGCGGGCGACATTTTTAAATGGGACGCAACTCCGCACAGAACAACGATCACAAACGAAATGTTCGACGAAAACGAAATGCCAAAATGATCGGGGCGGTGATACGGTGCTACGATACGGATAGCGTCCAAACTACTGCACGCCGAAATGATCGGTGCGGTGATACGCGACGAGGATACGATACGGCAAGTGTGAACGCGTTTCTTTGCGCGACGGCGCAAATGATACGGAGTGCCCGCAGTGAGCGTCCAAACAGGACGATACACGGTGAGGATACGCGACGGGGATCGGATCGTCGAAATTATACAAGTGTGGACGCAGCCTTATATTCGAGATGAAGGAAACTGCTTATACAGTCTACCAAAGAAGCCTTAGCCTTTTCCTTAGAATGTAGATCGAATTGGTCGGATACATGATGCGAAGATGGCGAAGCTTGAGCAGAGTGTTAACGTAGTCGGGTGAAAATGTATCGATTTCGATCAGAAAAAATAAAGAAAAACGATTTATCGAAAAAAAAGTCGCCAATACATGGATTTTCTCGACAAAAATATTGACATTTCGATACAAAGATTTTTTTTTGCCCATCCCTATCATATGTCACTGTCAATCAAATGCGAAGTGCCGTGCACAGACTACTAAGAGATACTACGTACGTGGTGCCGTGTTATTT